>QGSO01000337.1:396792-444292 GCA_011037825.1 Carya cathayensis | reverse complement strand
CTCCATCATTGCCATTCATCATCATATGGAGGACACTTTGGAGCCACCCGTACAGCAGCTAAGGTACTTCAAAGTGGGTTCTTTTGGCCTTCTATTTTTCGTGATAGTTACACTTTGGTGAAAACTTGTGACCGGTGCCAACGTATGGGAAATATTTCAAGGCGTCATGAGTTACCACTGAAAAGTATCTTAGAAGTTGAGTTGTTTCATGTTTGGGGAATAGATTTTATGGGCCCTTTTCCTCCTTCTTTTGGTTTTGCTTATATCTTATTAGCAGTTGACTATGTGTCAAAATGGGTGGAAGCAATTGCTACAACAACAAATGATGCAAAGGTAATGCTCAAATTTCTGCACAAGAATATATTCACAAGATTTGGCACTCCACAAGCTATTATTAGCGATGAAGGGACTCACTTTTGCAACAAATTGTTTGATAATCTTCTTTCTAAATATGGTGTGAAGCACAAGATAGCACTTGCTTACCATCCTCAAACTAATGGCCAAGCTGAAATTTTAAATAGAGAAATCAAAAACATCCTTGAGAAGACGGTCAAAACCAATAGAAATGATTGGGCGAAGAAGCTTGATGATGCTTTGTGGGCATACCGTACAGCCTTTAAAACACCTATTGGGATGTCTCCATACCGATTAGTATTTGGAAAGGCATGTCATCTTCTTGTGGAGTTGGAGCATAGAGCTTATTGGGCTGTAAAAAAGTTTAACTTTGATTTGAAGGCAATAGGTGAAAAGTGACTTCTTCAATTGAATGAGATGGAAGAGTTCCGGAATGATGCATATGAAAATGCAAAGATTTATAAAGAAAGGACAAAGAAGTGGCATGACAAACAGATTCTTAGGCGAGAGTTTGCACCAGGACAACAAGTTTTACTCTTCAATTCGTGACTCAAACTCTTCCCGAGAAAGTTAAAGTGAAGATGGACAGGTCCTTATACGATTCATGAAGTTTTCTCTTTTGGAGCAATAGATTTGAAGGACAAGACAGGGAATATTTTCAAAGTTAATGGTCAGAGGTTGAAGCATTACTATGGAGAACAAGTGGAGAGGAACTATGCATTTATTCCTCTTGGAGATCCTAATTGATGAGGATTGAAAATTCTGGCTGTAGACTTTAAAACAAGCGCTTGTGGGAGGCAACCCATAGATCTTTCTTTCATTCTTTCATTTATTTTATTATCTTTATTTATTTAGTTTTAATAATTTGGATTTTGATGCAGGTTTATTTAGTATGAATAAAGAGCTGAAAAATTTATAAACTTCGGAAGATTCACCATGAAACCAGGGAAGTTCCTTTTATTTCTTCAATCCTTTTTACTTGTGCATTACAATGAGGACATTGTTTAGTTTAAGTTTGGGGGTGTAAACTCCTATAGTCATTTGATCCTCTTGTTTTCTAAGTCTTGGGTTGTTCATGGGTTGTTTGATTCTCTTACCAAGCATGCATTGGAATAAGATTAAATTCTCTATGACTCTGAAATTTGTGATTGAAGATGGTTTTGAGAAAAATTTTCAAAAATTTCTTTTATGTCAAGCGGAGTTTTGTGGGTACTTTGGTTTAAATCTTTGACCTTGAACATAATTGAGCACATGGTCGTTTTTCTTTGATTCCATTTTGATTATGAAGAGAAGAGGTTGAATTAATTGAAAGAGGGAAGTTCAATTTTGCTTTGCTCTAGAATCCGTTGATGGGTCCTTGAGGCGAAATCCTAGTTGATACCAAATATTAGAGAAATGATCTAGGCATTTCTTTGGCATAACCAAAAAGCTTTCCCAGCCGTCCTAAATGTCATGCCATCATTACATGGTGTGTTTCCATAGTCAACCCCCTTGAGCCTTATTTTACATAAGCCTTTATTTCTTTGAACTACATAAACCATTCCCGTTCTGAGCCTGAAAAACAATGAATCTACCCTTGATAGTTTGAGAAAATACTTTGGTGGAAAGTTACATTTAAAAGAGAAAATTTAGTTGAAAGAGAATGATCTGTATTATGTTTGCTATGTTTGATCAAAGAAAGAGAAGAAGAAGAAGAAGAAGAAGAAGAAGAAAGAAAGTGAAAAAAAAAAAAAAGTCACTAAGCGGAGTGTGAATCACCTCAGATTTTGTTAAGGGAATTGTTGGTATTGCATCAGTGATCACAGCAACAATAATACCACAAGTATGAGCATATTGCCAAGAAAGAGCTATGATTTGAATCATGTGGAAATCTCTTTTAGTGTTCTTTTTACCAAGTATTTTCCCAGTTTGCTTTAATTCTCCATATCTAGTTCTTTCTTAACCCTCACCCTGTGGCCTATCATTACAACCTTATTAAAGACCTTTTGATCTTTGATTTTGGTGTTGACTACATTAGTGGAGAGAATTTCTGAAAATTGGACTTATGGGGTTAAGTTTTGAGAGAATTCTTCTGATTTTAGTTGTTCTACTTTTATCTGAGTTTGCAGGTGGTTTGAAGTTAAATTGACTATATCACACACACACTCGAGGTCTTAGCTTTAGGTTGAAGTAAACGCCTAACTCTTGCTTGACAAATTGAAAAATTTTGATTGCTTTTCTTGCTATCTTTGATGTTAAAAGAGTAAGATACTAGTGATGAAATCTAAGTTCATAAAAGCTTGGTGAGTGATGATACTTCTCTTTGGGGTCGAGTTGACATTGCCTAAAGTATCATTTGCTTTTCTTTTTATTTGAGGATAAACAAACTTGTAAGTTTGGGGGTATTTGATGACTTGAAATATTTCATTTTGCAGATTACAATATCGCTCAAGCGGAAGCTTTTGGCCGTTCGAGTGAATTCAGGCAGATTCAACCGCTCGATGGCCGCTCGACAGTGAGCTCGAGCGGGTTGTGGGAAAACAAGTTCGCTCGAGCAGAGACTTTTGGCCGCTCGAGCGAAGTCAGGCAGAGTTGAACGCTCGACAAGCTGCTCAAGCGAAGTTAGGCAGAGTCGAACGCTCGATGCTCGCTCGACACCCCGCTCGAGCGAATACCGTATTTTACAGATCTAGGGTTTTCTGCCGTCAGAGCATATAAAAGTGATTTTTCACTTTATGGCCGTACTTTTTGACTAGAGAACACTTTTTGGGACAGAAAAACACAGCTAGAAGGATTCAAGTCATCTGTTTTGGAGAAAGAATTCCACATATTGCACGTACGTTGGAATCATACACGAGCACAGATGGGAGAAAAGCATTGAATCATTTCCTTGAGTTTGTGAAGACAAGTTGCGGCTGCGAGGAGTATTTTTTAGTGTTTATTTTCTTCCAATATTCTCATAACAATTATGGTGAATTCGTTTATGTTGAATTCCATTTCTAGCATGAGCTAAATTTTCTTTATTCTAGGAAAACGATGTAACCTAGTTCCGAACTATGCTTGATTGTCTATGCTAATTTAAGGCAATTCTTTCTTGTTTATCTGATTTATTCTAAATGTATTGCTTCTAATTAACTGGCCATTGATTAGATGATATTTAATCTTGTGATTTGCTATCGAAAGAGGGAATCATAGGGTAGATCTTGAATATTTCAGTATAGGTAAATATAGAGATCGAAAGACTTGTATGAACCTATGTAGTAATTAAATCATTGGTATGATTGTTTCTTGTTTTATTAATTTGCATATTCTTGTGTAAATTGATGAACTAGATTAATTTCCACTTGACTATCGAAAGAGGCTTTTGGATGAATTAGAGATTTGCTAATAGACAAAAAGAATTAAATTAAATTAGTTGGATGAGAAAAGCATAGTGAAGAATTAGGTGAAATCGATTTCCTAGAAGTTTTCTTTCCCATTAATTTGATTTTCGAACGTCAGTTTTATTTCTTTTGCGTATTTCTCTTTGAGTTGATCTTAGTTTAATTTGCAACTACAAAAATCTTAGTGATTCCTCTAGATAAAATCGAGATTAATATAATTTTGGTATTTGGCAAAAGTAAGGTACCAATCCCTGAGGATGATACTCTTCTTATCACTTTACTATAAAACTACGATACTGTACACTTGCAGGTTTTGCACCGATCAATAAGGTCCTCAACAACTTCAAAGATCACAGAAGAGCTTGGGAAACATTCGATGGCCACAACAATCCTGAGTGGAACCCACCTCCTTTAGGTTAGATTTCAGTCTCCTTTGATGTTGCAATCCGCCCTTCAGGAGGCACGGCAACAGCTGTAGGAAGAGACCATCTAGGGACCATAGTTGGCTGTAAAACAGAATTCACTAGATCTTGCAATCCAAATTGTGGAGAGGTCCTAGCTGCTTTTCTTGGAACTCGGCTTGCTTTGGAAAAACAGTGGAAAAACATCATTCTTGAAGGTGACTCCCAGGTAGTAATTTCAGCATTGATAAATTAGAACAAAGTTTCAGACTGGCTTATTCAGGTCTAATCAGAGATGCAAAGACACTTCTCAACAAGTTTGATTCATGGAAAGCAGTTAAAATTCATCGGACTCAAAACCGATGTGCACATTCCATTGATTTTTCCAGGTGGAAAGGATCCTCATACCCAGTGTCAAGATTCCAGACTGTTTGTTGAACTTCCACAGTGGAAAGGATCCGCCTTTTATAGCTTTATAATTTCTAGCTTTCTCGCTTTCTTTTTAATTGTGTACTATGTACTATGGACTCTTTTTATTAATGCAAGTTATTCTCAGATTTGAAGAGAAAAAAAAAAAAGAATGCGGGCAGTCGGAAGATGATGACGTAGATAGATCACGGAGAAGATCTCGACTTGAGAATATATGTCAACATTAATTGAGCAGCTCAGACTGATAATGATAATGGGCCCTAACCGAAAAACAAATGGCATGCACTTGGGAAATAAATAGTCTTGCTTTCTTCTTTTCTCTCTCACGAAAACAAAAAAGGCCTAAACCAATGTAAAAAGCTGGTTATCAATGGCACAGCAGATGAGCATAGCAGATGAGCGCCATTTTAATGATCAACAGCCACTCGTGTGTTTTATCAATGGGACAAAAAGCTTTGATTACTATTTTTTCAGGTTCATTTAATAGGGGTGACAAATCATGTTAATATGTTGTGTTTGTGTCATGTCAATGTATGTATATGATATTATATGGGTCAACCCGAATGTGACCCGTTAAGTTTATGGTATCAAAATCTCAAAACCTAACACGATTTGTTAATATAAAGGGTTCACACGACACAACTAGTTTTGACCCGTTAGTAAATACTATAAAATAGGTTAACACGATATGACCTGACCCGTTTCAATCCTTTTATGTAAATGGGTTGAGTAGACTCGAAATTAATCTGTGTGACTGATTAAGTTTTGCATAATTTTATATAAATGTTAAAATCATAATATCTATGAAAAATAGAAAACTAAATACAAGTCCAAAATTACAATCTAAACAATAAAAATATCGAAATTAGCATCCCATCAATTTTATTTTTAAGTATAAGGGTATAATTGTAACTTTAAATTTCTTAACGGGTCAAAACGATTTGACCCATTATCAACCCATTAAGCAATCATGCCTTAACAGATCAACCCGTTTTGATTCGAACCTATTAAGTCAAAACCTATTAGAACTAAACCCAAACTCATCTATTATCGTGTCGTGTTCGAGTTAGGTTAACAGATTGTATCACATATTGCCACCCCTAGAACTAGTGGCTCGATCTACCCACAGAGACTAGCTATAACGTTGACAACCAGCCACCACGGTTTGCTTTTTTTTTTTTAATTTTATTTTATAGTTTTCAAAAAGTTTTTAAAATAATATATATTATTTTTTAAATAAAAATAAATAATTCATTTTTATTAATGTTGACAATTTGATAGGGAAATGATTTAGTTATAAAACATGCAAGCTACTACCTTTAAAAAGGTTTTATAAATTTGGAATCCATTTGAATTGGCCTTGCTATTTCCAAATTGACCCAATTAGTTTTTAATCAAATTGTGCGAAATTTGCATACACTTAGACTATAGTTTACATTAAAGAATATCATATTTTGTGTTCTTAATATCCATATCTTGTTTAAATATATATGAGTAGTGAAACAGAAGCACAAGGAAAGAAGACTAGCTAGGTTGGTTAAATTTTTTTCTAAGCTAGATTTAAAGGAAGCCCCGGAGTGAACAGGGGATAAAGAACGCTTTGTTTCCACATTTTTTCCCCCCGTCCATCATGTTGATTGATTGGAAGATTTGGGAAATTAGCATTTTGGATTTCACTATTTATTATTATCAGTCTCGTGTTCTTCATTTTTTGGTTAGTAAATTTTTTTTTCTTTCTTTTTATAATCGACTCCGCTAGTGATGGTAGTTTTTTTTTTTTTTTAGAAATACTGCTCTAACAAACGGGGGATCTTGACATTTTTTTATTTTATTTTTTTCCTGAATAATTAAAGAAGTATTTTTTAATGATGTTGTGAATTTTTTTTATAAAAAAAATTATTTAAAAGTGTAACACCCAGGACCAAGCTCATGAACTATTTTTTTTTTTTTTAGGCTAAAAGTTTTGGGATGTTTTGGATTATTCTGGAATTAGAGAATAGACCTATTGGAAAGTTTGGAAACTTGGCCAAAATATATAAATATGTGTGTGTGTATCCTCTTCATGCACGTTGATCTCTCTAGTCTCTTTCATTAGGTTTCCAACAGCTTGTATGCATAGGTAACCATATACTTAGATCACACTTCACGCAGTAGTTACTCATTCCCGTCACTCGCTCCCAAGTTTTTATTTTTATTTCCCACTCGTTTGCTCCCTCCCAAGTACAAGAAGTTCCCTGCATCAAGCGCAACAACTGCATGGTAACCGCTGGCCCCACGCACGTAACCACCTTCCTCCTTTTTCATTCTCCCTTCCCCGTTTGCTCCTTCGATGCCAAGCATTTCGGTTTCTCAATACACTTCACCTTGTAGATGCTCTCTCTCTCTATTTATTTATCTTCTCCACACCAAGTCGCAAGGCACCTGAAAACTCTACCATCTAGCACCTCTGTATCCTCAACAGCCACCTGTCCCATGCACTCGTCAGCCTCCGTTTAACCAGACAAGATCATGCCAAAAAGGAATCAACGCTGTCACCATCCCTACATCACTTAACCCATGTACATCCACTCACTGCTCAACCCACATGAAACCGGCAACCACCTTGACTCTCCCCTATAAACCGCAAGCCACCAAAGCCTGGTCGGCATTCAGAACCTCCATCACCCACGTACACAACCCAATATTGAATTGGGATGGGCTTGAGTTTTAAAATGTGGGCAGATATTTCAAATTGGGCTTATTTTTATATAGACTTGTGCATGAGTTGGAATTAATTTAAGTGAATCTTGAGTGGATATTGATGAATTTGACAAGTGACCATATTTTAGTGTTATGAGAGTTGTAGATTATTTTTAAGGAAAAAAAAATTGATTACTTAGTATTTCTAGTTTAGGCATTGATATACGTATTCGATTGGAAATTTATGAGAATACGTGACTATTTTATAAGTGAGGATTGATTTTTGTTCAATACTATTGTGGAGAAGTTTTGAAAAACTCAGAAGTTCAGGTAAGCAGAATTCCTATGCTAGATTTACATAAAAAAAGAAATGAACTGAGGTTGGTTTGTAAAAATGTGCATGCTATATTTTCAAAAGAAATTGTGAAAACAGTCTCAGTTATGTGTTCTGCATTCACTCATGAAATCTATATGATAGAGAAAATGCTTTTTGACTTGAAAAGTGTAGACATGAGCAATATTTGACATGTTATGAAATGTAAAAAACAGAGACTATGATATTTGAGATTTTTGTTCATGTGATATGAAATGTTTTGGATGTGTTATTGATCATTAGAAAATGATATAAATGTGTTCAACATGTGGTTTGATATGATATGAATATGAAAAACCTTTGGCATACTTATCTGTTTTTATTATGATTTTGAATATTGTTCTGATATGATGATACCCGTTCACATGATATGGTTGGTACCAACATGATATGATATGAGTGCAACTACTTTGGAAACAAAGTGGTCTATTATGTGTGCACACTCGGGACTCCGAAATTGAAAAATGGAAAGTTTCACAATATGATAATGCCTTGTTTGGCTACCAGGGATAGCACAACCCTACCATGGGGGTTAAATATAGTATATGATATGATATGATTCAATATGATATGATATGATAAGATGAGAATGTTCAGTTATGTTATGTCAAAGTGTTTTTTTTTTAAATATGAACAGTTGGTTTTCTGAATATGAAAAGATTGAACATCGCTCTGTTTTTCGGATAATATGTTTTGAGATCTGCATATGAAAATGAAATGTTTCTGTTTCCTGCATATGAAACTTTATGGAATGGCTCATGTTGTACACACTAGTATATGTACTTTGCTTACTGAGTTGTTGATAACTCACCTCT
The DNA here is from genome assembly GCA_011037825.1 of Carya cathayensis. NCBI lineage: Eukaryota > Viridiplantae > Streptophyta > Magnoliopsida > Fagales > Juglandaceae > Carya > Carya cathayensis. The sequence continues at coordinate 435,879 of QGSO01000337.1, read as the reverse complement.
TATCTCCACAATATTTTTAAATCATTGAATGTTTCAATTGAGGATCAAGATTTGAAAGCATGTATAAGGCTAAGTGAATATAGTGGATTAAGCACAAAGATGGTACTTTGCTTATTAGAGAATTTTATTCGGTAGTTTTGTTTGCTTTGTCAACTTGGTTTATTGGAAAGTTGATATTTATTTTGAGGTTTTGTAATGTTGAGAATGATTATATTTGAGTAGTTGATTTAAAATAGTCCTAAGCATTATTGAGAATTTGGAGTCTATGTTTGTATTGTGAAATGTGAATTTAAGTGACAGGAAGTAACTATCTGATCCCTACAGGACCGGGACATTACAAAAGGCGTTAAAAAATATATAGAAAAGCCAAAAAAGAAAGAAAGAAAGCAAAAAGCACTAGCGGGATCCACCATCAGGATCCCCATTTTTTTTATTTTTTTTATTTTTAGCTAAACTAGTGAAATCGTGGCATCTTTTATAATTGTTATATTTTATTCTTCTCTTTCTACTTGTTGAGGATTCTAAAGTTTTAACTAAATAAGAATTTTGTTGCATTTCCTTTGTCTTTGCAAGGAATCATTTGTAAAATACAACTTATAAATTGCTATAAAGCAGCACCGTTTTATACACCCTGAACAATAATTGACTTGATATTTCAACACTGCATATTAAAATTATATGCAGATACTAATTCCCTGGTGCAACTTCATATGAAGATGGTTCTAGGAACGGGCAATTTGAGCCTGTAAGACATTGGATATGAAGTTCATAGTTGGCCTAGATTGTGGCTGGAAATCTAAGCACTTTATTACAAGCTTCACAACCGTATTTAAAAGTTCATCCTCAACTAAAAGTTGGGGAAATGGGAGGCGCCTGTCCAAAACATCCTTCAATTGCATGTTTTTCATAGCTGATGGAGATGAAAGAGAGCAAATGAAATCACCAGGGTGCTTTCCCATTAGGATTTCTAATGCCAATACCCCAAAGCTATATACATCACATTTCTCAGTTACCTTCATTGTATAAGCAAGCTCTGCCAAGAAAAGAAAAAATAAATCATAACATGCATTCCTTCTATTTATATATGTATCTTAAATTAGGAGAAAAAAAGAAATAAAGTACCTGGTGCTACATATCCATAGGTACCTGCAAGGGAAGACCAATTGGATGTGTCTAACTTCAGAAGTTTAGCAGTGCCAAAGTCCGAAACATGAGCATCGTATTGAGAATCTAGCAAGATGTTGCGGCTTGATATATCGCGATGAATAATTGGCAGTATACAATCATGATGCATGTAAGATAAAGCATAAGCCACGCCTTTAACAATATTCAACCGTTTATTCCAATCCAGTAGTTTGGCAGAATCTTCATTCTCCAAGATTTTTGCCAAGCTACCCCTTTCGAAGTACTCATAAACCAAAAATGGATGTTGTGGATGTGAACAAAAGCCATAAAGTTTAACAATATTTCGATGTCTTATTTCTGTTAATGCCCTTATCTCATTTATGAACTCTTTCTGGAATCCTTTTCGACCATCATGTGCTGGGTGAAGTTTTTTCACAGCTAATATAACACCAGAAGGTAGCTTTGCCTTATAAACACTTCCACACCCTCCTTTCCCAATACAATATAAGTCATCAAAACCCTCAGTTTCCTTCATGATTTCTTGATACGCTGTTCTTCCATTGACAGTTGTTATCGAAAGAAATTCTACTTTATGCATGTCAGATTGTTCTGATTCTGGATCTTTCTTTCTTCTTTGAAAGGCGATAAAAACTTGAAAGAAAGCAAATAGACCTAAAAGTGCTCCCATAATAGGGAAAACAGTAAGAAACACGACTTTGTGGCTCTCCTTGGAGGAGTTATTACAATGCTCCAATCCTGTAACGTTACCACACAGTCCCTTGTTCCCTTGTAATGCTTCTATGGGAGCATCTAGAAAGGCTTTGCTGCTGGGGATGGGACCTTGAAAATCATTATATGATATGTCAATGTATAACAAGGCACGCATTTCTTCAAAGGCTGTAGGAATGAAACCAGAAAAATAATTGTTGGAGAGATTGAGTTTCTCCAAGCTCTGCATTTTGCAAATTTCTGATGGTATCTCTCCATTTAAAGAGTTAAAGCTCAAATCCATTTCAGAGATCTGAAATAAGCTCATGAGGGAAACCGGAAGCATTTGGCTAAAATTGTTATGGCTTAAGTTCAGGTAATTCAATCTCGACAAATTCCCAAAATGACTTGGAATTGAATTCTTCAATCTGTTTGACGACAAATCAAGGTATTCAAGATTAGTAAACGACCCAAGTTCTGATGGTATAGCACCCGAAAATTGATTGCCATTCAACATCAATTGCTCTAGAGAAGTCAACTTTCCAATTTCTTTTGGAATAGTCCCAACTATTTGATTTTCAGAAAGATCAAGCACATGTACCTGAGTCAATTTTCCAATCTCTAGTGACATACTACCAGTGATATTGTTTCCACCAAGTTTTAGGGCACCTAATTTTGGACACCGTCCCCAGTTACTTGAGATTTTGCCAGAAAATCTATTGTAGCTTAGATCTATGTAGTTCAAGGTTGGATAGACTCCAAAATCATCAGATATATCACCAGTGAGTTGATTACCTTCTAACCGGACTCTGATTAAGCTGGAGCAATTTTTCAAGCTTTTGGGGACTCGGCCTGTGAAATGGTTGTTGGATGCAGAAAATTTCTGAAGTGAGCCACTGAGGCAAATGTTTTGAGGTAGAAAGCCAGTGAATTGGTTTGTGCCTATTTGCAGTTTAGTCAAGTTCATGAAATCTCCAATTCCTTGAGGAATTTTGCCAGAAAGTTGGTTTTCACATAGGTGTAGAACGTTCAAGTTTCTCAAATTAACAAATGAATTTGGAACAGAGCCATGAAGTTGGTTCCCACTCAATTCTAGATTCTGGATACGCTTCAAGTTTCCTAACTCTTCAGGAATTGTACCAGAAAGGTTATTAAAGCTGAGATAAAGAAGAGTAAGATTTCCCAGATCTCCTAATAATGGGGGAATTGAACCATTAAGATGGTTTGTTTGGAGGCTTAACTCGACGAGGGACCCCAGATTCCCTAATTCTGAAGGGATGGATCCAGAAAGTGAATTATTGAACAAAAACAACGAGGTTAGCCTTTTTAAATTCCCCAAAGTTGGTGGGATCAGACCTGTCAGGATATTGGAATTAATGAACAACTCAACCAAATTGGAGAGATTTCCTATCTCTGGAGGAATGAAACCAGAGAGTTCATTGTTGTATAGATGCAAATACTCTAGGTTGCTCAAATTACTTACAGAAATAGGAATGAAACCATCCAGACTGTTTGAACAAAGATAAAGCTTGGATAAAGACTTTAGGTGGCCTATTTCTTCAAGAATTGAGCCATTTAAGTGATTATCACCAAGGCTGAGAACTTCAAGATCAGTTAACAAGCAAATTTCTGGTGGGATTTTCCCTGACAACTTGTTAGAGGACAAATCAAGATAGATGAGTTTGGACAGGTAGCGAATTTGAGATGGAATGCTATCAAAGAGATTGTTGCCACTGAGATTAACATATGACAGATTTGGGAAAGAGGAAAAAGAAAATCCATGAAGCGTACCTTCCAATCCATAATTGTTCAGTTCCAGTTTGATGACACTTCCACCAGGATTGCAAAAAATACCAAACCACGTGCATGGATTTGACGTTTGGTTTATACTGGGAGAAGAATTGTTGGGACTATTTGGAGGTGAAATCCATGAAGATAAGTTAAATTGACTTTCGTTTTGAAGGCTATATTTCCATTGGAGAAGAGCCGTAGCTTCTTGGGAAGAAGCTGAAATAAAAACAGGATTTGATAATGAAACTAACTCAACAAAGAAGACAGTGGAGATCAGTAGGACACATACTTTCTGAAAGATTGATGATCCCATTCTAACGGGTTGGTGTTGTAAACTTGTATCAGAGAGAATGCTATAAAACAATCTTTCTGCCTTCCCTGCTCTGGTTCCGTGACAACAACAGCAATATATAGCAGTAGTGATAAAATAATTTTTATTGGGTTCAGAAAAAAATATTTAAAAATATTACAATAACTATGTTCTGAAACGCTTCTGGATTCTTTTTCGCTTACGTTTTGACTGGTTTAAAACAAAAGTGAGTTCTCACCTAGATATCGGGTGTAACACGGGGTCAGTGTATTTGTAAGGTAAAAGTCTTCTTCCCTTACCGAGTGGAAAAGACATTTGACTTGTGACGTGTATTAATTATTGAAGGTAGCAAACTGGTCCCAAACCAACGACTAATTAAAGGGAAAGACGTCAATTTCGAATAAAATTGACACTTATATATCAAATCGTCACAATTTTTTCAAGGTTTTATATCGACTTTTGGGGGTATTCCATCTCGGAACGGCATCATGCTAACCAACCATTTTTGGCTCTATTCATATTCGGTATTCCATCTCCCTTTCAATTGGAGTGATCCTTTTCTTAATAAGTTGAAAACGCCATCTAACTTCTTTAATGTGTATCCATAAAAATCATTATTGAGCTTTTTGATTGATCTAAAGTATTACATATTTTTATATATCTAGAATTAATATATTTTAATTTTTTCATTACATTATTATTAATTTTAGATAAAAAAATTATTAAAATACATAAATTTGAATTATGATTTAAATTGATTAATAGTATAGTTTTTACTTAATATTATCATTTGTGATTTAATTAGACAATATTAATTTATATGCCCAACACATATCTTCTTATATATAAAAGAGCCAATCTTTAAATAAATAGTGAGCACAACATTTCTTCCAATTTTATCATTCCTTTTCACAGTAATATTCAATTTTATCCTGAAATGAACAGTAATGCACAGTAAAAATAATAAAAAAATTATATAAATCGTCGAAAATATCCGTGAATACACAGTAACGATGCACAGTAATATAATAATTCGATTCCTACACAGTAATACACACACAATAACTATGCATAGTAATATAATAATTCGATTGGTGCACAGTAAAAATAATAAAAAATTCGAAATGCACCTCTTTTCTTTTAATTTCGTATAAAAAAAGACATTCCTTTGAATCGTTCTCTCTCTCACTCATTTTCTTCTTTCAATTTCTATTTTATTTTATATTTTCTGTCATTCTCATCTTTCCAAATCCATAACAAAACACTCAGGCCCACCAAAAAGTATCACATGCAATAAATATGATCATGCCAATCGTATTGAAGCATTACAAGAAACCTGGCCCACAACTTTGCATGATAGCCGGCGCTATCTTTTGAAGAAGAAAAGTAATAAAAAATAAACAAGAGTAAGGATTGAGCAGTAGTAGTTAATTACCTAAGAGATAGAGGACAATAATACCAATTCCAAGCCAGGAATGCAAGCTGTAAAGATTAGCGATGGCGCTCTCGTTATGATATTTGAAAGCAGTATAAACTCCGATGATACTGAGTATCAGAGCAATAGCGTGGAGCACCAGATGTATCAACTCTTCACATCTTTACTAAAAGGAAGTGATTTATAACTGACTATAGCTCAATTAATGTTTACACGAAAAATTAGTTAATTTTGTGTTTACGTACGTAGCAAATATATTATTGGTCAGAAATTAAGGAACCTCCATTTCATAAATATTGCCATAATTTAATTAATTACCTTCACCCCCTATGATGATTAAGCCTACCAACATAAGCACAGGATGGATCTGTAGAAAGAAATGGACATGTGATCAGACCTTTTATAAAAGCGTGAATCCTGAAATGAACAGTAAGCACAACATTTTTTTCAATTTTATCCTTCCTTTTCACAGTAATATCCAATTTTATAATATCCGTGAATACACAGTAACGATGCACAGCAATATAATAATTCGATTGCTACACAGCAATACACAGTAACTATGCATAGTAATATAATAATTCGAAATGCACAGTAAAGATAATAAAAAATTCTATAAATCGTCGAAAATATCCGTGAATACACAGTAACGATGCAAAGTAATATAATAATTCGATTCCTACATAGTAATACACAGTAACTATGCATAGTAATATAATAATTCGATTGCTGCACAGTAAAAATAATAAAAAATTTGAAATGCACAGTAAAGATAATGATTTCTTCTTCTTTTTTTCTTTTCTCTTCCCGTGCGTTTTTTTTTTCTTTCCCGTGCTTCTTTCTTCTTTTCTCTCTCTCCCCGTGCTCTCCTCTTCTCTTTTCTCATTCCCGTCGCCCCTACTTCGGCCGGCCATTGCACCCCCGTCCGGTGGAGGTGTCGTACACCACCCACCCAGTTTTCTTCCCCTCTCACCGGTGAACATCCCTGTGACGCCCCCAAATTCCGCTTGGGATTGAACGGACATTTGAAGCGTCGAGACATGCAACACAAGGTTACCTGCCCCCGTTCATGACATATAAGATGCAATGTTCCTAACATGCATCTAGCATTATGCAATATTCGCAGCGGATATTTTTTTCTTTAGCAATACTATGCACCAAACTAAAAATATCCCAAATACTTGAAACATATTTCATACATAAAAACATACTAAAAAGCCGTGATCACTACACTAGTCCAAAATGGTTGTGATCAAAAGAATACTTGAGATACAACTCCAAAAGTACAAGCATTAACCTAAGTTAAATACTATACCATCATCAACATCGCACCGTAGCCTAGATGACCGTATTCAGATGGTCAGATTCCAATTCTTCTTTGGGTCCTGTAACAAGATCTACCATTCGGGGGGAATGGTAGTTGGGACTACCACAGTGAGATTTGATTACAAATCTCAGTAAGTTAACATAAAACTCACACACAGGTTAAAGATGCATGCATGGCAGTAAAAGCATAAATGCATAAGTAAAGTCGTACATAAGCATAGCATAACTTGACATATAACATGACATAACCAAACTTAAACGTGAACTGAACTTGACTTAACATGACATGAACTTGAGTTTAAAACATAACATGGACTTGAAATGTAGCATGAACGTAAACATGCATAACATAAATATGAACTTGAAAATAACATAAACTTGAACATATCATGACATAAACGTGAACTTGAGACATACTGTAAACGTGAACTTAACATGATGTGAACATGAACTTGGAACATAACTTGATCATGAACATAACATGTACGTGTACATAACAAAACATGAACTTGATCTGAAACTTGACTTATCATGCACTTGATCTGAAACTTGACTTAATACGTACTCCACAGTTGTTGTGGCCCCACGTATTCTACGTGTCACAATTGCTGTGTCTCACGTAGTGTATGCTCCACAGTTGTTGTGGCCCCATACTTCATGCTCCACAGTTGTTGTGGCCCCATGAATACACGTAACATAAAATATAATACGTACTCCACAGTTGTTGTGGCCCCACGTATATACGTAACATTAAATATAATACGTACTCCACAGTTGTTGTGGCCCCACGTATTCACGTAACATAAAATATAATACGTACTCCACAGTTGTTGTGGCCCCACGTATTATACGTAACATAACATGTCTTATCTTTCTTAATGCATGAGATATTAATTAATATCATATACTTTTCTAACATGGCGTATACTTGTAAATGACACAATATGATTTAATCATAACATTTCATGGCATACTTATAACATACATCATTGTATGATAGAAAAGATTATGTAACAGATAATTATTCATGAGAGATTAAATCATACGTAGCAGATAAACATGTAATGACATAGCATGACATGGCATATACGATAACATACATACATAAATTGTAGTTCTCTTACCCATCACACATACACAATAAACTGATAGTAAGTTAGAGGCTAACTTACCTCGATTGTCACGTTCTACGAGAATAAAGTGCGATATACGAGAAACTGTAAAAGGTCATTCTAAAAGTTAGAAATTTAATTACTAACAATTAGAAACATGGAAACAAGTTATCTTAGAGTAAAATTATCATTTTACCCTCTACATGTGGGAAAACGACCATTTTACCCATAACTTAAGGATTTCATATCCTAACTCCAAAAATTTCTAAAATTTACATTCCTCATGTAAATTTTGTTCTAAACTCAAATATCAACTCAGAAAAAAATTTAAAACAAAACAACACTATGGAAAACACACTATGGCCGAAACATCCATAGGCCATTTCTCTTGATTTTTGTTACAATTCCTTCCAACTTCAAAACTCATGCTTAAACCAAAATTTTACAACAAACATCTTCCAATCCTAAGTTTAAAACCATACTTGAAACATCCATTTAGAAAAAGCTAATAATCAACACCAAACTTTTTTGTAAAAAGATCAAAACACTAGAATCACAAGCTTTGTCCTTAAATCAAAACATCTCCAAGAATTCCAAAAAATCTAATCTTACTTCTAACATATTCATAACATCATCCTCAGATAAACCATGCTTTAAATCATCAAACTAAAGTCACCAAAATCACAAAAATAACACTTGGAGTTTTTGATTTTACACTTAGTCCAAAAACAGAAACTTTTTCTTAACTAGCTTTGATAAATCTCTTGATCAATGGCTTAAGAAGGTGAGATCTTTGAAATAAAGTATCACATGGTTTAAAAACGTGTCCTAAAGAATATCCAACCATCAAAATTAAAATCACATGGCTAAAACCCAATAAAACATGGATCTAACCTAAAAACATCAAATCTTAGGCCTAACCGAAATTCTCTTGCATAGAAAAAATCATATCTTTGAAACTAATACTAAATATCTCCAAAATAACATCCTAACATGAAAATAAGAGACTTAGGATCATCATATAAAAATATCAAAGCCTTTAGAGTAAGATCAAACCTCAAAATATTCAAACTTTATCCAAATAAAAACTGTTTTGCACTTCCAGTTTTCATGTTTCTAGATCTAATAAAATCTATCATCAAAATCTTTATTCATGCAACAAAACCTCAATGAAAACTCTTAAAAACATTCTAAGAACACTCCATAAAATTTTCGGACCAAGATATGTCCATTAGCTTGGTCAAAAACTCCAAAACATAACACACTCTCCAGATTCACGCCCAGAATGACCTTTCCATGGTTAAAAATACTTTTGACCGACCAAATGACCATGGAATGATACGAAAAATACATCTACGGAAACTAGACTCAAAGAGGAACAACTTTTATGAAGGAGTCATCGTGTGAAAATACTTACAAAGGGTCGAAAAACCCACGCAAAAAGACCCAGAAATCTGCCCGAGAGAGCTCTTTTGGGTTTCTCTCTAAGAACGGGGTGAAGAAATGATTAAAGTGAAACAAGTGTGTCTTGCACGACTCAAGACTTCTGTAGGGGGAATATTTGGACCTTAATGATCATTGAGTGGAGGTGTAGACATGTGACATAATGTAGAGGATAGTGGGGGGCAAAAGACAACCTACAAAGGCTATGAGACATGAGACTTGATGGGGTGGGTTCCTCCATATTATTGAGTGCAACTTGATGCAATGAATGGTCTGCCAAGTGGGGGAGGAAATTTCTCCAAGAAGCTATGCCAAGGTGGCCAAAAATTCGTGGGCTTTAGTGGGCCTCAACCAAGTGGGCTTCAATTTGGGGTTTAAAGGGGGTTTGGTTAGGGTTTGAGATGCTATCAAGCCCAAATTCAATTTTTCTTGGCCCAATCAAATTTCTAAGGTTTAAAATGTTGGATAAAGATGTCATAATAGGAATTTGAGAAATTAATAGCATGTGAAAGTGATTTAATCAAGTGATTAAACACAATACTAGAAATTGGATCAAAAAGGGTTTGAATGCCAACTTTAGGGTTTGGGGAAACCGTTTAGGGATTCGGTTTCAACCAAGTTTTTGGGGTTTCAAAAGGATTCCAACCATTTAGGGTTTTACTAGGGTTGAAACCCTCTTCATCTAACTCAATTTGGTTGATCAGATGAAAAAAAACTGTTTTGCTTAGGTGGCATGATCTCACACATTGATTTCCTTCACAAATCCATCTAATGGTTTCTCTTTGTGCCAAGTATCTAATACTATTCACTATGTGTGGTTAAGATCTTGCCAAGTGTCCAAATAAAACTTCTCTAACCTAATTTGGACATTTCACACTGTGATTTTGAAACCACTGCACTTAGTACGCTTATCGAGGTTACTATTCACTCCGAAAAAGTGCATAATAAACTTAGTACTGAAAAATCCTAAATATTCAACTGAGTCTAGTGGCGTAAACTATAACGTAATCTGACACTTCTAACTACCTCAAACAAATAAAATCACATTTCTGGCACCATAGTGAGTGATAAAACTAATTATGTTGACATACTAGAGCTTATGGATTAGCCGATTCGTAAAAACTTATGGGGTTTTCACGAGATTTCTAATGTCTATAGAAATTCCACCATTGAATTTCTAGCGGGCTGTTACAATCCCCACCAAGTTTCACTTCCATCCGAGGCACCGTTAGCCACCTACAGCCCATCTAAGCCGCACGGTTTTGAGTCGTTTCCGGCGCCGTCGCACCACTTCCGCCCACCATCTCTTCACAGCTTCTTCCCCTACAAACAGGTCTGAACACATCTACAAAGATATGAAGAGATCTGTTTTTGGTTGATTTTCTTGCGTTTATTTCAGATCTGTTTGTAAAAAATTTATTCAAGTTTTTATTTTCCTTTCGTTTGATTTCTATTTTTCAGATCCACAGAACAATTTTTTTTTCTATCTGTGTTCATATGTTTTTTTTTCTTTTTGATTCAAGTTTTTTCTTTTTCAGACTTTCATCTTCACTTTCTCTTTCCTCTTCTCTCCGAAAGTAAACTTTTTCTCTCTCTTCTTTTCTTTTGTTCATGTTGAGGATCGAGAACAAGATCAACACGTAGGTGACCTTTGCTAAGCGGAGGAAAGCTGTACGAGTTTCGCTGCAATTCAAGGTATTCACCAGAACAACAAAACCACTTTTGCACCCTCTAAACGACAAAAGGCAAAGCAAAACCATCAAAACTGCTTCCTTCTATTTTTATTTTTCTATTTTCTAAGTCATCTTTCTTTTATTTTCATCTCCGAGTTGATTTTTTGAAAGAGAAAAAAAAAATTGATTTTTTTGGGTGTTGAACATGTATTTTTGTTGTGTATTGACAGATCTATATCTATTCGTTTAGATCTATTAGTTTTCACTTTAAACGTAGAAGTGAATACAACCCTCATCTGCGCAGAATATGATTTTAGCTACGAAATATAAAATAGAGCACACAGAATATCTACCAGAAGATAGATACACAATATAAATATTTGTGAGATATTATTTTATTATCTCGAAACAAAATTACAGAAATTTAAGGCTCTTCGCCTCATTCTTCAAACGATCTTGCTCCTCTAAAATTTGCGTAGCATCTCTGTCTAAAGGAGTAGGCAATCTAAAAGAAGAATTAAGCAAGGATTTTAATTTCCTATTCTCTTGCTTTATTGCTTCTATCTTCATGTGAGACTCCTGAAGAAGTCGCTGAAGGATAGAAATTTTCTCATTGAGTTTGTCCAAATCATAAGGTTTGGATTGTAGTCGCTGAGAAAATGCATAAATAGCTGAAGAGTAATGGGTACCAAGATTTACAAGCTCGTAGATAGCTTCAACATCTGATTTATTAGCTAGATCATTATTATATTGTACTATAGAACCTACAGCAGAAGCAGAAACAACTGGTGAAAATGGTGTAGAATACCTCACGTATTGGTTACGAGAAGATTGTTGGACCATTGTAGAGTACGAATGCAGAGAGAGATTGTAGAGTAAGAATGCAGACTAATTACAGAAAAGTAAAGAAGATGGATGCAAATGAAGATGAGCTGAATATTTCTTTTATAGAGAAAATTATGACTAAGCACCTCTATTGCTTCACGGCATCTCTCGTAAAGCGTCTCTTTACAAGAGACAAGAAGATGTAGCATCATAGCTCTGCGGCGCCTGACAGCTACAGAAAACATGAAAAAGCTTGCGCTGCTTGTCTGATCTAAAAAGCTGGCCACCGTTTTTGTTGAAAAATAAGGTTAGCGGTTTAACATTGATGAATTCTTCACTAACTGTGTTATTTACAATTTTGTTTCTTCATACTGGGTTTTTTTTTTCTTTCATTTCGTTGAAGCGGATCTTTTTTCCTTTAATTTGCAGGTAATGGGTAAGACATTCTCTCCTATACTCATCTTCTCTGTTATTCATTTTCTCTCTCCAATTTTGTTTCTTCATACTGGTTTTTTTTTCCTTTCATTTGGTTGAAGCGGATCTTTTTTCCTTTCATTTGGTTGAAGCGTTTTTTTTTTCCTTTCGGCTGCAGGCACTCCCGCCACATTGCTACTAATCTATCTGCAGGTAATGGGTAAGGTAAGAATTAATCAAATTCTCTGATGGATTATTTGAATTTTCATCTTTTGATTTGACAATATCTTCGATTTCTTTTAACTACTTAGAACAAATTATACTTCAAACTACTCAGCGCCCTCCAGACTTGATCCAACTACTCAGCGCCCTGATTCCATTTTTTGAAGCCCTACTCAAGCCCTTCACTAACTATGTTATTTACAAGAACTCCATAAAATCACAACTCTAGAAAAGTAGTGAATTCAATATTAAAATGATCTTTGATCAATATGTAAAAAAATTACCAAAATTGACATTTGCTATGAAATATGTGCCTTGCACATAAAATCCCTTACTAGTTATATATATATATTATTTTATTATTTTTATTTATATGCAGTGGTTTAAAAAAAAAAAGTACACAGATAAAATTGAGAATTGATTGTGATTAGAATCCTATTAAGTTCACGCCTGATAGGATTAAAATAATAAAATTTCATATTAGGACTTGGACCTTGGGGGACGGGCGCATATATAAATATATATATATATATATATATATATATTCTGTTGGACATATTTTCGTTTGGAGTACAAGTGCGCCGCACGGAACTTGAATTCATTTGGCATTGGGCATTGGGACTTTGACCCAGAGAGGGGTATTGGGCATTTTGGACGGCAAAACTATTACTTCTTTTTTGGGATTTTTTTCTCTCGCATCCAGCGAGCCGTGCACGCTATTATTTTTTTGGCATTCAATTCAAGCTACAATGTTATTTTTGATCAATTTATTTTAGATCTACTGTAGCATCATTAAAAAACTTTTTGAAGAGTCTAATTACTGTTAGAGTCTAGCTTCCACTACTATTTTTAATCTTTATCTTTATTCATTTAACTTGATCTTTTCATTCTCTACTTTATATTTAATTTCAATTTAAAATTTATGGTGTATTCTTGATATTTTTTATATTAAAAGTTTGGACATTTTATTTATTGTTTATTTTATTTTATCTCAGTTATTTTTCTTATTTCTTTAAATTTCTATTAAATATACATTACAATTACATTTTAGATTAATTTCAGTTTATTATTGAATTTTCATATTAATTAAAATTGTTTAGCGTAATTGAATTTTTTATTGTTAATTTCAATTTATTAGTCTTTTACGTTTCATTTCGACACTAAAAAAAATTCAAAAATATGAATCTAGTCTATGACTAGTGCCACTTTTTTATTTCCGCCGCACTTTTCTATTCATTGTACATACCACCGCTTTTGTTTGTAAAACTTTTCACCATTTTATACGAATTTGGATTTAAACAATTTTTCCTGAGAAGACGATCTAGGAATTTTATTCCTAATTATTACACAACATCCTTCTGTACTTGGGATAGCTTTTGTGCTACTCATTTTTTAGTGAATCAAGTTTTTTGTGCCGTTTCCGGGGAAAGCTGTCTAATTCAAATTTAAACTCGTTATTTTTTATTTTCATTTTTTTTTCACTATTTTATCTTTGATTACATATTTCATTTGCCATCTACCACTCAGTCACTTGAATCTTATTTATACTATCTAGACTGATGTTTCGTATCATGGGTGAGAGATAGTTCAAATAGGTTACTTAGAGTCACATCAAGCATTGAAAGTAGTGTACGCAGCTTAGAGATAGATAGCGCTTCTATCTCTTCTATGAGCGAGAATATTGAAATTGAACAAACCATGATTGCACCTGCACCACGCACACTTAAGGATTATTTGCAACCCACTCGCACCACTACACCTTCATGCATTGTTTTACCCGATGATGCATCTAATTTTTTCTATTAAGCATGGTATGATGTCAATGATACCTCAGTTCCACGGGATGGATTCTGAAAGTCCTTATTAGCACTTGACAGATTTTAAATTGTCTTGCACTACTTTTATTACTAGGACCATTATTAGACTTCGTTTATTTCCTTTCTCTTTAAAGGATAAAGAAGATTTGATTTAATTCTTTGAAACCTAATTCTATCTCTACTTGGTCTGATATGCAGCATGAATTCTTACAAAACAATTTTCCTTTTCAGAGAACTCAATTTTTATAAGAGCAAATCAGTCAATTCAAATCAGTCAATTCAATAAAAAATCAGATGAGACTTTTCAGGCTAGTTGGAAAAAATTTAAAGATTTGGTAAACATCTGTCCACATCATGGTTTCGAATCTTGGAGGTTGATGAGTTATTTTTACACTAGTCTCACTCCAGAATGCAAGCAGTTTTGTTCAGATTATGTGTAATGGAGAATTCTTTAACGAGGAACTTGATGAAGCACTATTATGTTTTGATTATCTTGCCAAGAGCGCACAACAGTGGAACACTCATACTGATCGAGTGACATTAACAGCACAGCCACTAAGGCCTATTTGCGGAGGGGGCAAATATGAGCTTAAGGAAGACACTGATGCTCAAGCCCGAATAGTTGTTTTAACTAGAAAACTGGAGGTCATGGAAATGGAAAAAGTGAAGTTTGTGAAAGTAGTAGAGGCATGTTCTATATATGCTGATTCGAACCATAAGACCCAAGACTGCCCGATTATGCTAGTATTTCAAGAAAATGGGTCTGAGCAGATGCAATCAGCTAACTGGGTTAACAGAGCACATAATCATCCTTTTTCCAACACATATAATCCGGGGAGGAGGAATCACCCAAATTTCTCATGAAGAAATGATCAGCCTGGCTGATCACCACCATCTCAGCAACAGCCATTTCATCAAGGTGCTCCTCAGCATCAGTATCAGCCATATCAAAGTTCTCAAAGCTATCCTTTTGTAGCACCTCCTGGATTTCAACTCCATGTAGCTGCACAAAGTTCCCAGCCTCAATCATCTACAAAGAAGTCTCTAGACGATAGTATGACACAGATTACCAATACACTTCAGCAATTCATGCAGAATTAGGCCACCACAAACAATCAGAACACTCAGGCCATAAATGAGTTGCGTGGCACTATTAATACGATGAGCACAACATTGAGCACCCTAGAGAAAGGGAAATTTCCTGCACAGCCTCAGTCTAATCCTCAAATATATAGGCAACAACAACAGCAAGTGCATAATGTCTCAGATGACATTATTGAGACAGCGAAGGCTGTTCTTACTTTGAGAAGTGGGAAGGAAGTTCCTCAAGATGACCATGGACAGACAGGTAATTGGTTCTAAACCTGAAGATGTAACAGAGACTGATGAAGCTGAGAAAGAACCAGAGGAAATGAGGCTAAAGTTAAAGAAGCATGTGAGTGAAGAGATTGAAACTAGTAGAGGGTACAAACTTGTGGTTCCCTATACGCAGAGATTGGCAGCTGGCCAAAAGAACAAATATCACACTGAGATTCAAGATATTTTCAAACAAGTCAAGATTAATATTCCACTCTTGGATGCCATACAACAAGTGCCTTCGTATGCAAAATTTTTGAAGGACTTGTGCATAGTGAAGAGGAAGCTAAATGTGAAGAAGAAAGCTTTCCTAACAGAGCAAGCTAATACCCAAATATTGAGCGAGACTCTTTAGAAGTTTGGAGATCCCGGCTCTCCCTATATTTCCATTATGATTGGTGAGTCACGCATTGGGAGAGCCCTACTTGATATGGGGAGTAGTGTGTACTTGCTACCATTCTCTGTGAATGAGCAGTTAGAATTGGGTGAGCTGAAAAAGACCTCTATCATGCTATAGTTGGCTGACAGATGAGTTAAAGTGTCGAGAGGTATAGTTGAAGATGTGCTGGTCCAGGTGGACAAATTTTATTATCCAGTAGATTTTGTAGTTCTTGACATGTAGCAGCCTGTCTCCACTATTCACCAAGCGCCTATCATCCTTGGACGCCCATTTCTTGCTACTTCGAATGCACTTATTAATTGTCGAAGTGGAATACTGAAGCTCACTTTTGGGAATATGACATTGGAGATGAATGTGTTCAACGCTTGCAAGATGCCTAGTGGATGTGACGATTCAGATGTGCATGCTATTGATATGGTATATGATTTTGACGTTTCAAAGTTGTTATCAGTATTTGATTCTGAGAGTGCATCTGAGGATGGCCTTCCTGAGCAGTCTAAGATTCTTGTTGAAACAATTCCTACATCATTAGAATTGACAGAATCAGATGGGCAGTTGACAAAGACAACTGAGTTTCTTCAGTTATCAGATGTGAGTTACACAAGTCATTGGCATAGGCCAGTCTTTGAAGCTCTTGATTTCCTAGGAGCCATGAAGTCATCAGAAGAAGAAATCTCAATACTAGACTTAAGCCACTACCCGAGAATTTGAAGTATGTTTTTTTGGGTCCAATTGAGGATACATTTCCAGTGGTCATTTCTTCTCAGCTCACTTCGAAGCAGGAAGCAGAGTTATTAACAGTGCTGAGACATCATCGAGAAGCGATAGGCTGGACTATTGCAGACATTAAAGGTATTGATCCTTCAATTTGTATCCACAACATTTTTCTGGAAGGAGATGCGAGACTAGTTTGTGATGCACAGCGGATGTTGAATCCTACCATGAAGGAGATGGTAAAGAATGAAGTGCTGAAATTGTTAGCTGTGGGCATTATCTATCCTATCTCTGACAGCAAGTGGGTAAGTCCGACACAAGTAGTACAAAAAAAATCTGGTTTAACTGTTATTGAAAATACTAATGGTGAGTTGATCCCGACTAGGAAGGTAACGAGCTGGAGTATGTGTATTGGCTATCGAAAGTTGAATTCGGTCAGCCGAAAAAATCACTTCCCATTACCTTTCCTAGATCAGATTTTAGAAAAAGTAGCGGGTAATGCTTTTTATTGTTTCTTGGATGGATTTTCTGGTTATTATCAAATTGTCATAGCACCGGAGGATCAAGAGAAGACCACCTTCACTTGCCCCTTTGGTATTTTTGCTTTTAGAAGAATGTCATTTGGTTTATGTAATGCACATGCTACTTTTCAGCGCTGTATGATGAGCATTTTTTCTGATATGCTTGATGATATGTGTGAGGTTTTTATGGATAATTTTTCTGTGTTTGGTAAATCTTTTGATATCTGTTTAAAAAATCTTGCTGCTATGTTGAAAAGATGTGAGGAAAAGAATTTATTGTTGAATTGTGAGAAATGTCAGTTTTATGGTCACTAATGGTTTTGGTACTTGGACATTTAGTTTCTGAACACGGCATAGAGGTTGACAGAGCCAAGATAGAATTAATATCTTAACTGCCTATTCCTAAAACAATGAAAGATATTCATTCTTTTCTTGGTCACCCTGACTTTTATCAGCGTTTCATTCAAGGCTTTAGTAATATTGCAAAACTATTGTGTACTTTATTGCAAAACAATACTACTTTTATTTGGACTGATAAGTGTCAGCATGCTTTTAAGACCTAAAGAAACACTTAACAGTTATACCTATTATGCAAACTCCTCGATGAGACTTACCATTTGAGATTATGATCGATGCTAATGATTTCGCTCTTGGTGTCATTCTTGGCCAAAGAGTGAATAATATGCCTTCGGTCATTTATTATACAAGTTGTACTTTGAATGATGTACAAAAAAATTACACCACCATCGAGAAGGAGTTATTAGCTGTTGTGTTTGCCTTAGATAAATTTTTCTCTTACATTATTGGGTCTCACGTTATCATTTTTACTAACCATTCTGCTCTTAAGTATTTATTGGCAAAGAAGGATGCTAAACCCAGGTTAATACGTTGGATTCTTTTATTCCAAGAATTTGACATCACTATTTGAAATAAGAAAGGAGTCGAGAATGTTGTAGCTGATCACTTGTCACAACTACAGTTACCTGATTTATCTACATCTATTCTTCTCTTGAATGAAAATTTTCCTGATGAGCATCTTTTTGCAGTGTTGCGCGCTCCATGGTTCGCAGACATTGTGAATTATCTTGTCACTGACCGGATGCCAGAACATTGGACAGGTCAGGACAAGCGTAAGTTTCTAGTAGAGGTACGATTTTATTACTTCAACTCCTTATCTTTTTAAGTATTGTGCTGATCAGTTGGTGAGTTGATGTATTCCTGATGATGAGTTTACCTCTGTTTTTCACTTTTGCCACACTAGGACTTGTGGAAACCATTTTTCAGCTAAGAAAACTGTTGCCAAAATTTTACAAAGTGGACTCTACTGGCCCACTATTTTTAGAGATGTTGAGTCTTTTTGCAAGGCATGTGAACCTTGTTAGAAACTTGAAAAAATTACAGCACGTAACATGATGCCCATTTCCCCTGTTCTTACACTTGAGGTATTTGATTGTTGGGAGATTGACTTTATGGGACCATTCGCACATTCATTTGGGAATTCTTACATTTTAGTTACTGTAGATTATGTTTCAAAATGGGTAGAGGACATACCTAGTAGAATAAATGATCATAAGGTTGTCATCTGTTTTTGGAAAGAATTGTTTGCATGTTTTGGCATGCCTAAAGCGATCATTAGTATGAGGGTTCACATTTTTGTAATAAACACTTTCAAAAACTTATGCAGAAATATTGAATAACCCACAAAGTCTCTACTCCATATCACCCCAAAACTAATGGTCAAACTGAGTTGGCCAATAGAGAGATCAAACTTATTCTTGAAAAAATAGTTCGTCCCACTCGGAAAGACTGGTCTGAAAAACTGGTTGATGCTTTTTTGGCTTATAGGACTACATTCAAAACTGACTTAGGGATGTCACCTTATAGATTGGTTTATAGTCAGGTTTGTCATTTACCTGTTGAGATTTACCATCATGCTTTATGGACTATTAAGCAAATTAACTTTTCACTTGATGCTCCCAAAGGTTTAAAAAAGTTGTAGATTTCGAAACTTGATGAAGCGAGGAGGGAGGCCTATGAAAATTCTCACTTGGCAAAAGAGCGAATGAAGGCTTTGCATGACAAGAAGATTCATGATAAACATTTTACCCCTGATCAGAAAGTGCTCATCTATAATTCAAGACTATATAATTTTCTCAGGAAGCTAAAATCCCGATAGAGTGGGCCGTACATTGTAAATTAGGTTAATCCTCACGAAGCGGTAGACATTGTCAATCCGAAGAATGGCAATAGCTTCACTGTCAATGGACAACGTCTAAAGCCGTTTATGACTGCCTTTGATCCAAACGAAGAGATCTTGCTTGTGCAAGACCCGAGGAAAGTATTTTGATTCTGATTTATTTATTTATTTCTTCCTTTTAAGACTTTCTTTAATTGCATTTTATCTTTTATTTATATTTATTTTTTTGCTTTCATTTTATATTACATGATTAGTTGTTCGAGTTGCTTACTCATTATTGTGCACTTTGTTTTGTTTCGTTCAATTCATTGAGGACCATGTCTCTCTCTAGTTGGGGGTAGCGTGTGTGCACAGATAAAAAAAAAATTTGCATTAATGTGATTTGCATTGATACATATATGATTGACACACACTTTATTTCTAGTATTTTGTGAAATTTGAGCACCTTGGTGGAGTGGTTGAACAGAATTATTTTGTGAAAATTTATTTTCAACCTTGAGTATAGAGCATGATTTCTAATGTATCATATCAGTTGATATATGGTTTGAAACACCGGGCTGCTATACTTTTTGAGATGAGACTTTGTAAGATTTATATAGAACGAAAGGAAAAGTTTGAAAGACATTTACACCTGCTTACACCTGTAGTGTTCATCATTTACTGTCCACTGATTTAACATAGGAGAAGTAAACTGCAGGACTACCAAGCCATGCCAAAAAAAGAAAAGAAAAAAAAAAGAAAAAGAAAAAAAAAGGATTCGAAAAGAATCGAGAAAAAAAAAGGAAAAAGAAGATAAAGGCAGCTTAGTGAACTTTCCTACGTAAAGGGTTAGAAACAATTGCCCTAACTTTGGGGGTTGAGTGTTCAACCTTTAAATAGAGTTAGCGGGAAAACTGCTAGTCCCTTGAGTTTGGAGATAGTTAGAATCAGCAATAGTTAATCTTAATGTTGAAAAATTCTATGATAAATCCTGGCTAGTAATGAGGAACACACAATCGTGTAACTACACACACATCTGAATTCTGAGACATTTTCCCCAATTCTATGTGAAGGATTGTTGAGACAGTCTTGCTGGGTATAACTCTTGGGGTTGAGTAGTCATGGATCACCTTTTGTGAGAATTCAGAATTGTGATTGATTGCTTTTATTTGGATCTCGATCTTTATGCAATATTCATCTCAACTAAATTTTCACTATTTTACTCAAGGATTAGCAAAACGCTAGATAGAGGGTGTGATTGAGTTAAAATATTGCATATTTTTATATATCTAGAACAAATATATTTTAATTCTTTCGTTACATTATTATTGATTTTTTAGATAAAAAAATGATTAAGATGCATAAATCTAAATTGTTTTTACTTAATATTATAATTTGTAATTTAATTGGACAATATTTTTTTGTATGCACAATATTATATATATATATATATATATTATTTTATTTAATTTTATTTATATGGAGTGGTCAAAAATAAAAGAAAAGTGGGCTGACTTGGTTTACAAAGACTCAAGAAAATGCACGCCGCACAGATAAAATGGTGAATTGATTTTGATTAAAGTCCTATTAAGTTCACGCCTCATAGGATTAAAATAATAAAATTTCATATTAGGACTTGGACCATGGGAGACGGGCGTATATATATATATATATATATATACTAGGTGGGAGCAACGTGCAAAACACGTTTGTCTAATTTTATGAAATGATTATTTGTAAAAAATAATATATATTTTATAAAAATTATTGATGTCACTTAATAATTTAAGGCATATTAGAAAAAGTAAAAAAATTAGTTCAAAATATCATATAATCCAATACATATTTATGGCATCCATAATTTTAGCAAAGATGTATACGAAAAATTTAATAAAAGTCTAACACAAATGGTAGTTCAAAATATGTGTCGCTTGATGTTTGTATTATAATTCATCAATTTATGTCATCCTGTAGACGATCAATAGAGACAACATTGAAATTCTTATTTTGTTGTTGGTTAATTCGATCAGGGACAACATAAAGTTAAAACATAATCTTTTTATAAAATTTGTGGTATAATATTTTCTATATATAGCATATATATAAATCCTAAAATATATTTTGAAGTTGTTGGCCGAATTTACTCTTTCTTGATTAGCTTAAGGATCACGGCTTTTGTCACGTGCCCACCATAGCAAGCCCACATGTGGAATATGACTTAACGGAAGTTACGTCCTACTACCATGGGAAAAAAAATACTTTGACTAAACACACTTGTATTATATATTATATGAGATTTTTAAATTTAGAATACTCAATAATCTGAATTAATGAAACGTATAATGCACATATATTATACTTAGAGATTCACGTCTTATGTACATAATACACGTGTATATGTTAAGGAGAAAGAGAAAAATATAATAACTAATATTTAATTACTTATTATTATATAAACTATTAAGTATTATAATTATTGTGATTAATAAATCATATAACAACATTGAATGCTATTTCTCTCAATATTTATGTCTTTATTTTATATGTCAAACCGTTAAAACAAACAGTGTTAACTTTAACGAAAAAATAAGAAAAATCGTTAAAATAAGATTTTCCGTTACATACACTTTTTATATATAGAAGATATTCTATTGGACATATTTTCGTTTGGAGTAGAAGTGCGCCGCACGGAACTGGAATTCATTTGGCATTGGGCAATGGGACTTTGACCCAGAGAGGGGTATTGGGCATTTTGGACGGCAACACTTTTACTTCTTTTTTGAGATATTTTTCTCTCGCATTCAGTGAGCGCTGCATATTATTATTATTATTTCTTTTGTCATTCAATAAATATTATTTTCGATCAATTCACTTTAAGTCTACACTACAGCGTTATTGAAGAACTTTTTGAAGAGTTTAATTATTGCTACAGTCCAATTTTTTTTATTGCTTTTAATTTTTATCTCCTTTTATTTAATTTGATCTTTTTATTTTTTATTTTTTTATTTAATTTTAATTTGAAATTTATGGTGTATTCTTAATACTTTTTAGATTAAAAGTTTAGACATTTTATTTACTGTTTATTTTATTTTATGTCAGTTGTTTTTCTTATTTCTTTAAGCTTCTATTAAATATGCATTATAATTATATTTTAGATTAATTTCAATTTATTTTTTAATTTTCATATTAATTAAAATTATTTAGCGTAATTGAATCTTTAATTGTTAATTTCAATTTATTAATCTTTTACGTTCCATTTCGACACTAAAAAAAAATCCAAAAATATGAATCTAGTATATGAGTCTATGATTAGTGTCATTTTTTTTTTCGTTATACTCTTCCATTCATTGTATTTACCACTTCTTTTGTTTGTAAAACTTTTCACCATGTTATACAAGTTTGAATTTAAATAATTTTTCCTGATGAGACGATTTAGAAATTTTATTCCTAATTATTACACGACATCCTCCAATATTTAGGATAGCTTTTATGCTATTCATTTTTGAGTGAGTCACTTCTCTTGGCTATTGGACTTTCATAGCGATGGGCCTATGAGTAGTAAATATTCATTCCAGTGCCAACCTACCTTTTTTGGTTCAATTCATATTTAGTATTCCATTTCCTTTCAACTGGAGTGATCCTTTATCGCTGAAGATAAAAGTCTGCCTTAGAGAGAGAACGTCTGCCTTCTCTCTAGAATAATCCCATTTCCGTGAGAGACATAGTCGGAGAGGAGGGTGGAGATGCGTCTCTCACCCTTCTCTCCTTCCCCTTTCCTTTTCTGCACTGTATATACACTTTCAAGGTAGTGCTTTTTTCCTCCTCTCTCCACCGGTTCGGTTTTAGACAGATCCGCTACTCTCCGTTCGTCAACTTCCTACATGCGCCTCACTACCCCATTCTACAGCTTCCGATCTACTGGAACGACGCGGAGTTGCGCCAAAAAGGTCGAAGCGTGTTGCTCACGCTTGGCTTGTTTCCGCGCGTGTTTCCCACGCGCCGCCGCACAACAACGCTTCGGACAGCCACACGCGCCGTATCAGTAGCTTCGTCTTGCCGAGATCTTCCAAATCTGGGCCACCCAGTCTCCATCCCACTGGCGTGTGAATGCCACACGCTATCACTGGAGTGCGAAAATGCAGATCAGCAGATCAGCTCACCTGATGCCGTGTTTTCTACTATGTTATCGTTTTCCCTAACCGGTGATCTCGAAGAAGGGATTGCGGGCCTCTCCAAAAATCATCTCAAGACAACAAACAACAGTGCATCCACCATCTTCACCTCTCTCTGCGGTGGTTATTATTGTCTTTTAATACGGTGTTCTCTTGGTAGGACATGGGTGAAGACCAAGAAATTGGTCGTTAAAACCCTTTTTTTTTTTCTTTTTATCCATCCACTCTTTGTACTGTTGTTATTGTTCTGGGGTGCTTGTTGGGAAACCCCAACCCCTCCTCATGTATCATCTTTTTACTTTAATATAAAGTTTACTCGCTTGCTTAGAAAAAAAAAAAAATTTGGAAAGTGATACTTTTCTTAATAAGTTGAAGACGTCATCTAGCTTCTTTAAAGTGTATCCATAAAACTCATCATTGGGCTTCTCTTGGCTATTGGGCTTTCATAGCGATGGCCCCATGAGTTCTAAATATACCTTCCAATGCCAACCAACCATGTCTGGTTTGGTGCTGTATCTTTTTTTGTTCATAAATTGTATAAAATTAGGGCTGATTAAGACACACAAATATAACTATTATGATAAGCCATTTAAAAAGTCTTTTTTTCTCTCTCTCTTAAAGGGTTAAATATAAATTAGATCATGCAATTTTGCTAAATTTCTTTTTATACTTTTCAATGGAAATTTTTTATTTTTGTAATTATAAAGAATGAGTAAATTGTTGTTTCTGTTGGGATTTTATTAATAAATCGGTATAAATAAGACATAAACATAAATGAGAAGACGGCACGCATTACCTTATAAATCTTGTGTACTAAAATTTTAAAAAAGATAAGAACTAGTATTAAAGTACAAAAGATATTAATCTCAAAAAATCTAAACTATAACAAAAAGAAAACAAAACAATAATAATTAAAAAAAACTTTATTTTAAAATAAAGAATTAACGCAAAGAGTTATGCTATTTATAAGTTTGGTGTATTACACACAACTTACTTTGAAACCTCTTTTAATTACAAAGAAGTTAAAACTGTATTATTAATTGATGTTGAATATCATCTTTATATTCTACACATCAATAATGTATCTTGGTGTATCGAAGCATAGGGTTGCCAATAGAGTCCTTTTAATACAAAAACAAGAGGTTGCGGCCACCCCAAAACATATGTTTGTTAAGAATATAATATGTATAATGAAATCAACTTCTTATCATGATATTAAGTTTTGGGACAAATGGTTATTATAAATATATAGTATCAGAGTATAAGTCTTAAGTTCGAATCTTACTAGACTTCACTTGTGGTAAAATTTATATATACAATAGAAATACTTGCTATTTGTGAGGAAATGAAAAAGACAGTCACAAGTACCCATTATTTGGAACGACACTTTCATTGCAATTACACACAAGGATTTAACATTTCGTTGAAAACTTGTTATTTGCCTAGTATTATTGTTTGCAGCAGCACTTATTTTGTTGCAATTAAGTAATAACCACTACAAGGAATATGGCTATTTGCGACACTTGTTTTGGTTGCAAATATAATGAAAATTCGATGCAAGTAGCTTTTAGCGTTGGTTTTTGATTGTCCACTGTTGGATGCCAGTATTTGTTTATTTCTGAGTTTCAGCATCCATTTTCTAAAGTTGTCGCTAATTCCTTAACTTTTGTGTCGATGTTTATCTACTAGATAAAACCTAAAACGCGCTGGGATTGGTCTCCCAATTTCTGATTGAAATTGATGTGAATGCACATTTCCGTCCACAGTAGTTCAATGCAAAAAGTCAAATATTTCATTGCAATTGGTGCTACAGCTTACCATCGTTTATTCACTCGTTAATATTAGAATCCTTTTTGCAACCAATACGTGGGATCGCAAATACATAAAAAGCACTGCAAAACTATCTAGATATTTCCATCCAAAAGGCATTTCACTGCAAATAATAACAAGCCATACATAGGAATGTTTATTTTTTGGACTATTAATTTGTTTGTTATCAACCCCTGGCCTTTATTGGTGTCTGTATTAATTCCAAATATTTACTAGTCAAATTGCCCCCTAATTACGCATAGATATATATAAACTGTTATAATTAATGCATTAATTAGTTTATACATACACCTATAATGTATAAATTGGTATATACATATGTAGCATGGCAAATTCAACCGATACCATGTAGCCGAACTATATATATGTATATATATATATATATAGCATGGTGCAAATTAACTTGGAGATCAACCAAATCAACCCAAAGCACCATAGAAATAGCTATTGAATTTAATGTGAAAATATTTTGATTAACCCCATTCCACAGCCACATGATCACCATGTACACTGCATTCCCTCTATTTTCTAAGTATAGTCATGATAAAAATAGACACTACAAGCATTCCATTGTAAAATAAAGCAATATAAAATTCATCAAGACAAATCCAAAAATGAATCAGGTATCTACAAATTGCTGACACATGTATGTATGTTCTCCTCTTTCATCCAGCCAAGTCAAACTCCACATGTGTATATAGATATATATATTAACATGTTACATGTGATGGGCAGCAACCACCCAGATACTTAGCTAGTTGAAACATGTCATTACACGTGCCACTCATGATAATAACATGTACATATGTTATATATATGTTGTTGCAATCATCTAGTCAAGTGTTATTACATAAATGACTAAATTACATCCCATCACATGCTTAAGGGAATGTTGGGGAAACAGGTGTGGGTCACATTTCCTCAAGCTAAACGAAACCACTTTCAGCATCTCTCTATCATCCTTAGTTATTCTGAAATGGCATTACCTAATTATTCTTCCCAGCTTTAACATCCAACCTCGAGTTAAACCATATATATTCAGATCACTCTGTACTTGTAGAAGTCGATCAACTTTTATATGTTCACACAGCCACCAAGGTAGCAACCAATCCCAACTGAAGCCCTCGACACCTGTGATAAAAACACTCTAGTTAATCAAAAACATCCGACTTTGCATTACTACTTATTCGAAAACATATTAAAGTTAGATACTTACATGAGCAGCCCCAACAGCTACCAAAGTAATATTATCATTTGTCCCCTTATCATGATAAAGGGACATGGAATTTATAGTGCTCCATTTCACACCTATACAAAAGACTCTATGGGTGCTATGATATATCAAAGACCCAATAGCCCCTATACCTGCTACTCAGCTAGCTCCCACAAAATATTATGTCTAACCTCCCACACCCATTAACGAAACCCATCCACCATAGGGTTGTTCATCCGGGTTCCGACCTGGGAATCCGGTTAAACCCAAACCGAAATCCGGATTCCAAATGCAGGTCGGAACCTAGACCGGGTTAATCCGGATCATAAACAGGCTGAAACCCGGATATATCCGGATTTTTCAAAACCCGAATTCTGGGTTCTGGATTCAACCCTTTTCTTTTTTAACAAACCAAAATACGGCTTGCCCCGAGGAGCATGTCCTCGTCTCTATGGTTCCAGATGCCAACGAGCCAACAAAGGTGTTACCGGTGTTGGAAAGGAAACGGCGGAGGGCGCTGGGGATGTAGGGCGCGTGGAAGAGTTGAAAGACGAGGAGAGGTATAATAGGGGTTCCACTGGACGCCGAGACTGACGATGAGGCGGCGGCTGGGAATGTGGGTGAGGAAGCGGGAACGGACTTTGCGGAGCCATGCACGGACGACAGTAGCTGTCGAAGAAACGTACAGTGAATGTTCGGAACCTGTGAGGATCTGGGCTGTGGTGGGTTTCGATTGTTATGCGGCCGTCGTTCATGGTCGGTGAGTTGGTCTCGGTGGGGTTTACCGTCTAGGTCTAGGATCCCTGCATCTCTGGTGCGTGTATGAGTGGAGAGGATGGTACTGCAACACAGACCAGAGAGAGGAGAGAGCAGAGCAGAGACAGGAGACAGAGTGCACGGGGCGTTGTTGTTGGGGGGGGGGGGGAAGCGGCTAGGGTTCGGGTAATGAAGATTTTATACTAAACCCGAGTATCCGGTTTTAAATCTGGTACCCGAGTTTTAAAACCGCATCGGGCCGGATAGACCCGGATTTAAAGATCCGGATACCGGCCTAGATTTATTCTGGCCAAAATCCATAACCGGAATCCGGAAAAACTGGATTCCGAATTGGGCCGGGTAAAACTCGGCCCAGATGAACAACCCTGTCCAACATATTACTACCAAAAAATCCCAAAAAATGTTACTTTTTTCAAGCTGCACGGAGGTCATTGTGTCTACCCATGAGATAAAAGAAAACTTGTTCAATTAATTATCAAGGCGCCGAAAGGATTTTTCCATTTATGCCTCGATACTAAAGATAGGGAAGCTGTGCACTTTATGCTCTATGTATTAGTCTAAAAAAAACTTATAATTCCACAAAACAATGGACATACTAAAAGATGAAGTTAGACATCAAAAAATGTGTTGGTTTAAGGGAAAAAAAAGGCTAACAACAATTGGGCAGATAAAAGCATACTAACTTGGAATGTTTTGTGCAACAGATAGTGGAGCATAGAGCATCGTTTCTAGGCTTGGAGTATTGCTGCTATTTTTAAGGGTGATCGATTCTGTGGATAAAAGAGATTAAAAGTGGAGAAGGAATGAGGACATTATTGTGTTTTTTTATAGGTTTGCAGTGTCTGATAAATAATAATAGTTTTAGATTCATAGGGCATATACACTTAATAATTTAGTACACTACTTTTAGCCATTGGAGTTACTGCAAATAGGTCGAACATGACTTCATTTTATTGAAAGGAAATAATTGAATGACATAAGCTAGGGTCCTCATCAGATGGTAAAAGGCAGTTGATGGTGTTTTTGTTTTCTTGGCATAATTTGGTGCCACTTAATTTGTCAAGTATTTAGAAATGGGTTACTGAATAATCTGTTGCCTAGGTTTAAATGGTGCAAGTTGGATTGTCAGAGGAGATAGTTTGAGGCACAAGAAAGTTCAAGCTTGATCCAACTCTACAGATTGGAACACACCCAGAACTTCTGGGCTTGAGATCCTAAGCTTAGAATAGAGTATTTGGAATTTAGAAACACATTATTATTTCATTCATAAATTGTCTACTACTAAAGGTATTGCTTTTGCCCTCCCATATTCTTATTGATAGCCCAATTTGATTGCTTTGGAGGCAGCTTGTGGGACAAAAATATAGATCTGGACTAAGCTCTACTACACTCAATAATACCAAGCTACCCGTGAAACAAGAGACATGGTGCTCTAATGCAAAACAACCAACATAGCATCTAAGAATAGTAGCGAGGTGAACTTGCAAAAGTGAGGCAATATCTCGATTTTCACAAATTTACAACACATTAACTGTCACAAATTTCTCAAAATTTTCAACAAATTATTGCAGTCTACTCAATTTGTTTATATTCAAAAATATCATGGATGAAGTAGCCATAATGAATTTAAGGCAATGATGAAAATAGATCATGACTGGAAAAATGGCATCTCGGAAATATTCTAGAGCATTTCTAACTGCACTAAGTCCCAAAATGTTCAAGGACAAATCTAGGGAACTCCTCCTCATTGAGTACTCACTACTTCTCAATGTCTCTGTGTTGGAAAATTTGTTATTCTTAGATGGCTATTTGTGATATGATGAACATTGTCTCTAGTTATTGAAAGTGGTACCAAAGCCCATATTGGACTTTGACTAGCAACCAAAATTTAACCACTTTTTATTCATTTTATTAATTTATTTTCCTTACTCCTCAAAACAATGAAAAATCCCAAGGAAGGTCAAATGTTTGCAAAGCCTATTCATCGATAGGCAACATGAATGGATCTATTTCAACTGAAAGGAGGAAATGCAAAGGGGACTTTATTTATTTATTTATTTATTTTTGGTGATGATGATGAGTACATTATTATTATTATTATTATTATTATTATTTTATAAGTAAACGGTAGTATTAATAAGAATAAGCAATGCCCAAGTACACAAGATGGTATACAAGAAATAGACCTATCTAGTTCGTAATATTAGAAACAAGGAAATCATGAAAATGTAGGCCATTAAAGTCTATAGTGGGCCAAAATAAAGATCGAAGCTCCTCTAAAGACCGTTCCTTATCTTCAAATGTCCTCTCATTACACTCACGCCATATGCACCACATAATGCAAATGAAGACCATCTTCCACACTGCTTTGATTTGTGGAGCACCACCTAGAATTGTCTAGCCAGCCAATAGCTCAACCACTATAGTAGGCATTACCCAGTTTAAATCTAATCGACTGAACACTTCACTCCACACGGCTCTAGCTATCTCACAATGTACCAAGAGATGATTCACTATTTCGCCAGCTTTTTTGCACATACAATGCTAATCTGAAATAATTACCTAGCGTTTTCGCAGATTATTTGTTGACAAGATCTTACCCAAGGCCACTGTCCAAGTGAAGAAGAGTGCTTTGGGGCGCGCCTTATTCCTCCACAAAATTCTCAATGGGAAGTGAGAATCAGATAAAAATGTAAGAGATTTATAGAAATAGCAAACCAAAAAGGTACCCTTATCGGCAGGTGTCCACCACAACTTATCTGCTCACAAACCATGCAGTCTCACGGAATACACAAGGCTGAAAAAAGCCTTAAAATTGTCTAGTTCCCAATCTTGGGCTGCTCTACTAAATGTGACATTCCATTGGACTTGATCCTTTGAATGAACCATAAGATCCACCACTGAAGCTTCTTGGTCAAAGGCCACTCAAAAAACGAATGGAAAGGAGTCTTTTAAAGCCTCCTCCCTGCACCAAATGTCCTTCCAAAATTTTATATGAGTACTCTCTCCCACCACAAATTTAGTGTGGCAAGTAAACTCCCCCACCCTCGTCTTATGTGCTTCCAAACTCCCACTCTGTATGTCCCATTCCCCTCTCTAGTACACCACCCCCCCATAAGTTACCGTGTTTGCAATCAACCACCAATTTCCAAAGAGCTTGTGGTTCCTTATTATATCTCAAAAGCCACTTCCCCATAAGGGCCAGATTAAACATTCTCAAGTTCTTAATCCCAACCTACCTGACGAAATTGGCCTACAAATCTTGTCCCAGCTGACTAAATGAAACTTATGTTCGTCCCCCATCTCACTCCATAAGAAATCATGGTAGAGTTTTTTAACCCGAGCCGCCACACTAGCTGGAATTGGGAAAAGAGACAGGAAATAAGTTGGTAAGTTAGAGAAGGTACGCTTGATTAGAGTCACCTGGCCTCCTTTAGACAAGTACAATCTCTTCCACCTACCAATCTTAGCTCTATCTTTTCAATAACTGTATCCCAAATAGATAATGCCCATGAGGGAGCTCTAAACAGTAATCCCAGATAAGTCATAGGAAGGGAAGCCACCTTACACTCAAGTAAGCTGGCCAACTGCCGGGTGATACTTACATTCCCAACTGGCACTAATTCTGACTTATCAAAGTTCACTCTCAGTCTTGACGTTACGTCGAAGCATAAGAGGAGCGCCTTCAATGTCCTAATATGATCTTGCTCTACCTTGCAGAAAATTAGAGTGTCATCTACAAAAGTAAACGGGAGATTGTGATAAGACCCCTATTGGGGTCTCTGACTGAGAATCTAGCCATAAAACCATTTCTCACCACCACCGCTGTCATCCTACTCAAAGCCTCCATGACAACAATAAAGAGAAGTGGGGATAGCGATCACCCTATCTTAGGCCACAAGAGGTACTGAAAAAACCGTCTAGGTTGCCATTAATCAACACATAATATCTTGCCATCAAAATGCCCCATCTAATCAATGAACGCCATTTTTCCCCAAAACCACATCTCTTCAATAAGTAAAAAAGGAAATCCCAGTTTATATGATCGTATGCATTTTCCATATCTAGCTTACAAATGATAGCTGCATTACCAGACTTTAATCTACTATCCAGGCACTCATTGGCTATTAGAATAATATCCAGAATTTGACGACCCTTTACAAAAGCATTTTGTGGCTTTGAAATTATCTTACCGATGGTCTCCCATAACCTATTAGCAAGCAACTTGGAGATGATTTTGTACACCCCATTAATGAGGCTAATGGGTCTAAAGTCCTTCACTTTTGATGCTTCAAGCTTCTCCGGGATCAAAGCAATAAAAGTGGCATTCATGCTTTTCTTGAATTTTCCAGCCAAGAATAATTCTTGGAACACATTCATAATGTCCTCTTTCACTACATCCCAACATGTTTGAAAGAATACCATAGAAAAGCCGTATGGACCTGGTGCTTTATCTTTCCCGAGTCTTCTTACCACCTCATATACCTCCTCTTTCTCAAAAGCTCTTTCCAACCAAGCCGCTGTCTGGGGCTCAATAGAGTCGAAACCCAATCCATCTACTTTGGTCTCCACCCCTCTTATTCTTTAAATAGGTGTTCAAAGAAATTTACCACATGTTCCTGAATCATCAGAGCCTCTGTGCATTTATATACCATTGATTTTCATCATTTCAATAGTATTGTTTCTCCTATGAGAGTTAGCCACTCTATGGAAGAATTTTGTGCTTTGATCTCCTTCTTACAACCAAAGTGCTCTTGACTTCTGCCGCCAAGAGATTTCCTCTAAGGAAATCACTCTCTCCAACTCTAATGCTAGTTTAGCTTTTCTGGCATGTTCAACTGTGGTGAGGAGTCTATTCTCATTTGTCCTCTCAAGATTCTGTAACTCCTCCAACAATGCTTTCTTTTGTTCCCCTATATCACCAAAAGTCTGTAAGTTCAAAAGTTTTAGATCATTCTTTAAAGCCTTTAGCTTACCTGCAAGCATGTAAGATGGAGTACAATGTAACTGATAGGAAGACCACCAAAGCCTTACCCAGTTCACAAAGCCTTAGCTCCTACGCCACATATTTTTGAATTTAAAGTACCGTAGCCCTCCTTGAATACCACCACCATCCAGCAATATGGGAAAATGATTCGAGCATAGGCACGGCAACCTCTTCTGACACACCTATGGAAAATGAATTTCCCGATCTGGCGATATCAGAAATTTATCCAATAGAGACCACATCTAGCTATTGGACTAGGTAAAGGGCCCACCTATAAGTGGAATATCCACCAGATTCAAGTCAAAGATACATTTTGAAAATTCAGTCATTGCTGGGCATAAACAACTGTCTCCTGATCTTTCATTGGGGAACCTTGTGACATTAAAGTCACCACCAATGCACCATGGAAGGTCCCACCAGATGTAAATACCAGGGAGTTCTTCCCACAATAGTCTCTTGGTGCTATCAACATTCGGTCCATAAATACCATCAAAAGCCCATAAGAAATTATCCTCCTCCATCTTGAAGGAACATGCCACAGTAAATTCTCCTACAAAGTCCTTCACTTTTTCCACCACCCTTTTATCCCACATCACAAGGATACCAACTAATGCCCCATTCGAAGCCAGATAAACCCAATCTACAAAAGGGTAGCCCCACACACTTCTCACTAATTTTCTGGTCACCAATTTGAGTTTGGTTTCTTGTAAACAAACAATGTCCGCCCTCCAACCCTGAAGCAAGTTTTTTATGTGCAGCCACTTATTATCCTCATTCAGCCCATGAACATTCCAAGACATGATTTTTGGCTTCATAAAGGAATCGCTATCCCCTTCCCTTTGGACCTTTCACGGCTTGAGCTACCCTCATTCAATGACCATTTAAGTCCATTGAGCTCCCTCTGTTTCTTAGCTCTAGCTTTCTTGGACTAAGAATGACCCACCTCAATGGATGTGAAAAGAGCCAGAAATTGCTCCTCATAACCTGCACACTCCATACACACAACATGTTGAATATCCTTAACCTTTCGAAACACCCAATCAGAAACCTTGAATTCATTCGTTGATAGACATTTTAAAGAAATTGGATCCCCATTACAAGGAAACCCATCCCCCCAAACTGCTCACCACCCTCTCATTCTACCATTGTGCCCACATTTTTATGTCCATCATAAGGAGGAATAGATACTTGGGTGTTAGGGACCATCACAACATCAACATTACCCTCTGTTGAGCCTAAACTTTAACTCAAATTAATGAACCAAAATTTAGTGCAGTTTTACCTGCAAGTATACAGGTGTTGTAGTACCTTACAGGATCGAATCCACAGGGATTGACTTATGTGAAAAATTCTCTCAAACAAATGAAAATAAAATACTAAATTGATAAGCTGTGTTGATACGGAAAAAGACTAAGGTTTCGAGGATCCATTTAATAATTTAAAATATTGTTTCCGATCGAATTACTTCAATTAAACTAGAATAATGATTCCGTTTAATTGGAAGATTTAGCATTTAAGATCAAGAAAATAATTACTAATGATTGAGCTTGAGTGATCGATGATTAAAACGCTTACAAATTTATTTGACTATCACAGGGATTTCTCAAGCATTCACTGTATTTGGAAATCACAATGAATCAAGAAAAATATATAGATAACCAAAATATCCAATAATAAAATCATTCAATCGATCAAACTCGTAAAATAAATTTATCGTCGATCCGAAAACAATTTCCAAATCATTAAACTTCACCTCTAACCTTAGTATGGAAATTTAGCCAACCATGTTCTTCACAAGTGCTATAAAAATAAAATAAACATTGTTCATGATGATATTAAAATAAAACACAAGCTAACATGAAAACAGCTTAGATCATAAAACAGGAAATTGAACCGAAAATAACTCCCCTAAAAACCAGTCCGTTTCGTAGCTCCTCTTCCGTCCAAGTCTATCCGTTTGCTTCAACCAAGTTGCTTCAAGTGTTGTCCAGGGAAGAACGACTCAAGCTCCCCACCTCTGGTCCAAGTTATTCCATTTGCTTCCCAGACGAAAAACCATCCAAACATATATAAACTTCCTTTACATAAAAAAATAGCAGCTCCTTCCTTCCGTAAAGCTCCAACGTAAACTGATGCTGCAGTCCGTCAACTCCCTATATTTTTCTCCTCTCCTTTCTCTTTTATTTTTCGTAAGCTCCTCTCCCCAAAAATAACAGACCGCAGCAGCCCAGCTTTCCCCTCAGCGATGGACAGAAACCAAGAAAAGAAAAACACCAGAAAAACCCCCTGCTGTCAGTATCTCTCT
Source organism: Carya cathayensis (assembly GCA_011037825.1). Taxonomy (NCBI): domain Eukaryota; kingdom Viridiplantae; phylum Streptophyta; class Magnoliopsida; order Fagales; family Juglandaceae; genus Carya; species Carya cathayensis. The sequence goes on along the minus strand of QGSO01000337.1, from coordinate 401,227 downwards.
CCAGAAAAACTCCCTGCTCAACCGTAAACTTTTATTTTTTTAGTTCCTCTCCGAACGACCCAGCCAACCTCCCAAAAGCTTCAGACCTCTCACAAGTCCCCCACTCCTCTCCTATATTTTTTTCTGTCCCCCCCTGAACGTAAAAGAGTTTTAAAACTAGCGGAAGACCTCTCAGAAACTTCCTGAACGTCAAACTCCACCTCAGTTCATCTCCAAAGCCTCCTTTTTTTTTCTTCCGTAAATCCCCTTTTTCGAACGTAAACTTCCTAGAAAACTTGCTCACCGTCTCAACTCCTCTCCGCCTAACGTCCCTTTCGTAAGTTTTCTTTTTCTCACCAAACCTCCTAGTCAGACGAAGTGTCCCATCCCTTTTTTCTCTTCTGTTTTTTTTTTCTTCATGTTGCCCCCGCCAGCCAGCATACGTCCAGCTGCTTGTGTTTCTTTTTCTTTATTTTCTGATCCCCTTTCCGTTTATGTTGACAACGTTTGCATCCAATAGCAAGAAGCCTCCACGTCCAGCTAGAATTTCGTAAATGTTGACAAGCCAGCATACATCCAGTTTTATTTTTTCTTCCGTAAAAATCTAAGAGACGTAAACTCTCTAGCTCCTCCGTATACGTCCAGACCAAGTTCCTCAATCAAACTCTCAATCAAACTTTCCGTATACGTCCAGTTCCAGGCGCCTAATTTATTCCACCAAATTTATTTTATTCTGCTTGAGTATCACGTACCACGTTTTCAGCACCGGAGAATTACTTCAAGTCCGTTTTAGCTGCACCAAGTTCACACTCCCACCAACCGTCCGAGAGCAAGCAAAAATAAAATAAAGAGCTGCTCCATGATTTTCTTGTTCTTTGCCAACAATTCTTTCAACATTTTCGGTTGCCCAAATCCACCGCTTTGAAACTCATATAGCATGCACCGTGGCTCAGAATCGAATCTCCTTTGAACTTTATTTGAACTGAAAAAAAATAATACTCGAAATAAATTAAAAGGAAAATAGATTATTAAATATGTGAGGAAATATTTTCTAATTAAATCATAGTTATAAAATTAAGCATAAACATGATATTAATCAAACAAAAATCACAACTCGAATTTATGCTTATTAACTATTTTTCCATCTAAAACCAATAATAATGTCACGAACCAGTTGAAATAAATTGGTTTTAAACAGCTAAAATATGCAATTTTTCAGCTCAAACACCCTCTGTGTGCCTCGGGGAAAACTCCACCAAAGTGTCCTCCACCCTCCTCTCAGCCCTCTCCTCCAAGAGCAGCACAAGATGCACGACAGGCCATCTGAGTGCCTCAGAGAGACCTCCTCAAAGCTGTCCTCCACCCTCTCATTCCCATCCATCGATAACTGTTAACATTGGTCTAAATACCTCTTTCCATTGGTTTCTTTCATTTATATATGAGAGAGTACAATAGAGCACCAAATATTCAGCGTGATTTCAAAGCCTACTTGCTGCTAGTTTTACTGTACATGTTAAGTACCTACACGTTAAGTCGCCAACCTATTTCTTTGCTATACTATCTAGATATAGAAAGGCCTAAAATTGTCTCTGTAACATCCCCCCCCCCCCCCCCAAATTGATGTTGGTGGATCAATTAGAATCAATTTGTCAACTAAGAACTGATGCTAGTGCCAAGAAAGAGCTTTAGTAATATGTCTACAGTTTAGTGGAAATGTGAGAGAAAGTAATCACGTGTTTGTCAAGGGATTATTGTATGGAATGGCAATCGACTTCAATATGTTTTGTTCGCTCATGGAAGACAGGATTAGTGGCGATCTGAATAGCACTGGTATTATCAACATGAAGAGGAGTGGGATGTAGCTGAGGAAAACCAAGTTCACCCAATAACCCACGACGCCATGTGATCTCAGAGCATGCGGAACACATATCACGATACTTAGACTTAGTAGAGGACTTGGAAACTCTGTCCTGCTTCTTACACTTCCAAGAAATGAGTGCATTGCCTAAGAACATGCACCAGCCAGTAACAAAGCGACGAGTATTTGCACATCCAACCTAATCAGCATCACTATATCCCACCAATTGTAAGGAAGATTCTTTAAGAAAGAACAACCCATGTGTAGAGGTGCGTTTCAGATATCAGATAATGTGGTGCACAATGGCTAAATGAAGATGTTGAGGAGCCTGCATAAATTTACTGACTTGTTGCACAGCAAAAGAAATGTCAAGACGATTAACAAGCTGCCGATACAAGGATGGATCTGATAGAAGCTCCCCTTCTTCCTGATGAAGCTTATGATTTACCTCCAATGGAGTAAAAACAGAGTTACCCAATTGGACACCACCCAATGAAGTAAAGTCCTGCATGTATTTGTGCTGGTGTAACAATGTACCAATTGGAGTAAGCTGCACATCAAGGCCAAGAAAGTACTATAGGGGACCAAGATCTTTCATGTAAAAAGAGGCATTGAGATGCTAATTGAGCTGAGATATTGCATATTTTAGCTATTTAAAACCAATGTATTTCAATTGCTTCGTGACATTATTTATTGGTTTTAGATGGAAAAAATAGTTAATAAGCATAAATTCGAGTTGTGATTTTTAATTGATTAATATCATGTTTATGCTTAATTTTATAACTATGATTTAATTGGACAATACTTCCTCACATATATAATATTTTTTTTAATAATCTATTTTCTTTTTAATTTATTTCGAGTGTATTTTTATTTCTTTATTTTCAGCTTAAATAAAATTCACGAGATCAAACGGTGAAGCTTTTACGTAAAGTCAAGAAGCAGTTTCACGTGTTGTCTGGGGGTGCTTTCGGTGGGCTAGTTGGACGTAAAAAGGAGACGGAATTGGGTGCAGAAATTAAGGATAGTTTCGGTGCTTGATTGATTGGAGAAGCCGTGCGTGCTTGACTTGGAAGTCTATAATAAAAAAAAAGTCAGTGCATGAAGAAGAGGAGGCTTCGTTCTAGCATGGGACGAAGAGGAACCAGAATTTTTTTCGGGAAAGAGAGGAGTTTAGGTGAAGGAGTTGGACGTTCGGTTCAAGGGGAGCTTACGGAAGGGGAGCTTACGGAAGAAAAATATAGAAGGGAAGAGGCAGAGTTTTACGTTCAGAAAATACGTCCTGAAGTTTCTGGGAGAAAAGCTTACAGGTTTGGACGAAAAAAAAAAAAGCTTATTTTATTTGAGAAATCATTTTATCTGGAAGTTTAGATTTTTGGATTGGAGAACGTAGTCTCCATTTCCAAACATCAAGTTTATTCCTTACAATTCCTGTTTTTATTTAATTTCAGTTTAATATCTTATATTTTCCTTGCACTTTTAATTCCTCTATTTAGGTTAATGTCATTTATTTTCTTGCATCTTTAATTCCTATTATTTAAATTAATGTCATTTATTTTTCTTGCTCTTTTAAATTTCAGTCTATTAATTTCAGCAATTTTAATTTAGTTTCATGCATTCTAATTCCTTACTTTTCATCGCTGCACTCAAATCCGACAAACAAATCTAAAAATATGAATCTAGTCCATGACTAGTAACCTCTCCATCCATTGCACATACCATCCACTTGTTTTCTCTTTGTGAAGTTTTTCACACTTTTTCAACGAGTTTAATTTTTGAGTAACTTTCCCTGAGGAGACGATCTAGGAATTTATTTCTAATTATTACACGACATCCTCCTGCACTTGGGATAACCTTTGTGCTACTCATTTTTTTTTACCCAACTCTATTTCTAGTTAGTCTGATATGCAGCGTGAATTCTTACAAAATTTTTTCCCTTTCAGAGAACTCAATTTTTGCAAGAGCAAATCAGCCAATTCAATCAGAGACCTGATGAGACCTTTCAGGCCAGTTGGGAAAAATTTAAGGATTTGATGAACATCTGTCCACATCATGGTTTTGAATCTTGGAGGTTGGTGAGCTATTTTTACACTGGCCTCACTCCGGAATGCAAGCAATTTGTTCAGACAATGTGCAATGGGGAGTTCTTTAGCAAGGAACCTGATGAAGCACTGTCATTTTTTGACTACCTTGCTGAGAGCGCGCAACAGTGGAATACTCGTACTGATCGAGTTCCATCAACAGCACAACCACTGAGGGCTATTTCTGGGGGGTAGATATGAGCTTAAAGGGGACACTGATGTTCAAGCCCAAATAACTGCTTTAACTAGAAGAATGGAGGTCATGGAAATGGACAAAGTAAAGGTTGTGAAAGTAGCAGAGGCATGTTCTATATGTGCTGATTCAAACCATAAGACCAAAGACTGCCCGATAATGCCAGTGTTTCAAGAAAGTGGGTCAGAGCAGATGCAATCAACTAATTGGGTGAATAGAGCACAAAATCAGCCTTTCTCCAACACATATAATCCGGGGTGGCGGAATCATCCAAATTTCTCATGGAGAAATGATCAACCTGGTCGGTCCCCACCACCTCAACAG
>QGSO01000337.1:125378-390382 GCA_011037825.1 Carya cathayensis | reverse complement strand
AAAAAAGAACTTTTAAAGCAATAAAACCCAAGAAAACATTTTAAACACATCACTAAGCTGAAATAAAATAAATAACTAGTAAAAACCAACTATTTAAATTTTTAAGCCAAAAACAAGCCAAAATAAATTAAATCACGATTTAAATTCAACAGCCAATAAAATCCATTTAAAACTCGATAATTTAAAATAAAAGCACTATAAAATATTTTAATTAAATTAAAATATTTCTTCAGTGAAAATACACATAAAAGCGGGTCATCACACTGAGTAAAATGAAAGACAAGCAGGTTAGAGCGAAATCTGTCAAACCATGCATGCGGAGCTTGTTTCAGTCCTTGTAGGCGTAGCCAACAAACCTCTGAGTAGGAGTTAAACCATCCATCTGCCGGAGAGATCACCCTTGCGACGCAGCAAGTGCCAAGATAGTCTGCATAGTAGTCATTTTGGCAACATATGCAAATGTCTCTTCATAATCAATACCATACTCCTGTCAGTTCCTAAGAACCATGAGACGAACCTTATATCTGTCCAGTGAGCCATCATCTTGAAACTTGACTGAGTACATCCACTTACAACCAATAGGTTTGACATCAGAGGGACAAATTACAAGGTCCCAAGTGTGATTGTCTTGAAGAGTTTGGATTTCCTCTTGCATGGCCTATTGCCAACATGCTTGGGTGGATGCCTGGGTATAAGAGTGAGGAACATAAATAGTGTCGAGAGTGGCAATAAGCGAGATATGAGGAAAACCATACATATCTGATGGATGTGTAACCCTGATAAAGTGTCTAGGTATAGGAACCACAAAATCAGATGATCGATCAGTGTTTGGAAGGGGCTTTAAAGAAGGGGGAAGACGTCGATAATATACCATACTTGGTTGAAATCGCTTAATAGAATAAGACACATCATCAAAAGCGGGAAGAAGAGTAATAGAAGGATTAGAAATAACATGAGAGTGAAAGAAATGTTGATTTTTTAAGAAAATCACATTCTATGAGATTTGGGATTTGTTTGCATGAGCATCATAACAAACAAATTCTTTCTGAGTAGGACTATATCCCATAAAGGCACATGTGACAGATTGTGCAGCAAGCTTGTAACGCTCAACAGGTGGCAGATGAACAAAACAAACACACCCAAAAGTTTGAAAGGATTGATACTTAGGAGATATGCCAAATAATCAAAAATAGGAAAAATCATAATCTAGTGTGGCAGTAGGCAAATGATTGATCAAATAGATAGCGTAGATAAAGCTTCTACCCAAAACTTAGAAGGTATAGAAGAGTCAATCAACAAAGTACATATGACATCTAAGAGATGACGATAAACATTAAAAAATAACGATACTAACCATGAGAATTAACAAGAGTCACACCCCAAACGTTAGTATGCACAATCTCAAAATAGTTAGAGGGACGACTACCATTCACAGGAAAAGGTAAAGGTTTACTTTTACCAAGACGACAAGTAGCACAACCAAAAGAAACAGGAGAAGAAGAAAAAGAATCTTTATTGCCCAAAAAATCATGTTTCATAAGATGAGTCAAGACAACAGAATTAGCTCACTTCACACACTTAGCTCATTTCCTCACTTTTCCAAGAGCAAACCGAGAGAGTTCTTAAGAAAAAATTGGGCAGCTTTGTGTTCTAGCATTCCAAGCCTTTGTAAGGCTCAATATTCTTGTATTTTGTTTATTTGAGTGTGAACTGATGAATTTTTCTTGGATTTATGATGGATGAAAGTTAGTGTTTTTGGTTGAATGTTGGTAGATTTGGAGGTTTGCGATGAACTTTGGATGTTTGATGAAACTTTTGGTGAAATGTTTAGTAGATCTTGCTACAATAAAGTGTTAATAGGTTCATATGCAAATTACGCTTTGATTCAATGCATGTTAGGTTTTCATAAAAGAGTTTTGCATGATCTTCAAAGTGTTAGAAACTGATTGGCTCAAAATAGTTTCTATTTTGGCTTAGTTTGTGATTTTGGTTCTAGGGACTTGAGGCTTTGATCTATGGATCTAAAATACATTTTTGAGGAGTTATGATTCAAATATTTATTGGAATGTTGATGAACATGCAAGAGTTTGTTTTCAACTCAATCTAGAGGCTCTCGGATTTGATCTTATGTTTTGATGAAAATTTTGCAAGGACATGCAAGATTTAATGCTTAAATCAAGATAGAACTTGAATGTGAGGTATATGTTCATATTATTTGGAGATTTTTGCATAAAAATCAAGAATCTAGTCACTTTGTTTCAAGTCCAAAGCATGTTATACTCAGTTTCATGGTTTTTATGCAAACCAATTGTTCTAAGTTGTATTTTGTGATTTTTGATTGTTTAGTCAAACATGCTATAACTTAAGTTTGGATGATGAACATGTTAGGGGAGTACCTTTTGGAGTCCGTAGAGTTGCTTGGAAAGTATTAGACTAAGAACATCAAGAGTTGGTTCTATTTGACCTTATCGTGATGTTTTGACATTTTTTATGATGTAGTGAGTTTAACTTTTTATGAAATGTGTAAATTGGTTTCTTAACACTATTTGAGAACTAGGGATGTGATTTTTAGATTTATGATAAAATTTACACGAGGAATGTAATTTATGGTAAGTTTTGGAGTTCATTTACAAAATCCTTATTTTAGGGGCAAATTTGTAACTTCCCACAATTAGGGGTAACTTTGCTAATTTAGCCCTAAGTTAGTAATTTTCATTTTTATAAGGTTCTAGTCAGATATTCTAACCCTAGAAAATGTCTCATATCAGTTCACGTTCTTCTTACACTCGCTTTACGTTACACTACAATTTTGTAAGTTAACTTCTAACTTACTCTTGGTATATTTATATATATGCACAGTGATAAAAGTTATACTATTTATATATTTGTAACTTATTGTAATTGTTATAATATATCTTGCCATGTTCTTAGTTCTTTGTTACGCATTATCTATGACATGAATGCCCATGTCATCTATTATTGTTACACACTTATCTATTATATGAATGCCATGTCACTATCACATGCCATGAATGTCATGTCATCTATTACGTGTTATTCTATTACGGGCCACAAATGCCATGTCATTTGTTACATTTTTATCTATTACATGCCACAAATGTCATGTCATATGTTACATGAGTATGTCATGAAATACATCTAAGTCATGCATGAGTTGTGGCGCCGCATCCCTCATAAAAGACTAGATGTGGTACAGTGGTGCCAAGGATGCTGACCGATTGGTTAACACCTATAAGAATGGTTGGCATGTAGTAATCCAAAGGAAAGTACAAGTGATGAGTGTACGGAAGTGCACTCTAAATACTCTATTATTAGATTAAAATGCTAAAATATAAATAGAATTAATGGAAATTAATGTGTATTCTTGAATTGAATTTTTATTTACTTTGGGATACTCCGAAGTAGATTTTCATGTTTAATTTCAGAGTTTATAAAAGATCAAGTCAAAGCCAAGTCAAATTCAAAAAAGAACTTTCATGGGGTTTGAGAGCAATTTGGATCAAGAAAAAAAGAAGAAAGAAATCACAAAAGGAAACTGCAAGAAGTCCAAGTCCGAAATTCACTGGGAGACAACCTGGACATACTTTAGTATTTTGATCGTAACTTTCTACTCAGATATTGGATTGATACGATTATTGACGCATTAGAAAGCTATCTTAAAGAACTATAAATCTGTCTCTAACAAGGATTTCTAAATGCGAATACCTGAAGCATGTACGTGGCTACCACAAATTTATGCGGAAATTATGAAGACATTAGGGTTTCTTTCCTACCCTATATAAGCATATCATTAGTACAAAATAGGGGAGGAGGAGGAGAGGTACAATAGGTAAATTTAAAGAGAGGAGAAAATCACTTCCATGGCCGCCGTTCATTTCAATTTTTCTTTGGAGATTTTTGTTGTCCATTGTATGTATGGGTAACTAAATTCTCAAGTAGGGCTAGGATGACCTTGTACATTAGATGACATTTTTAATTTATTTTTAATTTACGTATTTGATTTTCAATTACTAAAACTCTTTTTTATATCATTCTCAATTCATTGTTGATGTTTTCTGCTCTGAATAATCATAGAATTTATTCTGTTTATGGATTCAGTCATGCTTTTTCTATTGAATGGATTGGTTCTTTGATTATGTTTGGATCAATTATTTATTTGTATTGATTTAGCTCTTTGTTATAATATCACTCCCTGAGTATATTGTCGTCGTTAGATTTTCTCAATAAGGATAATAATTTACATATTTTAAAAGTGGTGAATGATTTTTCAAATGATTACATTTGGTTTAATTTTAGTCTATAAATCTATACCTTCCGATTGGGAATTTCAGGAGTTGAGTTCCCAATTGAGTTATTCAATGAATTAAGAATAATTAAAATACCGAATTTGTACAAGAGATTCCCGATGCTTTACTATTCGTCAAATTTGAGTACTTCTTCCGTTAGTAACTTTGCTTCACTTCAATTTACATTTAAAATTAATCTTTGTTATCCATTAATCATTTAATATTTTTCTTTAATTTCTTTGTTCGTTCTGCTATTCTTTTAATTTGTCTCCTTGTAGAATCGATACCCCAAAGTTGTGCTACAATTACCGCATTATTCTTTAAGCATAATCAAATTTTGGCACAATTGCTGGGGAGACAGTAGAAGAATTGCTAGATAGTTTTTCTTTTCAGTAGTTTGTAAAGGCAGTAACTTCTTTTCCTCTTTTAGCTTGCTGCATCTTTATTTTATTTTCTTTTTCTTTTTGTTGTTTTCTTTTGTGTTGCATTTTTCTCTACCTTGCATTCACAGGTATAGAGACACATTGGGTTGGTTTGCTCGTAGACCTGTGTTAGAGTTAGAGCCAGAGTCTAATTTTTCTAATAATTTGCTTGATAATCTATCTAGTCCCCAAAAAATGAGTGTGCACGAAGATCAACCTAAGACTCTACATGAGTATCTTCACCCTACACCCATAGCAACACCATCATGCATTATATTTCCACCAAATATTCATTCAATGGATTTCAAATCAGGTAGAATACAACTTTTCCCTACTTTTCATGGTTTAGAGAATGGAAATCCATATGTATATATTGGGGAGTTTGAAGAGGTTATTGCTACATTTCATGGTCAATCTGGCACTGTAGATGTTGTTCGACTTAAGTTCTCTCCTTTCTCACTAAAGGATAAAGTGAAGAGTTGGATGTATTCATTGAGACCATGATCGATTGGGTCATGGGCTGAGATGACCCAAATGTTTTTCAATAAATACTTTCCTCATCATAAAACTAATATTTTGAAAAGGCAAATCTCAACTTTTACACAAAATGATAGCAAGACTTTGTATCAAGCATGAGAATGTTGTAAAGAGTTACTTAACTTATTCCCCATCATGGTTATGAAAGCTGGCGTCTAGTTAGTTATTTTTATAAAGGTCTCACTCCTAGAGAGCGTTAATTTGTTGAAATAATGTGTAATGGTGAGTTTTTGCATAAGGACCCTGATGAGGCAATAGAGTATTTGAATGAACTTGCAGAAAAAGCTCACAGTTGGACATAACCAAATGCTTTTGACAGTACCAATCGAGCACGCTTCAATCAAACTCATTCTAGTTGAGGTATCTATCATCTCAAAGAAGAAGATAACTTGAAGGCAAGGATGGAGGGCCTAACTAGAGAGTTAGAGGCATTGAAGATGAAGGAAACTATGGCAGCTCGTATTATTCCCCAAGTTGATGTCTTTAAAATTTGTTTTATTTGTCAGGGAGTAGATCATCTTACATAAGATTGCCTAACACTTGCTTCCAACAAAAGTGGTTGATGGAATAAAGGTGAAAAAGGAAGAAGAAGAGTTTGATCGTGAAGATGATAGACTTTATACTTTGAATTTAACTGCTATGAATTTATTATATAATGCTCTCAATGGAAATAAGTTTAATGGAATAATGACTTACGCTATGGCAAAAGAAATTTGAGATAACTTGGAAGTTACTTATGAAGGAACTTCTCAAGTCAAGGAATCAAAAATTTATATTCTTACTTATGCATATGAAATGTTTAAGTTGAATGATGATGAATCTATTTCTAGTATGTACACTCGTTTTACTAAGATTATAAACAGCTTGACAGCTCTTGATAAAGTTTATTCCAATGTGGAGATACTAAAAAAAATTCTCAACTCTCTACCAAAACGCTGGGAATCAAAAGTGACATGATTCTTGAAGCTAGAGACCTCAAGAAGCTCGAAGTGAATGAACTCATCGGGTCACTTATCACCCATGAATACACATTGAAAAGAGGAGAAGAAGAAGGAAAGCCAAAGAAGAGCTTGGCACTTAAAGTTGTTCATCATGAAAGTGAAAGTGATGAAGATGAGGAAAATGATGACAAAGATGAAAAATTTGTAATAGTAACAAGAAGAATTAAGAGGTTCTTAAAGAAAATAAATATCCTCTGAGGAAAGCCTTCAAAACGTTTTCCAAGAAATATTCAAGTAAAAATGATAATTTAATTTGCTATAATGCAATAAGCCTAGTCATATAAGCCATATTGTCCTCTGCTAAAGAAAGATCGAAACAAAGGCAAGAAAGCAATAAAAGTTACATGGGATAATGATTCAAGTAACTCAGTTAGTGAAACAAGCAATGAAGAATCAGCAAATTTTTGTCTTATGGCTAAAAATGACATTGAGATAACAAATTTTGATAATATTGAATATCCTTCATATGAAGAATTGCAAAATATTTTAGAAGAGGTATGTGAGGAACTTGAAAAATTAGGTATTAAGTATATTGCTTTGAAAAAGAAAAATTATTCTTTAACAAATGAAATTGATGTTTTAAGAAAATGAAAGCATCGTTTTGAAAGATGAAAATCTTGAGTTGAAAAAGAAGAAAACTGATTTAGAAAATATTGTTGAAAACTTTATGAATGGAAAAAGAAATTTTGAAAAACTTCTTGGTAGTCAAAGATGTGTTTTTGACAAGGCAGGCTTGGGATATATGCCAAAACAAAAATACAAACCTTATAAAAACTTCTTTGATAATCCTTCTACATCAAAGTCCAGTATTCAAAATTTTTTTCATAAAAATAATTTTGTCAAAGAAAGATACTATTATAATCATTTAAGTTCTTAATATATGTCATATGCTATTTGTAATTTTTGTAATAGAAATGGTTATAATTATCATACATGTCCTATTAGAAGAAAGCATACAATGACTATTAGGGCCATATGGGTACCTAAAAATCTTATTTCTTCTAATACTAATAAATGAAGGATCTAAAGAACTAGGGTACCAAGGAAAATCATTTTAATTGTTTTTATAGGTAATGGTTTTTAGATAGTGGATGTTCAAGACACACAACCAGAGACAAGACTAAGGATGTGCTTGGCCATTAGAAATTTTCATCTTAAAATCAAAATTCTCATCTCATCATTACAACTTTCCCAAATCCACATACAAAATATAATAAATAATTCAACTTTTTCTTAACTTTTTCAAATCCCAAAACAATAATAATATTAAAATATAATATTTTAATATTTTATCTTAAAACTCAAAATTCTCATCTGATAATTCTTAGTGGCCAAACACAACCTAAGTTCTTTGATCTTAAATCTAAAGAAGGACACGTGATATTTGAAAACAACTCGAAAGGGAAGATCATGGGAATAGGTAAAATTAGTAATGAATCTTCTCTCATAATTGAATATGTTCTACTTGTTGAAGGTCTAAAATATAATCTTTTGAGCATAAGTTAATTATGTGATAAACGATTTACAGTTACTTTCAAAATGGATAAGTGCATTATTTTGAATGATCATGATTGCAATGTTTGTTTTATTGCTTTTAGAAGTAACAATGTTTATATAATCGATTTTGAAGAAATTACCTCACAAGATACTATTTGCTTTTCAGCTCAAAATGAAACTAGTTGGTTATGGCATAGAAAACTAGGTCATGCCAACATGGAACTTATTTCCAAACTTTCAAAAAATGATCTTGTGAGAGGTTTCCCAAAGACAAATTTTCTTAAAGACAAAATTTGTGATGCATGCCAATTTGGTAAACAAACAAAAACTTCTTTTAAAACCAAGAAACATATTTTCACTACTAGACCACTGCAACTAATACACATGGATATTTTTGGACCAAATAGAGTTGCAAGTTTAGGAGGAAAATATTATACATTTGTTATTATTGATGATTTTTCTAGATATATTTGGGTCATCTTTCTTGCTCATAAAGATGAGGCACATAATGCCTTTACTAAGTTATGCAAGAGAATTCAAAATGAAAAGGGCTATAATATTTCAAGTATCCGAAGTGATAAGGGAAAAGAGTTTGTTAATAAAAATATTAAAACTTTTTGTAATAAAAATGGTTTTGTGCATAATTTTTCTACTCCCCGATCTCCTCAACAAAATGGGATAGTAGAGAGGAAGAATATATCTCTTCAAGATATGGCAAGAATAATGCTCAATGAGAACAATTTGCCTGGTTACTTTTGGGCTGAAGCGGTAAGTACTGCATGTTATGTTATAAATAGAGTTATGCTAAGATCTAAATTAAATAAAACCCCCTATGAGCTTTGGAATGAGAAAAAGCCCAACATTGGTTACTTTCATATATTTGGATGCAAATATTTTATTTTAAATGAAAGAGATAATTTAGGCAAGTTTGATACAAAATCTGATGAAGGTATCTTTTTCCAATATTCTACTAATAGTAAAGCTTATAGAGTATTCAATCAAAAGACTTTAATTGTACAAGAATCTATGCATGTAGTATTTAATAAATCTAATTCGCTACTCTCCAAGAAATCCATTGATGAAGAAACATTAGGTATAAATAACACGGAAAGTCTCAATCTCAAGAAAGAGAACACAATAGAGGAAGTCCAACACGGAGACAACATGAAAGATCATCAAAATTTAATACAAGATGCAACCAAACAGTGAAAATTTGTGAAAGATCATCCAGTCGAACAAATTCTGGGAGAATCTTCACGAAATGTAAGCACTCGATCATCTCTTAGAAATATTTGCAATCATACTGCTTTTCTATCTCAGATTGGACCCAAAAATATTGATGAAACACTTCTTGATGAATCTTGGATTCTAGCTATCCAAGAAGAGTTGAATTAATTTGAAAGAAATTATGTTTGGACACTTGTTCCTAGAGCCAAAAATTATACCATTATTGGAACAAAATGGGTTTTTAGAAACAAGAAAGATGAGTTCGGACTCATTACTAGAAATAAGGCTCAACTTGTAGCCCAAGATTTCAATCAAGAAGAAGGAATCGATTATGATGAGACATATGCACCAGTCGCAAAATTAGAAGCTATTCAAATGCTACTTGCATATGCTTCTTATAAAGATTTTAAACTTTTTCAAATGGATGTTAAAAGTGCTTTCTTAAATGGTTTTATAAATGAAGAGGTATATGTTGTGCAACCTCCAGATTTTGAAAATCATATTTCTCCAAATCATGTTTTCAAACTCACAAAAGCACTATATGGACTCAAACAAGCTTCTAGAGCTTGGTACGAGAGACTTAGTGGTTTCTTGATTGAAAAAGGTTTTTTAAGAGGAAAAATCGACACAACTCTTTTCATTAAACACAAAAATGACGATATTCTTTTGATTCAGATTAATGATGATGATATAATATTCGGTGCTACTAATGAAAGTATGTGCCAAGTTTTTGCTAAGACTATGTAGGAAGAATTTGAAATGAGCATTATGGGAGAACTTACATTCTTTCTCGGATTGCAAATTAAGCAAGCAAAAAATGGGACATTCATCAATCAGTCAAAATATATTAAGGAATTACTCAAGAAGTTTGGGATGGAAGGTGCTAAGGAAATTAGAACACCAATGAGCTCATCCACTAAACTTGATAAAGATGAATCCGGTAAACCAGTTGACTCGAAAGTATATCAATGTATGATTGGTAGCTTATTATATTTGATAGCCAGTAGACTAGATATTATGTTTAGTGCGTGCTTATGTGCACGCTTTCAATCATCTCCAAAAGAATCTTATTTAATTGCAGTTAAGCGTATTTTTTGATATCTTAGTGGTTTAATTGACCTAGGATTATGGTACCCTAAGTACACATCTTTCAATCTAATCAGCTACACAGATGCAGATTATGTTGGCTGCAAAATCGATCAAAAAAGCACTAGTGGAGCATGTCATTTCTTAGGTCATGCACTAGTTGTCTGGTTTAGTAAAAAGCAAAATTCTGTTGCATTATCCACTGTTGAGGCAGAATATGTTGCTGCGAGTAGTTGCTATACTCAAGTTCTTTACATGAAGCAACAATTTGAAAATTTTAAACTCATGTATAATCACATTCCAATGTGACAATACAAATACTATAAATCTTTCAAAGAACCCAATACAACATTCTAGAACTAAGCATATTGAAATAAGATATTATTTTCTTCGAGATCATGTGCAGAAAGGCAATATAATACTAGAGTTCACAAACACATACGATCAGTTAGCAGATATTTTCACAAAACCTTTACCAGAAGATAGATTATGTATGATTAGAAGATCAATAGGTATGATGCATACTACAAATATCTCTTAAAAGATAGACCAGAGTCCATAAAAATATAGAGAGATTTTTTAAATATTTTTACATAAACTTGAGGTTCTTAGCCTCATATTTGAGACACTCATTCTCATCATACAATATCATGTCATTCCTATCCAGGGGAACTGACAAGTGGAATGAAAAATCTAATAGGGATTTCAACTGTTTATTCTTCTATCGAAGGATTCCTTCCCTTGTGTAAGACCTTTGAATAATTCGCTAAAGTACAACAATTTGTTTTTTAAGCTTTTCAACCTCATGATTTCTAACTTGTAGCCGCTGGGAAAAAGCAACTATAGAGGAGAAGTAGCGAGTCCTGAGACTCATCAAGTCGTATATAGCATCGGAGTCTGACTTATTAGCCAAATTATTATTTTCTTGCTGCAACATGGCATCAATGGTAGCTGCAAAAAGGACAAGAGATTGAGGTGTAGAATACCTCATGGATGAATCCAGAGGAATGTTAGAAGAATGAGCCATTGAGTAAAGAATTGAAAGCTTAAAGCGAGAATGTTGAACAAATGCAGGTGAGTTATAGAGATGAGAAGAAGATTTGTTACGGATTAGATGAACTTTAAGACTAATTTTATAGAGATAGCATAAAGAACAAGATAAGCTATCATCCAAGTCAAGGAGCAATGTGATTTCTTTTTGGTATCCAATGGATGAAAATGATCATTTTTTCAACAACATTAGACGAGTTTTAAAATCTCCAGCCACACTTGTCAGGTCGCGGGCGGCTTCAATTTTTTAACTATCTACAGTTTCTACTAACACACCGTTTTCTTCAGTCCATTTATTTACTGTGGATCCTTTTTAATGATGCTAAAAGATGGAGAAGTTTTAGACTAGAACATTAACATTGTTTGAATTGCTAAACTTGTTATATATACTTAGAATTATATTTATACTTTTGCTTAAAAAACTAATGCACATTCTCAGGGAGAGCTTAAGTATTAATACAAGTTTCAGGTTCTATCAAGTATTTTTCATCATCAAAAAGGGGGAGATTGTTGAACCCAAGGTCTCAAATTTCGTGTAATTATATATCTACACATGGATTTTGATGATAACAAATAAATTTAAAGAATAAAGGGTGTGTATAACTATACGATGGATTCAAGCACATCAAGGAACCAAGCATGAGTAAGAAGGGAACAAGTTCACATTAAAGTTATAGAGTAATGTTGTAAATCTCTTAAAAATTCGAAATTAGGATTAAGGCTCAAAATTAATATTTTATCATAAAGCATTGAAATACATTTTCCACATGTGTATGAATATTTTGAAAAATTTGAAAGATAATTGATTGTCATCTTTTACATGTGCATGACATGATTAAAGGTTTGAATTTTGAAAATATTAAAGATGATTGATTGTCATCTTTCACATGTGTATACTTTATTTGAATATTTTCAAAAATGATTGATACTATTTTTGACTTATGCAAAAAGTAGATGATTTTGTTTGAAAATTTTGAAATATTAAAGATAATTGATTGTCATCTTTCACATGTGCATGCTTTATTTGAATATTTTCAAAAGTGATTGATGCTATTTTTGACTTATACAAAAGGTAGATAGTTTTGTTTGAAAATTTTGAAAAGTAAAGTGTGTTCCTTTTGTCATATGCCAAAAGTAAAAAGATTAGGTTTGAAATATTTGAAAAGTGAATGATGTTGTCTATGACAAATTAAAAAGAAGAAACTTTTATTTGAATTTTTTGAAAAGTGAATGATGTTGTCTTTGACATGTGAATCTTTTTAAATTTGAATATGAAGTCTCATATGCCTATAAATAGATCATTTGAGAGCTTCACATTTACAACACCAAGAGCATAAAATATTCATTTAAAGTTTTCATTCTCTCTTCTCTAAGCATTGAGCCTTAAACCTTATTCATTTTGAGAGAGATATAGTTTGCGCTGTATTGTTCTTATTTCACTCATTGAGGAGTGTTTTCTGATAACCTACCCATTATCAGCTCTTGTATCAGTAAAAGGGTGTGTATAATCCTTGTGTGTGTAGAAAGTGTTCTGTACAAGGAATAGTTGAATCACCACATGTAAGGTGATTGCAACTGTAGAGGGTGTTCTACATGGATTCTTTGTAACGGTGTTGTTCAAAAGTGTAATAGGTTTATATTTCCACCTGAATGAGGTTGAATAGTGAATTTGGAGATTCTCAAGGGGTAGCTTGAGGCGAGGACGTAGACAGTGGGGCTGAACCTCGTTAACATACTGAGTTTGCTTCTCTCTTATCCTTACTATTTATATTTATTACTGCCTCGTATTTTATTTATATTTTATATTGTGTATTTGATTTATAATTATTAATATTTTAAATATAACTCAATTCACCCCCCTCTTGTGTTAGTCATCTGGGCAATACATAGAATGAACGTGAACATACATAACATAAACATGAACTTGAATATAACATGAATGTGAACATAATATGACATAAACGTGAACTTGAGACATAATGTGAACTTGAACATAACATAACTTGAATGTGAACTTGACATTAACATGATATGAACGTGAACTTGAAACATAACATGAACATGAACATAACATACTATAAACATGAACATAACATGACATAAACATGAACTTGAAACCTAATATGAATGTCAACATAACATGACATGAATGTAAACTTAAAACATAACGTAAACGTGAGTATAGCATAGCATGAACGCTAACTTAAACTTAACTTGATATGAATTTGAACTTAACATAATGGCAGATTATAATCCTTCACCGTAGTACACGGCGGTGCATAGCCTTGACCACAATACTAGGCAACGCGTATTATCCTTCTATAGTACAGTAGATTATACTCCTTCACGTAGTACTCAGTAATGCATAGCCTTGATCACAGTACTAGACAACACGTATTATCCTTCTGTAGTATGGTAGATTATACTCCTTCAACGTAGTAGTCGGCAGCACATAGCCTTGACCGCAGTTCCAGGCAGCACATATTATCCTTGACTGTAATACAACTTAATTGATTTATCCATATGTAGTATGGCAGATTATACTCCTTCATCTTAGTACTCGACAGCGCATAGCCTAGACTGCAATACCAGACAGCATTTATCATCCTTGACCATAGAAAAAATTAACTGATAACTAAAACTTAACTGTTCTCAAAATGCACAACTATATTCGAGATGAAACGTTACTCGAATACGAAAGGACAGAAGTCCTGACCTCACATAACATGACTTGAACGCAACTTGAGAGACATAACTTATTTGAGATAGAAATATTTCGTAGCATGACATAACATGTAACAGACAATATTTTATAACATGGCATAAAATGTAACAGTGAATATTACGTGACATGGCATACATGTAAAAGTGAATATTACGTGACATGACATACATATAATAGATGGCGTAAACATATGCTAAAAACACTCCATAAAATCTATCATCAAAAGCTTTATTCATGCAACAAAACCTCAATGAAAACTCATAAACATATGTTAAAAATACTCCATAAAATTTTCGAACCAAGATATGTCCATTAGCTTGGTCAAAAACTCCAAAATATAACATACTCTCCCGTTTTACGCCCAGAATGACCTTTCAATGGTTAAAAATACTTTTGACCAATCAAATGACCACTAAATGAGACAAATAAGATATTCATAGAAACTAAACTCAAAGAAAAATAACTTTTATGATGATTCATCGTGTGAAAATACTTACAAAGGGTCGAAAATCTCCATGTAAAAATACTCTGAAATTTGCCCAAGAGAGGTCTTTTAGGTTTCTCTCTAAAAACAGGGCTAAGAAGTGATGAAAGGCAGTGAAATATGTCTTGCATGACCTTAGACTTTTGGAGGGGGGAGTTATGGGCTTGAATGACCCTCAATTAGAGGTGACATAATGTGGAGAATAGTGAGGGGCAAGAACTGCCTGCAGAAGCAATGAGGTATGAAGGTTGATGAGATGGATTTGTCCTTCACATAAAGGCACTATTGGGTGCAGCCAAGGGTAGTGGATGGCCTTCCATGTGGAGGAGGAAGCTTCTTCAAGAAGTTTTGCCAAGGTGGCCAAATTCGTGGGCCTTGGTGGGCCTCAACCAAGTAGGCTTCAACTTGGGGTTTAAAGGAGGTTTGGTTAGGGTTTTGGATGCTATCAAGCCCAAATCCAATTTCTCTTGGCCCAATCAATTTTTCATGGTTTAAAATATTGGATAATGATGTTATAACAAGGATTTGATGAATTAATAGCATGTAGAAGTGATTTAATCAAGTGATTAAACACAATACTAAAAATTGAATCAAAAAGGGTTTGAAGGCCAATTTTGAGGTTTGGGGAAACCATTTAGGGTTTTGGTTTCAACTAAACTTTTGGAGTTTCAATTGGATTCCAAACATTTAGGGTTTCACTAGGGTTGAAACCCTCTTTGATCTAGCTTAATTTGATTGATCAGATGAAAGAATAAGGTTTTGCTTAGGTGGCATGATTTCACACCTTGATTTCCTTCACAAATCCATCTAATGGTTCCTCTTTGTGTCAAGTGTCTAATACTATTCACCAAGTGTGGCTAAGATCTTGCCAAGTGTCCAAATAAAACTTCTCTATACTGATTTGGACATTCCACACTAATTTTAAAAACACTGCATTAGGAGTTACTATTGAGGTTACTATTCACTCTGGGAAAGTGAAAAAGAAATTTTGTACTGAAAATTCCTAATTCATTCAAACCTAACTGTGCAATTTGTTTATCAAAATTCTGCCCCGAAGTGCCTCAAAAAAAGCAAAATGCGTTTTTGAACAAGAGTATTGTCCTAAGATTGAAAATGAAATTATTGTACCATAAAATTCTAAATAATCAACTGAGTCAAATAATGTAGACCATAATGTATTCTGACACTTTTAACTACCTCAAATAAATAAAATCACACATCTGGCACCACAGTGAGTGATAACACTGATTAAGCTGACAAACTAAAACCTATACGATTAGTCGATTTATGAAAACTTACGGGGTTTTTATGAGGTTCCTAAAGCCTATAGAAATTCCACCATTGAATTTCTATCGGGCTGTTACATATCAAATGATATAGAGGGGATAACTTCTTTCACTCTTCCTTTAGTAGGGAGAATGTTCCAAAGCATTTTCCATAAAAACAAGTTGTGACTTTCATGTATATTTAGACTCCAAAGAGGCTTGGAAAGAGTTCTTGCTGGACTATGGTGGGTTTGTACTTGGCCATTGATCACCTTCTAGTATGTAGATTTAACAGAGAATTTCTCATTATGACTTGGAGCCCAAACTATTTTGTTGTGTTGTTGAGAGTGATCTGATAATGGAATTTGTTGAGTATTTTGGATGCTATCAGAATCAAAAAGTGTTTGCAATTTCTATATGTCCCAAGACTTTGGGTTGCTAATGATTAAATCGAAAACTTTTAGTGAGGAGTTTGAAGAATGAAAACTATTCCCGACCTGAAGTGGCTTTGGTCTATAATTTTCAGCAGTTGGAATCCAAGGATCTAACCAAATGTTGACTGAGAACCTATCATTGATTTAATAGCATCTTCCTTCCTTTAGTAGCTCACACATTTGGAGGATTCCTTTCCATTGACTGGAATCCGATTCTTTTGGCATTGCATTCCAAAAATCCACTCTTTTGAGATATTTGGGGAATAAAATGTTGCACCATAGCCCATTTCTGCATTCACTCATTTCCCATCCTATTTTGGCAAGTAGAGCTGAGTTCATGTTTTCCATTCTTCTAAGACCCAGCCCCCCTTCCAATTTTGGTTGGCATATTGATTTCCACGATTTGAGAATCACGTTGTGAGTTTTTCCTTTTGGGAACCCCCACCAAAATTTTTAAAATTTTTTTTCTAGGGACTTACACACTGATTTTGTAGCTTAAAGGATGTCATGAAATATGAAGGGATGGCACTAGCTATTGTTCTGATTAACATTGATCTTCTGGCTTGCGAGAGAAGTTTTGACTTCCAACTTTCTAGCTTTTTATCGATCTTATTCATGATTTCCTGGAAGTTGACTATTTTATTATTCCCTGGGAAGGTTGGAGGTCCTAAATATTTCATTTTAGCCATTGAGACTTTGTATGGTAGGCTTTGAGTAATGGCTTGCTTGACCACTGGGCTAGTGTTCCTTGTAATGAAGATAGAAGATTTGGCTAGATTTACTTTTTGACCCAACCACTCTTGGTACTTAGCTAAACTTTCAGAGATGGACTTTGCATTGCTAGCTATGGTTGTTGCAAAAATTATGGTGTCATCCGCAAACAGTAAATGAGATATGGATGGATTGTTCCTGCTGATTTTTATCCCTTCTAACAGTCGTTGAGCTGTCACCTTAAGTAATATTCTAGAAAGAGCCTCTGTAACAAGAATAAAGAGGAAATGCAAGATAGGGTCACCTTGCCTGAGCCCTCTTTGAGCTTTAAAAACACCTCTCAGCGATCCATTAATTAGGATGGAGAAAGAAGCAGTGGTAACACATTCTTTAAGCAATCCTATCCATTTCTGACTATATCCCAATGCTTGCATAACAGTGAAGAGAAATTCCCACTCAACTTGATCAAAAGCCTTTTCCATATCTAGCTTAACCACCATTAGCCCTTTTTTCCCTGATTTCCTCTTAAGATGGTGGAAGAGTTCTTGAGCTATAATTGTGTTTTCCTTTATGTTAAGACTAGGAACAAACACAATCTGCAAAGGGGAGATGATCCTGGATAGGGTTTCTTTGAAGCGATTTGATAAAATCTTGGTTATGATTTTGTAGAAAACATTGGTGAGGCCGATTGGGCGATATTGGCTTGGAGAGCTTGAACTTTGAGTTTAAAGAACAAGGGCTATGTTGGTGTGATTTAATTGCTTTAAAAACTTGCCTCTTCTAAAAAAATTCTGAACTGCTTCTACAACCTCATTTTTTATTATGCTCTAATAGTGCCTGTAGAAAAAGGTTGTTATTTGATATGGGCTAGGTGCCTTGTGATTCGGTATCTGTTTTAAGCTTCAAATATTTCCTCTTCATTAGGAACTACTGTGAGCAACTCATTGTCTTGATCTGTGATTTGCTTCTCAAACAGATTGTTTAGGTGACTTGGGATTTGCAGATTGGATGAAGTATAGATTGCTTTAAAATGGTCAATGAAAATAGTTTCAATAGTAGTAGGATCCATAAACCAATTACCTGGGCCTAATTTAATGGAGTCGATGGCGTTTCTTCGGTATTTGATTATTGTGGAAAGGTGGAAGAATTTTGTGTTTAGGTCTGTTGAAGTGAGCCATGATACCCTTGATTTTTGTCTCCATAAAGTCTCTTCATATTCCCTTTGCTTGTGGCATTTGAGTCACAATTCCCTTACTCTTTCTTGATTAAACCTGTTCAAAGAGCTACTTTGTATTTCCAATAGTTCTTGCTCCAATTGTTGAATGTTGTCCTGGAATCAGCCGAAGTGATTTTTATTCCAAAGCTTTAAAGAGTCCTTTGTCGATTTGATTTTTCTACAAAAAATATAGGTTGGGTTGCCCTGGAAGATTCTACTCCAAGCTTCTCTGATGATATTGTGGCTTAAAGGCTCATAAATCCAAAATTCTTCAAATTTGAAAGAAGTGGCCTTACACTGGGATCTCGTTGTTTGCAACAATAGAGGATGGTGATTAGAGGCTGATGAAGCAAGATGTTGAAGTGAAGCATCTGGGGAGAGTAGTTTCCAATGTTGGTTGACTATAGCTCTATCAATTCTTTCTCTGATGAGAGCCATCCCATATTTGTTGTTTGTCCATGTGAACTTTGATCCTGAGTAGCCTATGTCAATGAGCCCATTTCTATTCATAAGATATCTCAATCCTTGATTTTGATTATTTAGCATTGGAGGACCACCATATTGTTTAGAGAGATCATTAAAGTCTCCTATACATAGCCAAGGCACCGAATAGGCTTTCTGTATAGAGTCCAAATAACTCCAGAAAGTTTCTTTATTGTTCCATTGGGCAGGTGCATACACATATGTAATTAACCATAGATGACGAGAGGGATCAAACTACAGTAGAACTGAAATTGCATTCATATATATATGGACCAGTTCCATTTCTACACCCAATCACCACATTAAAAGTAGACCCCCTTTTTTACAATAGGCTGGGTAGCTTACAAAATTTTGGAAACCTAAACTATGTACAATAGATATGGTGCATTCTTCTAACAGTAATAATTCTGACAAAAAGATTACATCCGGATTATATTTCCTAATATTTGCCCTCATATTTTTTATTACCTTGGGTCAGGTGAGGCCCCTACAATTCTAGACTAGAGACCTCATTTTTCTAGGAGAGGCCTCTCAAAGCTAGCCTATTTTGCTTTCTTGGATTTACCCAGAGGTGGAGATGGCCTACTATAAGGGACTTCCCTGATTTTTCCCTTTAAGCTTCCTTAATTTTCTTCTTGATCTAAACTGCATGTCCAATAGAGTTTGGGCCATCTGCATTCATAAAATTTCCAGGGGCCAACTTTTCTATTTTCACAGCTTTGCATATTTGTTTCTTCAACAACAATTCCATAACTGTGTCAGGTGAATTAGAAAGCCTTTTTGCATGAAGTATGGTTTGTTCCTTCCCTGAGAGAATAGTCAGAGTGCTACTTATGGGATAATTCTGTGTGATGGTAAAAGTCATGTTTAAGATGGGTTGTGTCAGGTTGTCTTCAGAGTTGGGGGAAGGATTTTCATGGAGTTTGGTTTTTAGGGTGTTTATCATTGGCATCAAGTAAGATGTGGTAAAAGGCAAAGGTGGTGGCGCAAAGTCAAGTGAAGGATTGATGGTAGAGGTCGAGAGATGGGCTGTTGAAGAGAGCTGAAGGGCAACAAAAGCATGCATAGCCACTATCACCTCATGCATTTTAACATTTTACAAGTCTGAGGATGGGGGTTGAAGGGGAAAGATCTTAGGGTGGCCCATTTAGACTCTTCTTGTGAACTAAGCTAGGGAAGTGGTTGGCTTGGACTGAGGGGTGATAGAGAAAGATCTGTTTGGTTGGGGTGTTGGAAATGGTTCTCCCTTTTAGGGCCCGAAGGACTTTTGTTGCTTGAGGATGGGAGTTGGGTCAGAAAAGCCCTATTGATAGAGAGGAGTTTATGTGGAGTCTCACCTTGATGGGTCGATAGTTTGACTGGCCCATGTTTTGATTGTTGAGCCCAAAATTCTTTCATGCCAGAACATACCTGCCTCCACTGTGTCTTCCAGGGGGCATTGTGTCTAGCTAAGATAATTTTTGAGAATGGGATGGATCTTTCGACTAGATCTTCTATTGGAGTCTTTTCAAACATGTGTAAACCCGATCCTGATAATGATCTGAATTTATTTCTGCCTGCTGAATTTGACTGATTAAAGTTGGGGTTATTGT
This sequence comes from Carya cathayensis, assembly GCA_011037825.1. Classification (NCBI taxonomy): domain Eukaryota; kingdom Viridiplantae; phylum Streptophyta; class Magnoliopsida; order Fagales; family Juglandaceae; genus Carya; species Carya cathayensis. The sequence goes on along the minus strand of QGSO01000337.1, from coordinate 370,345 downwards.
CTACAGTGAAGAAATTTATTATGGTTGGTGCAGATGTTAATGCCTGAGTTTCACTGTAGTTGGCTCGAGGAGTAACCCGATTCTAATTGAGTCTGGATAAGGAGGCACAGATTTTTTAAGAAGACCCCGTTGTTGCGAAGAACTAGTGCAATGCTAGTGCTGATGTTGGTGCAAGTACGGTTTTTTCTTTCCCTCCATAGTTAGGTTCATCTATGCTAGTAATCTAGAATTCCAAACTTTGAGGACTAAGTTCTGGTGGGATGAACAATCTTTTGCCCTTCGATTTGGAGGTTTGGATTGATTGGGCCTGAACCTGATTCGTGAGTTAGAAAGTGTTTGGTGCTTGCTCACCATATGTTTGAGGGAGAAACTGTGAGGGGTTTGACTTAGAGTACTCGGCTCTTAACCATGGCCTGAAAGCTAATCTCGTATAAGGGACTTCTTGAAAGCTACAGAATATCTGTGAGTGTCCCAACCTTCCACACCCGTAGCAGAAATCAGATAGCCTTTTGTATTTCAACGAAATCCATGTTTGTTGATTTCTTTCTCTAGGTAGCAGAAGTCATTGTTTCAAATGATTTGTAACATCAATTTCTACTTTAATATGGATGAATTTCCTCCATGCTACCTCAAATAAGGTGTCTTCCTCCACCATGATTAGATTGCCTAGGGCTTCACCAATATTAGTAGCATTTTCTACTGTCATACAATCAAGTTGCAGACCATGAATTTGCACTTTGAATATAGAATGTGTAAGACTTATTTACGCAAGTGTTAATCTGATGGGGCCAAGGTTTCAGTATCAGCAAATGGCCTTTGAAATTCCATGGGCCTTGGTTGAATACTCCTAGCTTATCTTGTGGAGATTGGAAAGTAAACAAGAACATGTTTGCTTATAAATCTTCAACAAAGAACTTCTGTATGAATGACCAAGCTACTCTAATGCTAGAGTGAAAAGTTGCTTTGTTTAAGGGTCTATTTGCTACTAACCTCCCACTAGAATAGTTCCTGAGATAATTTTTGCTTGTTCCAATGCAGGTGCTAGCTTCAAATCCTGCCATGAGAGGGCCTCAGTTTGGGAGATCAGATTATCCATATCCATTCCATTTTTTGGATGATTGTTGCTACAAGTGCTTGTTGCAGAGAGGATGAAAATGGCTTTATAAGTGTAAAAGTTGAGTTTACACTTATAATGAAAAAACATAGAGATGCTGGGGGGGTATTGACGTATATGTATACTACTCTGATTAGAATACTACCTTGATTAGGAGATCTTGTATTTATTTACTTCATTTCACTTTGGTCTCTTTCCCTCCAAATAGGCCCTCTTACAGTACATAATCTTCATTAATAAATTATAGAAGCCTCTCTTCCAAGCTCTACTTTTACCTGCTTTCATCAAAGGGTATGTACAACATACTACTAATTTTTTTACAATATATATATATGTATATATATTCTTCCCGTTACTATATGTTGATGCATTTTTCTAGTAAGGTTGGATGCCAACCTTACTAAGTTAAATAACATCCCACAATGGTTCTTTATTGGTGGTGCATTGTTTGAAATGCTCATCAATTACTTGAGATGGAAATAAAGTGCAAAAAATATAGAAAGAGGGAAGACACCAGATCTACGTGATTCAACAATAAAACTTATGTCTACAGATTTTTTGGGAGTGGGATTCCCTATATATATTTGATTATTTTATCAACCTGGTCACTTTCCTCCCTGTACAATGATCTAAATCGAGGAGAAGAGAGGTTGAAAATGGTCTACTGGTAGCGTAGAAGTGAATAAAGTACCCATCCAAGTCGTGTGTCTTCCCCTTTCAATCTTCCTTCCCTTCTTTTATGTTTTCCTTTTATCAGTCTTCAGTCAATCCATTTTCAATTGCTACCCAATCACCTTTGTTGTGAAAACGATGACAATAAAGTAAAAGTAAACGCGAAAGAGACAAGAAATCACACACATGACACAAAGATTTATATGGTTCGACAAATTCCCTACCTCCACAGGAGCTGCAGAAGATTTTTATCTCTTTAAGAATCACAATACAATAGTGGGGGCAACTACTTTTCTCACTATATACCCATATGTCATAAAATAACATATATATAGTCAAACGGTGGGAAAAATCCTAAAATCCGTGTAATAGCAATGTTCACTTGAGCAGCATGTTGAGCACGCATCGAGCGAACCTTTTTTCCCGCAATTACTCGAGCTCACTGTCGAGCTGTCTTCAAGCGAAACTCTCTGACTTGCCTCTGCTCGAGCGGTGTGGACTAGACTCCATAGTAATCAACAATTCTCCCACTTGGAGATTGGTACACCCACTGTATTGCCCTCTTCCTCAAATATGATATCCTCCACCTTTGCAACTCATTACCCCTGTCTTCATGCTAGAAGACCAATTGAAGTTGCACACAACTTCAGTTTCTCAAGTGTAACACCCTTTGTCAATATATCAGCAAGGTTATTGCTTCCAACAACTGTCTGTCATCTAACAATGATCGTATAAAGTGATACCTAATCTGAATGTGCATGGTCTTAGAATGAAATACTGGAGTTTTGGCAAGAAATATGGCACTCTGACTATCACTGTAGAGAGTGCCCTTCTGATTCTTTTTACCCAATTCCTCCAAGAAGCCCTGTAGCCATATAATCTCCTTTGCAGCTTCTGACACTGCAATATACTCAGCTTCTGTAGTGGACAAAGAAACTGTTTTCTGCAAATTAGAACCCCATGGCACTGCAATACCACCTAGAGTGTAAACAAAGCATATGGTACTCTTTCTGCTATCAGTATCTCCAGCTAAATCAGCATCAACATAGCCCTACACCTCTAAGCTCTCTCCTGAGAAACACAAGCATGTTTCTGAGGAGCCTTTTAGGTACCTCAAAATCCACTTCACTGCTTCCCAATGTTGTGTTCCTAGGTTACTCATGTATCTACTCACAATTGCCACTGCATGGGCAATATCTGGTCTAGTACAAACCATAGCAAACATAAGTGAACCAATAGCTGAGACATAAAGAACCTTACTCATGTAATCTTGTTCCTCCTCTGACTTAGGTGATTGATCCTTGCTGAGTCTGAAGTGACTGCCCAAGGGTGTGCCAATTGGCCTTGTCTATATTGAACCTGTTAAGTACCTTTTTCACATACTCAACCTGCGAGAGTCTCAACGTGCCTCTGACTCTATCTTTGACAATTCTCATGCCAATGATTTTCTTTGTAGCACCCAAATCCTTCATTGTAAAGTGCTCTAACATCTGCTTCTTCAGATTATTGATCTCATCAATACTAGCCCCTGCAATAAGCATGTCATCCACGTACAGAAACAGAATAATGTAAGAATTGTCAATGCCTGACATCTAATGTACCCTACACTGCACATAAAGTTGTCAAATTTCTTGTACCACTGTCAAGGAGCTTGCTTTAGGCCATACAAGCTCTTCTTCAGTCTGCAACCTGAACCTTCCTTTTCCTGTACTACAAACCCCATAGGCTGGTGCATGTAAATGTCTTCTTCAAGGTCTCCATGAAGAAATGTTGACTTCACATCTAACTACTCAAGAAATAAATTTTCAGTAGAAACTATAGACAATACTATCCTAATGGTTGTGATCTTCACCACAAGAGAAAAAATCTCAAAATAATCAATACCCTGCTTCTATTGAAAGCCTTTTACAACAAGTCTAGCTTTGTACCTCTTACTGCCATCATACTCAATTTTCACCTAGTACACCCACTTATTGTGCAATGTTTTCTTCCCTTATGGAAGTTCTGTCAACTCCCATGTCTGATTCCCTAACAGGGAATCCATCTCATCCTTCATGGCCAGCTCCCACTTGCTAGAATTTTCATTTTGCAAGGTTTCTTCGTAACTCTACGGTTCTCCACCATCTGTTAACATAATATAATTCAAGGTATGTGAGAAATGATGTGGAGGAAGAATAGTCCTAACGGACCTGCGAATTGCAGCTGTAAGAGTGGACAACTCTAAATCTGACTGCAAAATAATAGAAATTGGTGCACCAGACCCACTCTCCCCCATCACTCACATCTCTGCACTGAGACCTCTAATAGGTCATCCAATTTTATGAACTCGGACTCCTAAGGAGTTGCTTCAACAATTGTACTAGACTTGTCCTTGTACACAATCTTCTCATTGAAAATCACATTCCTACTTCTTATAATCATCCGACCCTGATCATCCCAAAAACGATAGCCAAATGCCTCGTCACTATAGCCAATGAAATAGCATTTCTTTGCTTAGTCTCAAGTTTACTACGAGCATCAGAATCAACAAGAACATAAGAAAAATAGCCAAAAGTTTTAAGGTGAGAAAATTTGATATCTTTCCTGCTCCAAGCCCCCTCAGGCAATCCACAATCCAACGAAACTGATGGCCCTCTGTTTATCAAGTAGACGGCAATACTGACTGCATCTGCCCAGAAAGTAGGTGGTAATCTAGCATGGAGCCTCATGCTTCTAGCATGCTCATTTATAGTTCTGTTCATATGTTCAGCAACTCCATTTTGATACCCAAGAATGGTCTTTTCCATTCTGATATCCAGAGCTACACAAAACTTCTTGAACCCACCATCAATATACTCACCACCATTATCAAATCTCAAACATTTTAGTTTCAAGCATGTCTCTATCTCAACCATGGCCTTCCAAATTTTGAACACATTAAATACGTTAGATTTATGCTTCAAAAAATAAACCCATCCCTTCATGCTATAATCATCAATGAATGTGACATAGTAACGAGAACCTCCAAGGGATGCCACCGAGGAAGGTCCCCACACGTCTGTGTGCACAAGATTCAGTTTTCCTGTCTTAAGTGTTCTGTCACTTTTCAAGAAATTGACCTTCTTTTGTTTCTCCATAATGCAACTCTCACATATACTGAGATCAACTGACTTTAGTTCTTGTAGCTTGCCTCTAGATAGAAGTTCTTTCATGCCCTTCTAACTCATATGGCCAAGTCTACAATGCAACAAATCTGTTGTGCTCTCTACAACGGTGGTAGCAATAGTATTATTCAAACCAGTAGTCATATAGAGAGTACCAATTTTCTTATCCCGAGCCAGCACCAATGCCCATTTAGTGACCTTTTAGGTGCTATTTGAAAACACTACTGAATGACTACACGCAGCAAGCTGCCCAATAGAAATGAGATTCTTCTTCAATTCAGGAATGTGCCTGACCTTCTACAAGGTCCATTTGTTCTTGTTAGGGAGTGCAATGTCAATATCTCTCATCCCCACTACGTTCAAAGCCTCTCCATCAGACAGTTACACCTGCAACATAGTTTTGCATTATCTCCCGATGGGAAGATGTATAGAAGGAAGTTCCTGAATCTAGTAAATAGTCATCAACTAGATGATGAATTGCAAGCAATAGTGCATCATGTACTTCTTTAGTTACCACATTAGCACCATCATTCTCGGTCTTCTTTGGATTTCTACAGTTCTTCTTTATGTGGCCATCTTTGCCACAATTCCATAAAGTTGTTTGCTGACCAGCCTTGACTTGCTCTTGTCCCTGTACTTTGATTTTGATCTGCCCCTGTTTGAGTTCCTGTCTTGTGATCTCCCTCGAGAATCAACATTCAGTGCTGAACTAGAACCTGAGGTCTAGCCTAAATCTCTCTTGCGCACCTCCTCAGCTAAAATCAAATCACGAATAACATCATATTTCAACTTTGATTTACCGGCAAAATTACTGAAAATCATTCTCATGGCTTCCCAACTATTTGCCAGTGAGGCCAATAATATCAATGCACATATCTCATCATCAAATTCAATTTCAACAAACGACAATTTATTTGTGATGGTATTAAAATCATTCAGATGTTTTGCAACAGATGTACAATCTGCCATATTCAAATTGAATAACTTTTTCATCAAATGTACCTTGTTATTCGCTTATGGCTTTTCATATATACCTGACAAAGCCGCTATGAGATCCGTAGTTGTCTTCTCCTTAATGACGTTGTGTGCAACGGATCTCAATAGGGTTAGCCGAATAATCCCTAGAACTTGTTTATCCAACAGGTTCCAATCAGCCTCCTCCATTTTTTCTAGTCGCTTCCCCAATAGTGGAAGATTGAGTTTCTTCCCATAAAGGTAGTCCTCTATCTGCATCCTCCAGTATCTAAAATCAATGCCATTGAACTTCTCAATCCCTGATACCTTCACTTCGTCTCTACATTTTCCCTCAAACCCAAACGTTGGCTCTTGATACTAATTGTTGTGAAAAAAATGACAATAAAGTAAAAGTAAACGCGAAAGAGACAAGCAATCACACACACGACACAAAGATTTACGTGGTTCGGCAAATTATTTACGTCCAGGGGAGTTGTAGAAGATTTTTATTGCTTGATGAATCACAATACAGTAGTGGAGGCGACTACTTTTCTCACTGTAGAGCCATATATCATAAAATAACATATATATATATATAGTCAAATGACAGAAAAAAGCAATGTTTGCTCGAGCGATGTGTCGAGCACACATTGGGTGAACCTTTTTCCCAGGACTAGGGGTGAACATTTAAGCCGACAGAATGACCCGACCCGATATTCCGACCCGAAACGTAAAATAATAACCATTACAAAGCGAAACAAATTGGAAGCGGGTATTTCCGTTTCCTGACCATTTGGTGCCGGGTCGGTTCGGGTAATTAACCATTAACCGAATCAACTTCATTTGATTAATGCACTTGTCTCTTTGTAACAGCCCGCTAGAAATTCAATGGTGGAATTTCTATAGACATTAGAAATCTCGTGAAAACCCCATAAGTTTTTACGAATCGGCTAATCGCATAAGCTCTAGTATGTCAACATAATTAGTTTTATCACTCACTATGGTACCAGAAATGTGATTTTATTTGTTTGAGGTAGTTAGAAGTGTCAGATTACGTTATAGTTTACGCCACTAGACTCAATTGAATATTTAGGATTTTTCAGTACTAAGTTTATTATGCACTTTTTCAGAGTGAATAGTAACCTCGATAAGCGTACTAAGTGCAGTGGTTTCAAAATCACAGTGTGAAATGTCCAAATTAGGTTAGAGAAGTTTTTTTTGGACACTTGGCAAGATCTTAACCACACATAGTGAATAGTATTAGATACTTGGCACAAAGAGAAACCATTAGATGGATTTGTGAAGGAAATCAATGTGTGAGATCATGCCACCTAAGCAAAACAGTTTTTTTTCATCTGATCAACCAAATTGAGTTAGATGAAGAGGGTTTCAACCCTAGTAAAACCCTAAATGGTTGGAATCCTTTTGAAACCCCAAAAACTTGGTTGAAACCGAATCCCTAAACGGTTTCCCCAAACCCTAAAGTTGGCATTCAAACCCTTTTTGATCCAATTTCTAGTATTGTGTTTAATCACTTGATTAAATCACTTTCACATGCTATTAATTTCTCAAATTCCTATTATGACATCTTTATCCAACATTTTAAACCTTAGAAATTTGATTGGGCCAAGAAAAATTGGATTTGGGCTTGATAGCATCTCAAACCCTAACCAAACCCCCTTTAAACCCCAAATTGAAGCCCACTTGGTTGAGGCCCACTAAGGCCCACTAAAGCCCACGAATTTTGGCCACCTTGGCATAGCTTCTTGGAGAAATTTCCTCCCCCACTTGGCAGACCATTCATTGCATCAAGTTGCACTCATTAATATGGAGGAACCCACCCCATCAAGTCCCATGTCTCATAGCCTTTGTAAGTTGTCTTTTGCCCCCCACTATCCTCTACATTATGTCACATGTCTACACCTCCACTCAATGATCATTAAGGTCCAAATATTCTCCCTACAGAAGTCTTGAGTCGTGCAAGACACACTTACTTCACTTTAATCATTTCTTCACCCCGTTCTTAGAGAGAAACCCAAAAGAGCTCTCTCGGGCAGATTTCTGGGTCTTTTTGCGTGGAGTTTTTCGACCCTTTGTAAGTATTTTCACACGATGACTCCTTCATAAAAGTTGTTCCTCTTTGAGTCTAGTTTCCGTAGATGTATTTTTCGTATCATTCCATGGTCATTTGGTCGGTCAAAAGTATTTTTAACCATGGAAAGGTCATTCTGGGCGTGAATCTGGAGAGTGTGTTATGTTTTGGAGTTTTTGACCAAGCTAATGGATATATCTTGGTCCGAAAATTTTATGGAGTGTTCTTAGAATGTGTTTAAGAGTTTTCATTGAGGTTTTGTTGCATGAATAAAGATTTTGATGATAGATTTTATTAGATCTAGAAACATGAAAACTGGAAGTGACAAAACAGTTTTTATTTGGATAAAGTTTGAATATTTTGAGGTTTGATCTTACTCTAAAGGCTTTGATATTTTTATATGATGATCCTAAGTCTCTTATTTTCATGTTAGGATGTTATTTTGGAGATATTTAGTATTAGTTTCAAAGATATGATTTTTCTATGCAAGAGAATTTCGGTTAGGCCTAAGATTTGATGTTTTTAGGTTAGATCCATGTTTTATTGGGTTTTAGCCATGTGATTTTAATTTTGATGGTTGGATATTCTTTAGGACACGTTTTTAAACCATGTGATACTTTATTTCAAAGATCTCACCTTCTTAAGCCATTGATCAAGAGATTTATCAAAGCTAGTTAAGAAAAAGTTTCTGTTTTTGGACTAAGTGTAAAATCAAAAACTCCAAGTGTTATTTTTGTGATTTTGGTGACTTTAGTTTGATGATTTAAAGCATGGTTTATCTGAGGATGATGTTATGAATATGTTAGAAGTAAGATTAGATTTTTTGGAATTCTTGGAGATGTTTTGATTTAAGGACAAAGCTTGTGATTCAAGTGTTTTGATCTTTTTACAAAAAAGTTTGGTGTTGATTATTAGCTTTTTCTAAATGGATGTTTCAAGTATGGTTTTAAACTTAGGATTGGAAGATGTTTGTTGTAAAATTTTGGTTTAAGCATGAGTTTTGAAGTTGGAAGGAATTGTAACAAAAATCAAGAGAAATGGCCTATGGATGTTTCGGCCATAGTGTGTTTTCCATAGTGTTGTTTTGTTTTAAATTTTTTTCTGAGTTGATATTTGAGTTTAGAACAAAATTTACATGAGGAATGTAAATTTTGGAAATTTTTGGAGTTAGGATATGAAATCCTTAAGTTATGGGTAAAATGGTCGTTTTCCCACATGTAGAGGGTAAAATGATAATTTTACTCTAAGATAACTTGTTTCCATGTTTCTAATTGTTAGTAATTAAATTTCTAACTTTTAGAATGACCTTTTACAGTTTCTCGTATATCGCACTTTATTCTCGTAGAACGTGACAATCGAGGTAAGTTAGCCTCTAACTTACTATCAGTTTATTGTGTATGTGTGATGGGTAAGAGAACTACAATTTATGTATGTATGTTATCGTATATGCCATGTCATGCTATGTCATTACATGTTTATCTGCTACGTATGATTTAATCTCTCATGAATAATTATCTGTTACATAATCTTTTCTATCATACAATGATGTATGTTATAAGTATGCCATGTTAAGTATGCCATGAAATGTTATGATTAAATCATATTGTGTCATTTACAAGTATACGCCATGTTAGAAAAGTATATGATATTAATTAATATCTCATGCATTAAGAAAGATAAGACATGTTATGTTACGTATAATACGTGGGGCCACAACAACTGTGGAGTACGTATTATATTTTATGTTACGTGAATACGTGGGGCCACAACAACTGTGGAGTACGTATTATATTTAATGTTACGTATATACGTGGGGCCACAACAACTGTGGAGTACGTATTATATTTTTATGTTACGTGTATACGTGGGGCCACAACAACTGTGGAGTACGTATTATTTTTTATGTTACGTGTATACGTGGGGCCACAACAACTGTGGAGTACGTATTATATTTTATGTTACGTGTATACGTGGGGCCACAACAACTGTGGAGCATGAAGTATGGGGCCACAACAACTGTGGAGCATACACTACGTGAGACACAGCAATTGTGACACGTAGAATACGTGGGGCCACAACAACTGTGGAGTACGTATTAAGTCAAGTTTCAGATCAAGTGCATGATAAGTCAAGTTTCAGATCAAGTTCATGTTTTGTTATGTACACGTACATGTTATGTTCATGATCAAGTTATGTTCCAAGTTCATGTTCACATCATGTTAAGTTCACGTTTACAGTATGTCTCAAGTTCACGTTTATGTCATGATATGTTCAAGTTTATGTTATTTTCAAGTTCATATTTATGTTATGCATGTTTACGTTCATGCTACATTTCAAGTCCATGTTATGTTTTAAACTCAAGTTCATGTCATGTTAAGTCAAGTTCAGTTCACGTTTAAGTTCTGGTTATGTCATGTTATATGTCAAGTTATGCTATGCTTATGTACGACTTTACTTATGCATTTATGCTTTTACTGCCATGCATGCATCTTTAACCTGTGTGTGAGTTTTATGTTAACTTACTGAGATTTGTAATCAAATCTCACTGTGGTAGTCCCAACTACCATTCCCCCCGAATGGTAGATCTTGTTACAGGACCCAAAGGAGAATTGGAATCTGACCAACTGAATACGGTCGACTAGGCCACGGTGCGATGTTGATGATGGTATAGTATTTAACTTAGGTTAATACTTGTACTTTTGGAGTTGTATCTCAAGTATTCTTTTGATCACAACCATTTTGGACTAGTGTGGTGATCACGGCTATTTAGTATGCCTTTATGTATGAAATATGTTTCAAGTATTTGGGATATTTTAGTTTGGTGCATAGTATTGCTAAAGAAAAAAAAGTATCCGCTGCGAATATTGCATAATGCTAGATGCATGTTAGGAACATTGCATCTTATATGTCATGAACGGGGGCAGGTAACCTTGTGTTGCATGTCTCGACGCTTCAAATGTTCGTTCAATCCCAAGCGGAATTTGGGGGCGTCACAATAGACACTGGTGAAATTCATAAACGATCACCAACGACCCTTCAAAAACAAATTAGACTACGACTTTACTGATCTCATGATCATCAAGAATGGCAGTAGAGTTTTTGCATCGCCGAAACTATGAACCTAGACCCAGTTAGTCACCTATCAACTTATATACAGACATAAATGTATACTTATATGTAAAAACAAGGACCTTGTAATGAAGAGGAGCCAGTGTTGGGACCAATGCCCTTCTTGCCAGTGCAAAGAGCCCTAAAGTTCTCAGCGGTTCTGGGCACCACATCGTTGTAAAGCTCCACCACAATCCTCCCTTCCATCTAGTGTGGACGCTCTTGTCCATCTTATTAACTCAAACAAAGAAAGACAAAACTTGGATGAGGTTCCTGCATGCAGTGTTGGTGATGCAATATATTTAAGGATATTGTGCTTTAAGTATGATCGATTATATGAAAGAAGCGTTGGCTCAACTTCTGATGCAAGCTTCAACATGAAACTTGTTGATAGTGCCTAATGACTATAATTAACTATACATTATAGCTAAAGCTTTCGCGGAAATAACAGTGAAAATGCAAAAGAAATTTCTTTGCTTTTTAAAATGTACTTCTTTTCAAATTAAAAGTCTATGTACATTTAATAGATTGATTGTAGATGAAAAAAAAAATAGATTGATTGTAATTTTACTAATGGTAAGTAGTTATGAACTCGTTTACTTCCAATGAACAAGCTCCATATCATAAAGAAGGTCGTACTGAAGCATGGGAACATGAGAAATTATGGAAGAAGGTGAGCAGTAGGCCATGAAGCATATATTTTATTTTGTTTTTTGTCTTTTTCTAAACCTATCTCTTTTATGGGTTCGGTGACTGAATACAATGAAATATTGATGGTTAGATTGGCAGAAAAGTACTGTTCAATGTTCATTAATATCTCTGTCTCTCTCTCTTTCTAGACTCCTCTCTGACTGAGCTTTGAGACTCGCCACAATAAGTCAAGCGCCTCATGTTCTTCCTCCTCGAGTTCCATCGCGATCACGACATACCCGAGTTTCAGTCCCGCTACGCGGAGCTCTTCAATGGTCGTCCCCACCTTGGTCCCAGACAACTATCGTAGAGACATGGAGCGTTGTTTATTATTTATTCCGAGATTAGTTCGGAATAACCGCTTCCGCCTTAATAAGCTTCAGGTTCGATTAATCGAGTAACGGTGAAAAGCCAAAGAGCCTCATTTCGGAAGTAGATGATTTTGGGTCGGTCGGAACACAACATATCGGTCCGGGTGAACAGTCCTACCCACAACTACTCGAACTCACTATCGAGCTGTCTTCAAGCAAAACTCTCTGACTTGCCTCCGCTCGAGCAGCTAATGATTCCGCTAAAGTAGTGTAGACCAAAATTCACAGTACTCAACAACCTTTGTCTCATCATTTTAACTTTATGTCACCTCATATCTATGTTACAGGCTTGTCTTTTATCTCCTTGGTCCAATTTGCTTGGTCATGAATTTGCATTCTCTCATAAGCGCCCAAACATTTTGATCTTTAACACATTTTTTAATTTTTATACCCAACAGTATATATAAGGAAAACTAACTAATTAACTCTCAAACTTTGTACAATAGTGCCATTGCTCATGTATCGCAACCCAAACTATTACACCATGTACGTTCTTATTTTATATTTTATTACGTTCTTATTTTATATTTTATATTTTATTATTTCATTTATTTATTTTTGAATCAAGAAAGGTTGTAGTCAAGGACGAAACTACTACGGCATTGGGGGGACTTTGGCCCTCCCTAAATTATTCTTTTGTAACTTGGCCCCCAGACCACATTTTCTAGTTCCACCCCTGGCCGTGTAGTACTTTATATCAACTGCCAATTCTCATTAATTATTGACCTAGCTAATTAAATTGTTGCATGATCCGTATAGATCTTCAGTACTAATAATTTCAAATTAATTATTGAATCAGAAAACTAAGGCAGGAGATTCTATATATATAATATGCTGGTGATGGAGTAGTACATTTATTAAATTTTGTAGCATATTATAAGAGATTAATCATTCTCATGCATTCAACTGCATGCATGCTACAATATTATTTTAGGCAGCTAATTGTAATTAACGAAACTAAAAAATATTAATTTACTCTACTACTACTGCTGCATGAGTAAACTCCTAATAATTGCAGCTTGGGCAGTGTCACTACTTGCCAATAGCTCTGATAATCTCTCACTCAGATCATCGACCTCTCTATGCAAGCTTCTGATGTAGTTGCATGTCTCCTGTAACACATTCGCAGCAGAAACCTGCACATAATTAATTATATAATTAGAAAAAAAAATAATAATCTATTTATAATCTGAATTGAATTGAATTGGGTTTTACGATGAAATGTATTAATATTTTAATTTTTGTAATTATAATTTGTCTCGTAACAAGTGGTACTGTATTAATACAGTAAACTCATTAATTAGTTCTACAAAATGAACACCGCTTTCTCTCTATCTTTGAAATGAACACAAATCTAGTAGAAGCTAGATAGCTATGACAATCATACATTAAATTCAGTCAATTAAATGGAACTATACAGCCTTCCAAGGCATTGCAAAAACCTACATATGCCTGTTTAATTGTACGGTCCCATATGCCTTAACTTCAACTGCGAATCACTTCAAACTAAACCTCCTTTTCAAAATCTTATTCAATATCTTTAGCGCCTATATGTGTGACCAAACTAATTAAATTAGTTAGACTTTCTTTTCCATTTTTTTTTTCTATTTTCTTGGGTGGGGTCAGGCTAGACGTTAACTTTTGGATTGAAATTGAGAGAACTGTCGCAAACTAACATAAGTTCGCATTAATATAATATATGCATTAGATGTACTTTACTATAAAAATAATTTTACAATATGACATATCACGTCAAACTATACGAATTTTATTTATTACTAAAATTTTTTTAAAGATTAAATGTCATTTATAAGAACACTCACAATGACTCATGTATAACACAAAAAATATAAAATATTTAGAGAATTGTTCATAAAATGAGCTCAATTGGATTATGTATAAAAGTTTGTAAAATATAAATTGATACAGTAACCTGTTCATCGTTCAAATAATTTTTTAATTATTTATGCTTCATTTATTCCATCACTTTCTTTTACTTTTCTTACATTTTAATACAAATTCTTTTGTTTATCATTTAAAACACCTCAATTTTTTTTCTTAAAAAATATCTTTGAAATATTATTTATCTATTTTTTCATATTTGATTTTATTTTAAATTTTATTTAATTTATATAATTTTATTTTGTGTGTATAAGACTGAATTATATTACATTGTATATAATAATATATGGTAAATATAAAAAAATATATGAATATTACAAATTTATTAATAGAAAGGAAATGTTTAAAAAAATTAAAAAAAATATTATTTAAATGATGCGAAGAAAAAAATAAAAAAACAGATGTATGTTATATTGTAAAAGTGAGTATGTAAAATAAAAAAAATAGATTTTGATGATATATTTTAAAAGATAAGATGAAGAATCTATTAAGTGCTCTAGCTGGAGGCCGATGGAAGCCTAGTCTGAGCCAAACTCAAGGGTAACCTTTACCTTTACCAAGCAAACATGTATTGTAACTTTATATATCTGTATATGTACGTATATATTATAAAGTAAAAAATTTAATTTAACAAAGTAAAGCCATTAGAAAAATGAAATACCTTGTCAGAGCGCCTGTCACGAATCTCAGGAAGAAGCTGTTGCAACTTGGAAACAAGATCATTGATCTGGTCATCAGAGATCGGCCTTGAGCAACCCGATTGCCTCGTCCGAGACCGTCTGCTAGACATGTTGATGATTGCAGTAAGTACGACAACAATGTGAATGAAAGAAGCGTTAAAGATAGGTGTAAATTAAACCGGAACTCTAGGGAGACAATGGGAAGGAAATCTGTATATCTACAGAATTGTCAGAGATCACAACCTCACAAGCTATGGAGAGAGGTGCTTTGAAGAAGATAATTAATATAGAGAGGGGGAAATCAGAGAAAGAAGTGCACAAGAACAGAGTTACAGAAATAGTAGACTAGTAGTGGGTGTTGGGGATGGTACTACTGGAGATCAAGACGATTCCATGAAAGAAAGCGTGGGTTAAGCCTCTATTTAAACAGGGTTTTGAGAGAGAGAGAGAGAGAGAGTCTGAAACCATACTCGGGAAAACAAACACAATGAGAGCTAGCCAGCTACGACAGTATGGCGTATCTAGACACTTGATTCTCTCTTAATGTGTGAATGCGACAGTTTCTACACGCAATTTCACGTTGGTTTTATAATTTCTAAGAATTAAAGTTAAATTGCTTTACTTGGAAACTGCTTATAAGAATTAAGCTTTTTTTGTGTTAACCGTACATTAATTACAAAGTAAGTATTTTAAGTCTCCAAGGAACAGCCAGATTAACGATACGTTGTTTTTAGTTTTGACTAGTCAAGCGGCGTAACAACAGTTACAACACCCCATGTTCTACCCTTAACTAGATTCACGGCATGCAACGTGGCCTCACTAAGGCCCATGCCCATGCTATACACCGACTCATCCTACTTTTCTTTTTCCCTATTTCTGTTGTTAATTCTAGATATTTTTGTTTTGAAAATTCACAGAGATAACGAAAAAGTATGCACTTATTTTGTATTGTATTTTTTTATTTATGTTAAAAAAATTTCTTTTACTTAATAATTAGAAAATTGTTTTATTAATAATTTTGTGATTTTTTTATTTTTAAAAATATTTGAGAAAAATATAAACAAAAATCAATAAAAAAATTATTTACACAGGCGAAAATGCGAAATCTTCGATCGCCTTGGCACCACTCATTTGTTTTAGAGTGGTGCTAAATCCTACATCCATGGACATCCACACTGATGGATGTAACCGAAATCGCACCAAATAAGTTAAATATATTTTTTTATATTCCTAAATATTTTTTTAAAATTTATAATATCATTAAAAAATAATTTTTAATCAATAAATTAAAAAAATAAAAATAAAAATAAATTTCATTCAAGACACTACTTCGGAGCCAAATTCGGGTCCACAGTATTTATGTTTGTTTTAATATTTGGAAAAAGCTTTTTTGTCGCCCGGGTGGTACCGTTCAAGTGTATCACTTGAGAAAAAAATATTTTTTTTTAATTAGTGATTAAGAAAGTAATTTTAAATATATTAATTTTTTTTATTTTATTTTATGATCAAGAAAGTGATTAAAAAATTAAAAAAAAATTAAAAAAAAAAAACAAAAATTTTACATTGGGCAGTAAGAGCATCCCATCCGGGTCTGCATATTTTCGTTTTCCCTATAATTTAGAGATGAAATTAGGGTTTTGGTTAAAAACCCCACATCCCGATTCCCATTTTACGGCTTGAGTTTCCGGCCTATACAGTAAATCTCCATCTTTGTTGATTCACTGTACACCCACATCGTGTATTTGGCTCATGTTTCGATGCCTTCCGTCCCTCGTGTTTGTCTCTCTCGCTAGGGTAATCGGTTTGCTTCCTCCCTCCCATATTTTCCGATCGATTGCACAGACGATTTCGGTAAGTGATTTAAATAATTTTTTCTCTTCTCTGGTTGTTTGGCTTCCCTGATTTTCTTTCTATTTTCCTCTTCCCCCTCTCTCTCATTCTCTGTTTCTCTATTCCCGATTTTCTTCCTCCTGACGCCATGATCAATTTGTGAGACCTCCAAATTTGGGAAGGTATGCGGCTTTTGTTATTTATGAGTTGATGATGAAATTGATTGGGTAATTAAAGCACGGTTTAGATGATTGATGAAATTTTAGAAAGTTTGGGGTTTTTATTTCTTGCATCTCTTCTCATTCGTATGATGATGGTGTTGGGGGCAAACCATTTGATGATTATTGTTTCAGATTTTGTCCATTGCTCTCTCTCTCTCTCTCTGTTACCGAGACTCTGTGATTATGTTGGCTTTCTTTCATGGCTTAACCTCAATGGAAGGGGGACGTGAAGTTTGGTGCTTTATGTTGGCTTTTTTCTAGTAATCTCTTTCACTTTGTAACTGCTTGGATGTGTGCCATTTGATGAATCTGTGATGATCGAAAACTTCATCCATATGTTGGCCGATTGTTTTGGTTGATTGTGTAAACTAAACCTAGTTGAACCTCTTCATTTTTTGAGTATTCTGGACCTTTGGTTGAAGATTCTTAATTACACTTATTTGGTTGCTTTTCATTGTAGATCTTGTTTCTGTTTTTTTTTTGTAACATTGGTTTCTTTTGTAGGTCTTGGTTTCATAGAATTGTTCTTGGTTTGACATGTAGTTCTTGGCTTCTTTAAATTGTTCTTGGTTTCTTTGTAGTTCTTGGTTTCATGAATTTGATTTGGTTTCTTTTGTAGTTCTTGGTTTCATGAAATTTTTCAGAATATGTTTTGTAGTTCTTGGTTTCATTTGTACTTCTTGGGTTCATGAATTTGATTTGGTTTTATTACTAGTTATTGGTTTATTTTGTACTTCTTGGTTTCTTGGTTAGTTCTTGGTTTCATGAAATTTTTCAGAATTTCTTTTGTAGTTCTTGGTTTCATTTGTACTTCTTGAGTTCATGAATTTGATTTGATTTCATTACTAGTTCTTGGTTTCTTTCGGTCTTATTGGTTTCATGCATTTGATTTGGTTTCAAATCTAGTTCTTGGTTTCTTTTGTACTTCTTGGTTGCATGAAATTTTTCCAAAACCTATTGTAGTTCACTTGGATTTCTTTTGTTTTAAATATATAATCTGCAGAGGGAAATCATGTATATCTAACAAATCGATTATTCTTCTGTTTGCTGCTTCATCTTTTCGAGTCTATGATATTCAATTCCATATTCAATTTGTTATTGATTATTCAATAGAGATTGTGAGCTATAATCAATTGGCTAGCTCATTTCTTTTGGGGAAAAAACATGCATACCGGATTCGGTTCCTTATTCTTATTGATCAGATCTAATTGGCTTCACCTTTTCACATTTCCGGCCTCTAACACAGTTCTATGATTGGATTTCCATTTTAATATCATGATAATTGTTTTACATTGTTATTTTTGGCATGTTTTGTTATTGATGTTCAACTTTTTCTTACTTGTTTTCTAGACTTATTTATGGGTTGATGACTTATTTCCCATGCCATGTTGTTTTGTGCAAATCTTGATCATGTATGTTTTTGAACTTAGCATTCTTTTGGGACTTGAATCAATTACATTAATGGATCTACACTTGTTTCTGTTTTGAAAAATAAATCTACACAATAGAAGTTTGGTTCTATAGAGGAAATGAGGCTTGAGTTTGCGTATTTATAAAGGAAATAGTTATCGTTACACATAGGAGTAAAAATGTTACCGTTTGAGAGAAGATAAAAAAAGTTACCGTTGGAGAAAAAATAAAAAAAGTTACCGTTGGAGGAAAGACAAAAAATATTACCGTTGGAGAAAAGACAGAAAATATTACCGTTTCATCAAATTAAAAAATTTTATCATCAATACGTGACTTTCGGTTTTTCATTAGAGATATTGAGTATTCTTCTAATTAAATTTGCCATCACGTTAGAAAATGTACTAATTAATAAAAAATTTCTATTTTTATAATACGAATTTCAATTTTAAAAAAAAATACTGTATTGGATAGTCAAAATCTCCAATAAATATTTAGTAGAAAGTGATATTTGAAAAAAAAGATAATAAGACAAAAGAGTTAGTAGTTAAGATTGTAAATGGAAGAGAGAAAAAATAATAATAAAAAAAGAATAGAGAAATATTATTTAAAATAATAGAGATAGGAATGGAGAATAAGATGTAGGAGGTTTTTAGAAGATAAATAAATTTTATGAATAAATTTAAAAAAATAAGTATTTAAGTTAAATTATAAAAATTAAAATATAAAACCAGATATAAATGCTTTAAGCCCGATGAGGGTGGAGTAGCCCCACCCTTTTGGGGATGGTAAATAAATAACACTAGTCAATAATCATCTCAGAGCACGTGCACTGCAATCTCTAAAAAAAATTATTTTATTCTAAATATATACGCCTATTATATTGAGACATTACTCATTTTCTTGCAATTTCAATTTGTCATTTTATATTGGGATGCTAGTTAAAATATTAGATTAATAAATTATTAATTAATATATAGTTTGTATAGTTGCAAAATGAAAAAAAAAGTTAAAAATATTAATATTAAAAAATAATATCATATTATTACTTTTACTAATTAGTGTAAGCTAATACAATATTACGTATATTTAACTAAATTTTGGAGATGAGTTTGATGAAATTAATACCAGCGCATTGATTAGTTCTAGACTTGGTTCTATGGAATAGGTTCGGGAAGATTATAATCTATTATTAAATGATATAATTTGTATAAAATTTAGTTCAACTCATTTAAACTAGAATAATTTCATATTTATTATTTTTTATAATATTATCTTCATATTTTATAATGATAATGTTTTTAATGTTTAAATAATTTAAAGAAAATCATGTTCCAAATACTGATTAATAGGTTACTTGAATTATTATAAATAATAATCATTGATATGGTTATATATAAACTTTATAATGATATTAGTAAAAAAACTTTAAAAAATTGTAGATATTTATAAAATATAATATTATATATATATAATCAACTTTAAGAAAATGAATAATTAAACTCAAATTTTCTCGAGCATTAAATTTTTTCTTAGTAAATATAAAATAAAACTCGATGAAATGCTCAAGTTTGACTCGTGTTCGAGTAAAATTTAAACGAATAAGAGTTGATCACCTATTACTCGATCGTTCCTTAATATTTGTTTGAAATGATTAACACAATTACACCCCTAACAATACTTTGGAGAATTTCATAAATGAATTTCAAATAAAATCATTCTACATACAATAATGGTAAGTAGGGGAATAATATTTACATTTTACCTTTATAGTTGAATTTATCAATATTTTAAATTCCGTTTAGGTAATCATTTCGTTTTAAACACTAAAATTAAATATTTCAATACCAATGCATTCTGATATACTATTTCAAAATTATATACATAGTCATACAAACATGATACACACTTACATATGTATATATATATATATTTTTAATTATCAGTTTATATCTTTAAATATATATATATACACATATATAATATATATAACCGAAATTGATTGAAACAAATTGGAATTTAAAACGAAACTGAATAAAGATGTATAGTATACTGGATACTACACCAAAATAGGAAACTTTGAATATTCTAACGAGAACAAAACAAAATTCAAAACTATGAAATTTACACTTACTATATATGATCCGATAGGAGTTTCCCAAAAAGGGAAAGTTCATAAATATATTAAAATTTAGATTTCATTTGCATCAAAATTAAACAAGAGTACATTGAATTTTTCGATATCTTGGGTTTTGTAATATGTTTGATTTGAAACCAATTTCTAAATCCAAATTTTTCTATCCAAACGCAACAATTAGGGAATTTACAATCACAAGAAGGGTAATAATATGCATATTTGGATTTTTCAATAGATTTAGCTCCTCTTACTAGTATTAGCATATATATATATATATATATATATATATATATATATATATATATATATATAAATTTATATAAGTAATTAAGCTGTTGAATGTTAATTATTTAATTTGCAATAACATGGTTGGCAGGGTTTTAGTTTTTTGCTAAATTTCATGACTAGTACTTCATCTGACAAGCTAGAGTTGGTTTTTATGATCTTTATAAATATAAATATATATAATATATATATATATATATATATATATATATATATATATATATATATCTGCAATCTGACTAGCACATGATTCTTAATTATTATCTTCTGTATATGTGGATCGACCTATTAATGAATAATGCGTATGCACGTGATTTTTTGAATCCTTACTCGGCCTTTACTATTATTTTCATTGTTTTGATCTCCACATCTAATTATATGGCTAAGAGAGCACACCCGATTTGGAATCCTATGCTCTTGATCTTAATCAGCCATATATATAGATAATTAACTATAATAGGCAAGGTAAGTACCCCCCATATGTAATTAATGATCACAAATATGTTACATATATAATCTTCTATACATTTAAATAAAATTATTGTTATATTTTTGTTTTAATTTCCAGAGACATGATCTTGATGAACAACATGGTGATTAATTACTTCTCTATTTAAGTGCTGCAATTGTGGCCTTTCAATATCCGGTAGAGTACTCGAAATCTCATCATTAATATATATACAATACTAAATCAAAAGCAACTAATGGTATTTGCACATTTAAATTAGTTAATTTTAAAATCCACAAAAATATATATTATTTTCTTCATAGGAGATCACTTGTTGTTTCCTTCTGCTTATATATTTTCTTCGTACTTCAAATCAAGAATAACCCATGAAAACAATATATATTATATAGTACTGGTCCCTAGCCTATACATACATATATATATATATATACCTCAATACTATATTTTCTTTTTTCTTTTTTTCTTTCTTATAAATGGTCAAAGGTAGAAGAATGCTTGTTCATGATCTGAACATTCCCCGGTACGACCTGTTACAGTTATATGGTTTTTTTTCTTGGCAATCAAGAACTTAATCCCATGTAAAACGTTGAAGAACAATTATCCCGTGCACGAATCTTTGACTCCAACATCATAAGAGATCGAATCCTAACTTAAAACTTCTTAATCCACTTGAGAAAAAAGAACTATTGTAAACTCAAAGTATTTCTCTAGCCATCTCTGGAGATCACACTACAAGAGAATTGGTTTTTTGAGACAAAAAATTGTCTCAAAAAATTCAAATTTCTTCCCTAGAAGTTTTTGGAGATGAAAACTTTTTATCTCTATTTTGTCTCAGAAAGACCGTCTCAGAAACTTTTCAGAGACAAAAATTGATTTTCATCTCCAAAAAGTACTTTTAGGGATGAAATTGGACAGAATTAGTAGAAACCGTTCGAACGAACATTTTTTTTAGACAAAAAAATGTCGTCTCAGAATCAAGTTCGAATGAAAAAATTTCTATTCGAACAACATTAAATGTTAATTCAAACCAATCACCATATCTGACCAAAGCCGTTCGAACCAATACATTTTTAAGTGACTTTTGTTTGAAGAAAAATATTAACGGTTCGAACGAACGCACGGATTGAATTTCCCGATACGTTCGAATGGGTTTTTTTTGTTTGAATGGATACGTTTTTGTTCTTATGTATGCATAAATGGTAATTTACCATTCAAACCGATTATTTAAAGTTCGAATGGTATTGATCAAACAAAATGAAATTTAATTAAAAAGAACATACTAATACAAATTGTAATCTATATACATCAATTGCTCAAATGTTTACAAACATCATAAATAAAGGCAATTAAAAAAATTAAATGAATTCTGATTGTGGTGGTGTTGGTGACATAGAGGTTTGGGACATCATTGACTGGAATTGTTCAAACATTTTTTGGTTATTTAATTGTAGCCTCTCTTCTAATCTTGCCTCTAAATCTGTTACTTGATCTAATCAGGTCAGCAACTATTTTTCCTCCGACCTCAATCGTTCTATCTCAAGTGCAGCTTCCTCTAATTTCTTCTTGTCGTCATTCGATCTGGCTTTAGAAGAGGATGAGGATGGCTTCACGCAATGTCCTAAGCCCCTCAAATATCCAGAACGTGATCCAAGAACTTGAGAAATGATTTGAGCATCGTTGACAGATGATTCATCAGATGGATCCGCAACAATGTCTTTAAGAGATATCATCTTGTCCTAAAACAAAACATTAAAATTAGTATAGGTAACAAAAATATATTTAAACAATGGAATTAAATAAACTTAAACTTACATAATTTACCTCTGCCTCAGGATTGTTCCAAACACCATCACGATTTTTATGTACTTTAGCATACAATTAGGTCAGATCATAATCAACAGGACTTTCTTCTTGATACAAAATGAAAATTAATATTTAATGGAGACTAAAATAACTAGCCTTTTTTTTTTACAAACGATGAAAAGATCGAGAACCCGCATGATGGTGTATCGTTAAATTTGATCTATTTGCTTTGTTCACCGTACTCCGTTGCTAAAAAAATATTATAGTTTTACGTTTAATACATCTATCATATATTATTAAAAAAAGATATTAGCGAAATTACCAAATAAGTAGAATATTCAAACATATCACAAACTTTCTTCCATTTGTTTGGTGACATTGCTTGGAATGGATTTTGATGCGCCTCGATGGTAGTACTGAACTTCTGAGAGTGTGCATGGCATCGACCTTTGTACCTCTGGAATGCATTCGACATTAGTTCCTCAATCTAACTCCTTTAAGAAATGGTTCACTATGTAAAACCCAATATGAATATTTAGGATTAATTCCATTTACGAATAAATGATCATTCACTACGATCATATTATATGAACTAAGATTTTTGCACTTCTTGCATGGGCATCTTTTAAATCCTTGACTATCAACACTCCCACAAGCAAATTCGATGAAATACTTCACCCATTGTGCATATTACTTATAGTCTCGACCAAGTGTATTTCCCAACAACATCTAACTCTGATCCATCTATAAAAAAACTCAATTCATGGATAGATAAACACTATCAACAAACAATTACAATACACGTGTTTAATTACCACATATTTTTAAGGTAGTTGATCATATCTCATTCGAAAGACTATCATCTATATCGCATATATACTAAGTCCAAAACTCATATGTTAGTAAAAATTTTGGCAGTATTTTCCTACAATTCTCCAAATATGCTAGTCATGATAAGTCGTCGACCCTATTCATAGGCCAAGAAACTTACGAACTACATACTCGAAGAATGTAAGAAAATGCTAAACCAAAATTTTAATTGATTAAAACAAGAGTTTTAACTGAATATATATGCCATATAGATGATAGAATCACAAACTATCAACTTTGGACATTTCAAGAGTTGTACCCAAACATTCTTTAAGAGAATATTTGACCACAACTTTCAAACGGGTCTAAGGTTTAACTGCATGTAAAATAACTAGAAAATTCAAGCGCTCAGTAGTAAACATAACAAGTATACAAGATGGGCCCTTAAAGATTTTGAAGTAAACGCTATAATTATTTACTTAAATATTTTTAAGGTATAAAATGAAGTATTAATCTATTTAATTAGAGTACTTAAATATTTTTAATTATACATTATAATTCTTTAATTAAATATTGTATAAGTATATTTTAAGTGTTAATAATCTTAATTAGAGTACTTAAATATTTTCAAATATTTAATTATAATTTTTTAATTAAATATTTTATAATTATATTTTAAGTATTAATCTGTTTAATTAGAGTACTTAAATATTTTTAATTATACATTATAATTATTTAATTAAATATTGTATAAGTATTAATCATCTTAATTAGAGTACTTAAATATTTTCAAATATTTAATTATAATTTTTTAATTAAATATTTTATAATTATATTTTAAGTATTAATCTATTTAATTAGAGTACTTAAATATTTTCAATAATTCATTATAATTATTTAATTAAATATTTTATGAGAATATTTTAAGTATTAATCTATTTAATTAGAGTACTTCAATATTTTCACTAATTCATTATAATTCTTTAATTAATTATTTTATAAGAATATTTTAAGTATTAATCTATTTAATTACAATACTTAAATATTTACAATTATACATTATAATTACATTTTATAATTACATTATAAATATCTATTTAATTAAAATATTGTTCGAACAAACACTCAAAATGTTCGAATGAAATTCTGGTCGAGTCAGATTCCGTTCCAACTGAGTAAATTTAATTCGAACGGTATTCAGAGTGTTCGAATGGGACCAAGCCAGAAACCAGCCACGAAACAGAATAAAAAACTGAATCACAAAACACAATTTTCATATACATGATAGCATATTTCAATACAATACATTGAAAACTATATGATTATCCCTAAATATGATTATTAAATAACTTAGAAAACTATAAAAACTTACCTCTAATTTTTGCAATCCAATAAAAATATCAATCCACAATACCTATATATGCATAAAACACATTAAACCTCTGTTCTATCTTAGTAATAAATGCAACAAATATCAATATACTTGTAAACGAAAATCGGAATGAAAAATAACAAAAAAAAAACATCTTATCTCTTGTTCTTGTCTTTTCTCTCTCAAGAATCTATTTTCTCTCACTTCTTTCAAGCTTTCTCTCTCCACAACACTCTCTCAAAGCTTCTACCACGCTCTCTCTCCCTCTCTCAAACTTCAATCCGAGTGAAAATGAAGTGAAATGATCGGGTTAATAATATGTGAATTTACGTTCGAAGGAATTTTTTAGAAGTTCGAAAGCGAAAATCAAAAAATTTCGAATTTTTCTCACAATATTTTTCCATTCGAACTAATAATATTAGAGTTTGAACAAAAAAAAAAAAGGAATATTCTCCAACATATATTGATAATTTGGAGTGAATTTTCCCTCCAAACAAAAAAAAAATTCGTTCGAACAGACTTTATCTCTATTCAAACTATTTTATATTCGTTCGAACAGATAATTATATAAATATATAAATATACACATAATACACCCAATATTATTATTAGTATATGTTAAAACTATATACACTATATAATACTAAGTGTCACTAATAGCATAATACTAAGTTTCTTATCAATCTGTAGTATTAAGTATTACTAATAGTATAATATTTTATTTAGTATCACTAATAGTGTTATACTTATAATTAGTATCACTATAAGTATAATACTAAGTATCACTAATAGTATAATACTAAGTGATATTATAGTACAGATAGCATAAATATATGAAAACTAATAGTACTATAATACTTTATAATATACTCTAAGTACTTAGTTTATTACTAATATACAAACTAAATATATGTATTTTATACTTATATTTAATGCAATGTTTTACTAGATACTTAGTATATTACTTTATAATGCCATGCTTTACACAATACTATTTTATACTCATCTAATGCATAATATATATACTATTATATATACTAGTTACTTACAATATATATAAGTAACTAATTAAATACTCTATACTATATAATATAGTTATCTAATATATATACTATATTATATATACTAGTCCAGAAATGTTTTATTAGTACTAATATTAGTATTATATACTAGTATTAGTAATATAAAATGTATTGTTTTACCTCTTGTACTTATATATATTTTTTATGAATTATTATATAATTCATTCGAATTTATACCCTTTCCGTTTGAATGCATTTACGTTATATAAGCCACGATACAGTTTCTTTTCCGTTCATTTCGTGCATCCTCTCATTCGAACCGTCCGATCGAATCCTCTGCCGTTGGCAACCACATTGTCGCTACCAACTTCGACCAAGTCCTCAAATCTCCTAAAACAAGAGGTATGAATTAAATGGGTTTTATTTTTAATGGTTGTTTCATTGGTTTTGGCGAGGTCGGATTTTGAATCAATCCGACCCCATTTTGTTGTTTTGGGGCCAAATGACACAAAAATAATCGATAGAAATGATGGGGCTTTACTCCTAAATCATTTCTACCAATTAAAATCTTGAATTATGGTCAAAAACTAGTTTGTAGATTCGGGACTAAGTCAACTCAGCATTGTCTGTTTGGCTCAGTTCTGTTCAAATGAGCCTAAATTCCATTTGAATGAAATTCAAGGCCATTCGAATGGAATTTATTGTCATTCGAATGGAATTTAGGCTCATTTGAATGGAGTTTTATGAGGCCATTCGAATAAATTTTAAGGTCATTCGAATGACTTTAAATTCCATTGAAATGGAATTTAACGTCATTCGAATGGAATTTTAGGCCATTCGAATCGAATCAAATTTTAATCATTCGAACTAAAGATAATATTTGGCAGCCCTCCATTCGAATAAGCAGTTGCCAAACACTGCAGCACAACATCATCATTCCTCTAATTCACTTTAATTAAATTACATAATTATTTTATAGATCAACAGTATACTAATGGCAAGCAACAGCGGAAGAAAATGTTCCCGACCCCAGACAGGCCAAAGTAGCGAAGCAGCTCCTTCTCAGTCGACTGTGAGGCCTATACTAGTTGAGCGGGAGATCAATCTAAATGACTTTTGTGATCTTACTTGGTAGGGAAGGAGCATACATGATATCATCACCGATCGTGGATGGACCTTGATCTGTCGGCAGAGGCGCACAGCATATTCTGAGATGGTTGGTGAGTTTTACCGTGCCATGGGAGAGCAGTTTGGTGATGCTCTGTGCTACAACTTAGTAGTCCAGGGAATGAGTATTATCTTCTCTTCTTGCGTTATTGCTGAATTTCTTGATTTGCGGCGGGAGCCCAGTGCATATCATGTAGCAGCAGCGAGAGTAACGACTGCACCATCTAAAGAGGACACACCAGTCATATCCTCATCGCCAGCGCCGGATGTACAGACCGCAGAGTTGGATGCTGGCTCGGATGGTAGTGAGAGCGGGGATGAGGTCCTGATGATGGTCTCACAGACGATCAGGTTCGTGACCTAGTGCGAGACCTTTCGGCTCCTCCATATGATGGCAGTAAAGTGATCCGATAGGCCGACTGTATATCATTTTTCAGAATGCTTAATCTGATTGTCGAGTATAACATTAATCCGAAAAAACATAAGACTGATTTCGGGATCGAGCGGGCCAGATTTTTGTTACGGTTAACACAGGGGGAACCGATTGATCTGGCATTATATTTCTTCCCCCGCATTCAAACAGAGTCACGATATTCGGGTGGAGGTAGTCTACCATTTGTACTGCTTATATCTAACCTCCTACTCCAATCGGGGGTTATAATGATTTCGACTGAGCGGAGGTCGCCACAGATGGAGCCCGTTAACAAGATCACATTCAGCAAGAGTAAGGGTCACTTGCCGAAAACTCGTGCAGTACAGGATTAGCCTCCACCTACTGATCCAACTTCTACTGCTGCTGCCCCTGTTGAGAGACAGCATGCTGGGGCTACTCCGGATGAGGTACGAGCTATATTGGTGGAGCACCATCAAATTATATTGAGGGACTTCATTCAGCCCATCATGGAGAAGTTGAAGTACCTGGAAGGACGCTTACATACCTTACCGGATGATTTTGATTTACTTAGCAAATAGATATTGTTAGTTATTATTTTACTTTTTTATGTTGTATAGAGCGTCTAACTCCTTTTGGGATGTAATTAATGTATGGTTTTTATTTTTAGTGTTTGCTAGCCTCTTTATTGTTAATTATATTTTCTTCTCATTATATTTAATGTTCACGATAATTGAAAAAATGACACTATCTTTAAAGTTAATTCATGGGAAAAAAACTACATTTTGTCACGACCAGAAGTTGTGGCAAAACCTGTTTTCATCTGTGGCAAATGGAGATAGAAACCTAGCCATTTGTGGTGACAGTAACATCAATTATCACTAGAACTACAGTCTGAAAAAGTGTATTAGCCATGAATGATTTTGTCACACATTAAGTGGTATAAAGTGTTTGGCCACTCCCTAAATCGTGACTATTATGCATATTTTATTGATGCTGTCTGGTGATAAATATGTTTTAGTCACCTCTATATTTGTCGAAAGAACTTATTATTCACTTGTTGTACTATTGGATAAGTATTCCTCGTGATACAATATCGTAGTTAAAGTCTTTTATCCATGTACTGCGGTCGTGAGAACAAACCTTTTTCCACCAAATTTCCTGGTGAGAGGCTCGTGGCATATAATTCATGAGCAATAATAATTTACCCACCATTTCTACGCTCATTGGACAAATACTAGTATAATTAAGGAGTAAGTATTAAATCTATCTACTACAATCTGAAATTACTCTCAAAACCCATGAACATGCTATTACTAAATCCATAGTCCACTTAAACTCAAGCCAAAACATAAGGCTGACATACAATCAAAACAGAACATATGTTTTCAAGCCACCAAGTTTGCTGGAGGTAAGTGACAGTGCAGAATCTACATGAAAGGAAGAGGAGATATAAATCAATTCAAAACTCCATAGCCCACATAGGCAAAATAAATAAAGCATCATATTCCATAAATAAACCAATATTTGTTTCCTTTCCATAGTTAGTCCACATACATAAATCTTTCATTTGAAGCAAAGTCATCTAGCATGCTTGAACTACAAATGCACGAGAAAACACAAAATAGACTAAAAGGCATCTTTACCACCAACACATCAACCAACCACTTCCAAACATAATTAGCAAATGCACCATAGCCAAGCAATCATGGACAACAAATTTACAATTGTTATCACAGGTTAAAAGAACTGCCAAAGCCCCAACTCCCTCACCAAAACAATTTCTAGCTTGCCACAACGCTATAATTTGCAGAAGCCACCATTACTTTAGGCCATGCTAAAACTCTCTCTGATTAGTACCTGAATAACAATTGTGTATACTAAACCAAAGTTTTTTCAATCAAACCCTTCAGCAGGCCACGAGCGCACACAAGAAGATGATATTGAAAATCACGAACATAGCATATGCATGGTATGGTGGAATTAAACAACCATATACGTAGAATTATCAAGCTGAAAAAAGTGCAAAAACAAGCAAGCAGAGCAGCTTCTCAATTCTAACACCCAGAACAATAGCACTAAACCAACCAAAAACAAAACCAAGACCTCGCAGAAATTTAAATAGAATTAGACCCACAAATCTCATAACACCAACAAATCCCAACAAAAAATTCGACAAACAAAATTGAAAAGAACAATCGAAATGAAAAGTGTTTCTCATATAAACCTTGGAGAACCAGTATTCAAGTTCCGATGAAGAATTCGAGCACTACCGGTATCCCCACCAGACCGATAATGAAATGGTGAGAAGGTGGTGGCCAATGGTGGTGTGACGGCGGCGTGGGGAGGATTTTGGGCCGTGGCTTGCAGCCGTACGTGGAGGAGTTTGGCGGCGCGAGAGGAGCTGAAAATAGAGGGGTGAGGTCACCAACTGATGGGGAAGAGAATGGGAGAAACGGCGACAGAAATGGGCGGCGCAACAACCCACAACCCCAATGGGTTTCGCACAGCCAACGGGGAGGAGAGAGAGAGCGTGGGAAAGGGAGGTTGGGGTGGGGGAGGTTGCCGAAGTGTGGGGGAGCTGATGGGCTCGGAGGTGTCGCCGGACGGCGGCGGACGGAGTGGTTGGGTGGAGGACGGCAGATCTAGAGCCTGGGTCACGCACAGGCTGGAGGAGAAATAAGGAAGAGAAAAAGAAAAAGAAAGAAGAAAGAAGAAAGAAAAAGGAAAAAAGAAAATGAGGGAAAAAATTGAAGGGAAAAAAAATAAGGTGTAGTCTTTTTAATCTGGGTCTTAAAATAAACTTAACGAAAAAAATTTTACAATGATAAATTAAAATAATATAATTTAAATGCAGTGATTTAGTAAAATAAAATAATAAAATCTATTAACTAGAAAACAATTATTAATAACAAGAAAGCACATCAAAATAATTTTTACAACTAAAAAAATCATAAAATAAATTCAGTGAGAAATCCGATAAATTTAAAACAAAAGAATTAATATTTTAAATCTCTGAAATAAATCTCTAAAAACAATTAATGAAAGATAATCGACGTCAGGTGTGACTGTGGGGTATACAGTAGGCTAATATATAGTATTCTTCTATTTAAAAATATGAAGAGATTTTTATGGGGAATAATATTTGTGGGAATTACGTATTTAGTAGTGGACAAAAACAATAAGCCACGATGATGAAGGTATAAATTAAATAATTTTTTGCGACGACTTTAATATGTGGTAAAACGTCAATTTAACTCGTCACAATAATTATTTTTTTCACTAAAGGTCCATATGTTGCCCATATTTATTATCCAAGAAACTTGTTGATCACAAAAACTATAGACGTGGTAGAGAAAAATCTTTTGCCATCAAACATTATTGACTAGGATAATTTCATGAGAAAATGTCTATATTTATTCTCTTCAATCATTTTAGTGGTAAAATGTCACTTTTTCTCACGACAACTAACCGCAGAAAAAGAATTCGTGACAAAAGTTACAAAATATTGTAGTAAAATTTGACCTCTGAAAAGTATTTTTAGAAAAGAAACCTAACAAATTTTATTCTAAAAAATTAAATTTATTGTAGTGTGAGAAACTAGTGAAGTAATTTCCAGAGATACTTTCACATGATCATGAGTCGGCCAATCTTGATCATCTTATCACAAACAAGCATGACAAATAAGCCAGTCGTGCGTCTGAGGCACAAACAAAACTTCAAATATAATTACTTAAATGTCCGAAACAGACATTAATTATATATATATATATATATATATATGCTTGATGATGATTCTGAGCTAGCTAGCTCTATATATATAATATCTTATCTGATCAATCGATGTTCAAAAGCATTGCATGCTCGTTAATATGCCACTTAATTGACTAAACTGCAAGATCACGTGGGAAGTATGAGTTCTTGGAGTCTCCTCTCTAGAGTCTTAAAGCTCTGAGGTGGTGAAAAACAGTCTCTTGTGAATTAATCATGTCGAGAGAGGGGGTAAGCAGGACGAGGGGCCTAGAGGAACAATGGAAAAAGTTTAGATTAACAGAGGAGGAAGAAGAGATAGTGGAGGTGAACTGGAAAGGGGACGAGGAGATAGATCGTAAGGGTGAAAGAAGTCTGATAGGAAGGGTCTGTACTGATAGAATAGTGAGTAAGAATCTGTTAAGTAATACTATGGCCAAGATTTGGAGAATAAGTAGAAGGGCAACTTTTCAAGAAGTGGAAAAAAAATACGTTCATTATCACTTTCGAGACACATGCGGATATGTATAGAATCCTCGACGGTAAACCGTGGACTTTCGATTCTTCGTTGTTCCTCCTGAGACGATATGAGGGGAAGAACCGGCCAGGAAACTTGGTCTTCGATACAGAAATTTTCTGGGTGCAGATCCACAACCTTCCATTAGGGTGCATGTCGCTCGAATGGGGAACACAGTTAGGAAAGTCAATGGGCAAAGTTATCGAGGTAGACGTAGAAGAGGACGGCATAGGGTGGGGGAGAAGCCTCCGGGTGAAAGTTGAGTTACCGCTGTACAAGGCCATTCCGAGGGGTCGATTTATCAACATAGATCAGAAAAAGCAGTGGGTTTATTTCCGTTATGAGAATCTACCCAAAATCTGTTTCAGATGTGGGTGGTTCCTCCATAGAGAATCGGGGTGTCAGGTCCCATACGGCGAAAAGGAAGGTGAGATGGAAACAGAGGCCCAATTTGGGACCTGGCTCAGAGCGGAGAACGTTTTCAAAAGGAATTTAATTTCCTCTAATGCAAATAGAGATAGAAAGGAGCGTAGTACAGGGGCAAACATGAGTCAGGCAGAGTCGGGCGAAGATGGTGGCAACAACGAAGGAGAACATCAAACCAGGGCCAAAACCAGATGTACACCACCACACTCGCCTAATGCACAACCCCCAACGACCGTCATAGATGGAAGTCGTGTAGCCGAAAAAGGAAGGGTACGAATGCCAGCGGTTTCAGAGGAAGGGATGGTTGTGTTGGAGGCCGTGCACCAACCCGGTAGGGAGGGAGATGAGACAGTTCATTTTCAGCGAAGGAAAATTGAGCGGGAAAACAAGCTGAAAGGGGCGAATCAAGTTGGGTCAGAGAATAAAGCTGGGCCAGAGAATGCAGCTGGGCCGGATAGCGGGTTAAGTCCAATGAAGCCAAGTGATCCAACTGCTATCTGCTTCAAACTAAAGGACTCGAGTTTAGCCCCTCCAACGGCTAATTCTTTTACAGCAGAGGAAGATAGAAGTGTATGTCCTTTACAAGTCCCTCTCAATCAAAAGGAAGGTCGAAGATGGAAACGGCAAGCCCGGGATCAAATGAAAACAGCTTCAACATCCATAGTCACCCGATCCCAAGGGGAGAAGCGTTCAGTGGAGGTCAGTTCCGTTAACGCTAGCCTTTCAAACAGAATTAAAAGGAGTCGTGTGAATGATGTACGGGTGGAGGACGATTTCAAAACGAGTATGGTGGAGGCTGCAAGGCAGCCCCACCAGGGATTATGAGGATCCTAAGCTGGAACTATCGGGGGCTTGGGAACCCCCGATCAGTCCAAAGCCTTTACCTTTTGGTGAAGGAAAAGAACCCGGATGTGGTTTTCTTAATGGAAACCAAGCTGTCTTACTTCAATGCCCAAAGGATAGCCAAGAGATGTAAGTTTAATGGGTGTGTTGCCGTGGGAGCAATTGGAAGAAGTGGGGGTCTTATGTTGCTTTGGAAGAAGGATAGTCTCATTGATTTAGTCAATTATTCCCAACATCACATTAATGTGTGTGTAAACGATGATTTAAACAATAAACAATGGTTACTGACTTGTTTTTATGGCCACCCAGTTTCGCACCTGAGAAGTAAAACCTGGGAATTACTACTTTCCTTTAAGCCAGATGTTGGAGGTTGGGGAATCATAGGTGATTTCAACGAAGTTCTTTTCAGTGATGAAAAAGAGGGGGGAAAGCCCAGGAGTGAAAACCTTATGTGCCAGTTTAGAAACATTATGGAGAGAGGGAAGCTGTTTGATTTGGGATGGAGAAGACGTAAATACACTTGGAGTAACCGACATGAAGATGAGTCTTTTACAAGGGAGAGACTTGACAGAACAGTAGCTAATGAGGAGTGGAAATCTCTTTATCCAGTGCATTCAGTGGAAACCCTTCCAGCAATATGCTCTGATCACAGTCCAATATTGTTGAATTGTAATTCTGAGAGGGGATTAAGCCAAAGAGGGTCTTACTCCTTCAAGTATGAAGTCAGCTGGAATAAGGAGGCAGGGTGTAGCGAGGTAGTTAGTGAGGCATGGAGAAAACAGGTGGGGTGGGGCAACAGCATTGAGAGGCTGATGAGTAAACTAGAGTTTACTCAAAAGAAACTTACCCAGTGGAGTAGAAAGATGCAGAGGGGGAGATTCGAAGCTTTGAGAGTAAAATCCCACCAGCTATTTTTACTTCAAAGAGATGCAGGGCCTGGTAATGCTAGAGAACAAAAACAACTCCAGTCAGAGATTGATCACCTGTTAAACCAAGAAGATACTAAGTGGAAACAAAGAGCTAAAAAACACTGGCTGGAAAAAGGTGACAGAAATACAAAGTTCTATCATTCTTGTGTAAACCAAAGAAAGAAGAAAAATACCATTAGAAGGGTGATTGATATAAATGGTACTGAACTAGTGGAGAAAGGAGCCATAACAGAGGGATTCAAAGAACACTTCAAGACGGTTTACCAGTCTTCTCAGACCAATATAGATAGTATTAATTTGTGCCTTCAGGGAGTTGAGCAAAGGGTAACAGAGGACATGAGACTGAATCTGGAAAAGAGCTTCTCTGCAAAGGAAATTGAATCAGCTTTAAAACAGATGTCCCCTTTCAAATCACCTGGCCCGGATGGTTTCAGTGCAGGGTTCTACCAGGAGCATTGGAAGACAGTGGGTAAAGAGGTTTCAGAAGCTGTAATTTCTTTTCAGAACTCGGGATTGATGCCAGGGAACTTTAATCACACCCATCTTGTTCTTATACCAAAGGTAAATGCCCCTGCCTCGGTCCATGATTATAGACCAATTTCTCTTTGCAATGTTGGCTATAAGATTATCTCTAAGGTTATTGCAAACAGAATGATAGAAGTTCTAGAGAAGGTGATTTCCTGGAATCAAAGTGCTTTTCTTCCAAATAGGCTCATAACTGATAATATAATGGTTGCTTATGAACTTCTTCATACCATGCACTCAAAAAAGAAAGGAAGGGAGGGGACCATGGCCATCAAGTTAGATATGTCAAAAGCCTATGATAGAGTGGAGTGGAATTTCCTAGAGGCTAGTTTGATTAAGATGGGCTTTGGTTTGAAATGGACTAACATGGTGATGGCCTGTGTGAGATCAGTCACCTACTCTACTATCGTTAATGGGATCCCAGGAGAGGTTTTTATCCCTACACGTGGGCTTAGACAAGGTGACCCACTTTCACCTTATCTGTTCCTACTTTGTGCAGAAGCCTTCAGCTCCCTCCTGATTTCTGCAGAAAATGGCAACCTTATTGAAGGGGTAGCAGTGAAGAGGAATGGTCTGAGAATTAATCACCTCCTGTTTGCCGATGACTGTGTGATTTTTTGCAGAGCAAAATTGGTAGAATGGTTCCAGATTAAGAGACTCTTGGTTCTTTATGAGGAAGCTTCGGGTCAATCTTTAAACAGAGAAAAAACTAGTGTGTTCTTCAGCCCTAATACAAAGAAGGATGCTAGAGACTTCATTCTGCAGCAGATTAATGGAGCAAGGTGTAATAACTACAACAGATACCTCGGTTTGCCCACTCTAGTTGGAAGTTCGAAGTATAGCACCTTTAGTTGCCTCAAGGAAAAGATATGGAAGAGGATAAACAACTGGAAAACAAAGTTTCTATCTTTGGCTGGTAAGGAAATTCTCATAAAAAGTGTGCTACAAGCAATCCCCGCTTACTCTATGAGTGTCTTCAAAATGCCTAGAAAACTCCTAAATGAGATAGAAGCTATGATGGCAAGTTTCTGGTGGAAGCATAAGGAGGGAGGGAAGGGCATTCACTGGAAATCCTGGAAACATATGGGGGAAGTGAAGAATCAGGGAGGCTTAGGTTTCAGGGATCTCAAAAGCTTCAACAGAGCCCTTTTAGCAAAACAAATATGGAGGATGGTAAAGGATCCCTTATCCTTAGTCTCGAGGGTATTCAAACAGAAATATTTTCAGAACTGTGATATTATGGAGGCTGAAATAAAAGGGTCACCATCTTACATTTGGAGGAGCCTTTGGTCTAGCATGGGATTAGTTAAGGAAGGGCTGGTCTGGAGAGTTGGCAATGGGAGGACTATCAGAATATGGAAGGACAAATGGGTGCCTAAACCAGTAACTTTTCAGATTCAGACTCATGTTCAGTCTCTTGATCCAGATAGTAAAGTGGAAGCCTTAATCGATGAAGCCACCAGGACATGGAAGGAGAACCTGATAAAGGATATTTTCAGTGAAGAGGAAAAAGAGGTTATCTGTTCGATTCCCATTAGTAGTACAGGGTCCAACGATAAAAGAATATGGGTGGGAACTAAGAAAGGCATGTTTTCTGTCAAAAGTGCCTATTTTATGGACAAAAATCTGAGTAGCAGAGGTTTAGCTGAATCTTCTTCAGGGAGAATGATCAAAGGGAGATGGAAGAAGCTGTGGCAACTTGAGGTCCCGGGTAAAGTATCTTTGCTAATCTGGAAATGCCTCTCTGACATTATCCCAACTAAAGGCAACTTATACAGAAGAAAAATTGTGGAATGCAATCTATGCCCCATATGCATGAGAGAGGCTGAAACTACTATACATGTTCTTTGGGCTTGTCCAGCAGCTAGGGATGTGTGGGGAAGTGATAGTTGCAAGCTTAAAAAATGGAATAATTTTTTCCCTGATTTCCAGAAGCTGTGGGAAGAGATGACAATCAGACTCATTAGTGAAGATCTACAGTTGGCAGCTGTCATCTGTTACCATATATGGAGTAGAAGAAATAGCTTCATTTTCAAAGAAAATTTCAGTAGCCCTGGTACTATTATGGCAAAGGCTCAAGCTGAGTTTGATATGTTTAAGAATATTAAACAACAGTTTAGATGCAGAGCTGAAGGAAGATCTGATTCTGCAACATCGAATCCTGCTTGGCAGCCACCTGAGTATCCTTTGTTCAAAGTAAATGTTGATGCAGCTTTTGACAAGGCTTTAAAGAGGATGGGTATGGGCATTATCATGAGAGACAGTGAAGGCAAGATTATTGCATGCTTAACAGCCTCACGAGACAGGGTCTTCTCAGCAGCACAAGCAGAAAGAGCTGCTTTGCAAAGGGCGATGCTTATGTGTTCTGAACTGGGAATGCATCAAGTTGTGTTTGAAGGAGATGCCAAGGCTGTCATCGATGCAGTCAACTCCAAAGAGACAGATGACTCTTGGCTTGGCCAAGAAACTGAGGATCTTCAACATATGATGGAGGCTCATCCGTCCTGGAGGCTTTGTTTTGTTTATAGAATGGCAAACCAAGCTGCCCACTCTGCAGCAAAGGAAGCTCTTAAGGACTCTGTGGACAAATTTTGGCTAGAAGATGGCCCTTCTGTGGTCAAAGCTTCTGTTTTGCATGATGTATCTATTGCTACGTTCGGTTGATTAATGAAGTGTTTTCACTTTTTCAAAAAAAAAAAAAAAGAAAGCATTGCATGCTGGGGAATTTAACCAGTCACTGATGATGGAGTAGTAGTACTACTCCTTGTGCACGCTGCTGCAGCTAGCAGCGGCATCTCGGGGCACGTGAGCTTGATCCTATGACAGCGAGGACTGTGCTCAAATTCACGAGGAAAGCCTTTTTGTTTTTAAAAATTTTCATCCAAATCAAGTTGGCGCTGTATTTATTTTTTGGGGTTTTCCAGAAGGATCGAGCTATAATTGGAAAGAGTTTAATTTTATTGACTTTTGTGAGTACTCCAAGAAAGATATACAATGATCTTATGATCAGTTCATGCATGCTCTGTAGTACTCGATCTAGACTAAATTAATATATAATTAAACAAATTATATTATTCTTGTTTAATTATTTCATGCGTTATTTAATTCACTGAATCCGCAGATATTTTTACGTCGGTGAAGAAACGCTATTAGAAATTAGGATATTCGATATCGCTCGAGCTAGAGAGTAACAACAACTAGCTAGAATTTATAAACTGATCAACACCGACCACGATCAACACCGACCACGTACATGCAATATTATTATTATAAGGATATTTCTTGAATAAAGGCATGCATGCATGTGTGATTTAGTAATGCGTATCCTATTTAATCAGACAATTAATCACTGCTTTAATTACTCGTGTAGAGATATAAATGTTCAACCCACAAAGACCCGTCTATAGAAAAATACTTAACGTACTTAAGAAAAATTTACAAAAACTTTACTTTTTCGAATGTCAATTATTGATAAATTAAAAGTCATGAAATTTGAATTAAAAAAAATTAATAAAATAAGTCTTGTAAGTAAAAATACTGTAAATAAAACTATACATACATGTAGCACCATTGTTAATTATATTATCATCTATATATAACTCATACTGTAATACAGATCAGTATAACGTCGTGAATGTACGTCTGCATGGTGATTTATTTCTATACAAAATAATTATAGGAATACACACACACACAATAAGCTTAGATCTCTCCCTTATATATTTGCGAAATCAGTTTGAATATGGAAAATTTTACATATTATACATCTAATCATCCTATTTTCATCATCCCAAATTATATGATAAAGCATCATTGAAGATGATAAAAGTATCATATATATATATATAAATATATTTTTTTTTATATAGTGAGATGCGAATGTGGTACGTAGCATTACTCAGTCGTTTTGTTCGAAACATGATTTGCAACTTTATGCAAGCATAACAACTTATCCTATATGATTCTAACAAGCATGATCAAAGATCATATGATCTCCCGGATGGGATTTTATACAGTCAACTAAACCCTAAACCCCAGTCACTAATTAATTAGAAAATACGTGTTTTTGTTGAGATCGAGCTGGATCGAGCTCAGAACTGGGAAGAGTTGAGAAAACAGTACTGCACGTGTAGGACTAAAAAATCTGCATCGACTTCACGTCAATATTCCATGCAGCATCGAGGAAACAAAACAATGTTATTTCTTACAAATACGAACAAATGGATGCATGGATGATAACTTATTGGTTTTGTTCATGTATTGTTTGTAATATCTACGATCAATATTACATTGCGTTTCGATCGAACACTAGCTGGCTAGGCATATATCGCAACCGATCAAATTTGGACCAAGAAAAAAGCGCAACAAGTTTCTAGGTATCATATACAACGTCTGCATCTGTGGAGTCTGATGATCATCTGTTTTTTCTTTGTAATTTGTCCTGATCACTTTTTTCTATGGAAATTAATCCTCCTAGCTACTATGATATGAAGCGGCATGAATGGACTAGGTCTATCTTGGTGTCTATTACAGGATAATATTCCTCCACCACCTCACTAGCATAAATTGTAATTTGTACAGATATTTAGGATAGATTAGTCTTTTACATTATAGAGCACTAGGCAATTCCTTCTATATATTCATTTTACTGTATAGAATAGAGGTCACGTGAAATACAATAGAATTATTTTCCACATTCGCTCTCTTGTCGTCTCTGCCTTTTGCTTTGTTTTCCTCCATTTCCACTGAGCTCACGTTTGGTTTAGCTCCATTTTAGCTAACTCTGACATGGTATTAGAGCGGTAAACAATGGCCGCCAGCGATCCTCCTCCTACCAACAAATATACTAACCTTGCAGACCCAACCAACCCTTACAGACTTGAAACCTCAGACAACCCTAGCAGTGTGCTTGTCATAGAACTCCTCAATGCTGATAACTTCTGCACCTGGTCTCAATCAATCAAAAGAGCACTGCAAGCCAAAAATAAACTTGGATTCCTAAATGGAACCCTCACGAAACCATCCAAACCCGATGACCCCCTTTTTGAGCTCTGGCAAAGATGCAACGATATGGTTGTATCTTGGTTGCAGAACTCCATCAGCATCCCTTTATGTTCATCGGTTGCTTTTGTTGACGATGCACACAAACTTTGGAGCGAACTAGAAGAGCGCTTCTCACCACAAAACGCACCACGAATATATGAACTCAAGAAGCAGTTGGCTAATCTGACCCAAGACGATCATTCGATCAATAACTATTACGGTAAACTCAAATCTATTTGGAATGAATTATCTGTTTATGACCCCTTACCTGTTTGTTCTTGTGGCTCAACCAAGCTCATTTCAGACTGATACCAATGAGATTGTGTACTACAATTCATTATGGGTCTTCATGACTCCTTTGGCAATGTTCGAGATTAGATTATGTTGATTGATCTTCTATCGCCAGTCACCAAAGTATTTTCCCATATCCAATAGCAAGAGAGACTCCGAGCTCTAACCAACTCCAACCCAACCAATGACTCCATTGCCCTTGCTGCCCGAAAATACACTCCCACCCATTTCCCAAACCAAGGCAAAAGAGATAAGCCCTATTGTTCCCATTATAAAATCACGGGACATACATTAGCCAACTGTTTCAAATTTGGCAATACAATGGCACCCGTTTGCACACATTGTGAGATGACTGGCCATGTTGTTGGTCATTTTTACAAACTTCACGGGTATTCTCCTGATCACAAGCTCCATAAACCAAAGGCAAATGCTGCTTCTCCTGGAGCATATGAGGTCCCATCTGAGTCGAGCCTGTCATTGACAAAGGAGCAATACCAAGACCTTATAGCCTTGCTGCACAGTAAGATTCTTCACCATCTGCCAACCAAATTCAGATGGTTATTTCTTCTAATCCCCACTCCTCTTTCGCTACTGGTATCTCCCTTTGTCTATCTTCATCTTATTCAATGACACCTTGGATTATTGATATAGTGGCGACAGATCATATGATCTGCCACCCCTCTCTTTTGAAGACCATTACATCCTCCATTTCTCAATCTGTTAAACTCCCTAATGGGGAGCTTGTTGCAGTCACTCACGTTGGCACCGTGCAAGTCACAGCCGACATTTTAATTCACAACATTCTTTGTGTACCATCCTTTAGTTTTAATTTGCTATCTACTTGTCAACTTGCACGACAATTAAATTGCTGTCTCATTTTTCTCTCTAATTCTTGTTTTATATAGGACCTTTCTCCTTGGACAACGATTGGAAAGGGTAGAATGGAGCATGGTCTTTACCACCTTCTTACCGGTCTAGTTTCTCCACATGCCTTAACCAATACTTTGTCCCAAAGCTTTCAACCTCAAACTCATACTTTAGCTGTTGTACAACCTGTTGAAAGTGCCCATAACTTATGGCACTATCGGTTAGGTCACCCCTCCCATTCCCGTATGCAATTAATTTCTGATTCCCATGTAAACACAAAAATGAATACAAAGCAAATTTTACCTTGTTTAATTTGTCCACCTGCCAAATAGTCTCGCACTCCTTTTAGTTCTAGCATTCATACAACTTTCTCTTGTTTTGAACTTATACATTGTGATTTATGGGAACCCCACTCTATTATTGCACACGATGGCAGTAGATTTTTTCTCACCATTGTTGATGATTATTCCCATTGTACTTGGATCTATTTGTTGAAAAAGAAATCTGATGCCCACGAATACCTCATATCCTTTTACCACTTAGTCACAACACAATTCAACACCCGAATAAAAATCATAAGTAGTGACAATGGACCCGAATTTTTCATGCATGATTTTTACTCTAAACATGGAATCATTTACCAAAAATCATGTGTCAAGACACCCCAACAAAATGGCTTAGCCGAGCGCAAACATCGCCACCTCCTTCAAATTGCTCACGCCCTTTGTTTCCAATCAAAAATTCTCTTGCATTTTTGGTTTCATTGTATTCTCACTGCCACTTATTTGATTAATCGTATTCCTACTCCCCTTTTTCAAACCAAATCTCCCTATGAAATTTTATTCCATAAAATACCATCTTACTCACATTTACATGTTTTTGGTTGTCTAGTTTTTGCCTCAACACTCTCCCACCATCGCCACAAATTTGACCCCCGAAGCCGACGTTGTGCATTCCTCGGTTACCCCTTTGATGTCAAATGCTATAAATTATTAGACCTTGACACTCATCAAACACTCATCTCGCGTGACATTGTCTTCCATGAAACACTTTTTCCTTTTCACACTCCCTCCCTTCTTCCCAGCTCAAACCACTGTCCAATCCAACACCACTTCCAAACTTCTCCCTACTTGACCCTGATTCAAATTGCACCATGCCAACACCTCTTATCCCACCTCATGAGTCACAAACCTCACCTCACATACCACCTAACCAACCACCCAACTCATTCTTTGCACCCCCACCACCACCCAGACGCTCTACTCGACCACACAAACCTCCTGCCCACCTCAACAACTACAGCTGCTCCTCCTTGCTCAATCTGCCACCTCAACAAACCATGCAATCCTCTCCCATATAGGTAACCCATGCCTCTAATGCTCCTTCCACATAATTGTCCACGGGAACCCCCTGTCCACCTGGTAAAGCATTTCCTCTCTTTGCCACTCTCTCTTTTCATAAATTGTCTCCTTCCTATTTTTCTTTTGCTTTAGCTATTTCATCCTCTCATGAACCTTCTTCCTATGGTGAAGCTATTAAAAATCCTAACTGGTGTGAGAGGCTATGAGGTTTGAAATAGCTACTCTCGAACTCAATAACACTAGGTCTCTTGTTGATTTACCTCCTGGTAAACATGCTATAGGCTGTAAATGGATTTTCAAGATCAAATATCACTCCAATGGCAGCATTGAACGCTACAAGGCACGGTTGGTCGCCAAAGGTTTTACCTAACAAAAAGGACTTGACTACACTGAAACTTTTTCACCCGTGGCTAAGCTTGCCACAGTTCATACTTTAATAGCCGTTGCCTCCATTCAAGGTTGGATCCTCAAGCAATTCGATGTTCAAAATGCCTTCCTTCACGGCGACTTAGACAAAGAAGTATACATGCGCATGCCACCTGGTTTTTCTAAGGGTTCTCCTTCTCAAGTGTGCCAATTAAACAAAAGTCT
Organism: Carya cathayensis; assembly: GCA_011037825.1. Classification (NCBI taxonomy): domain Eukaryota; kingdom Viridiplantae; phylum Streptophyta; class Magnoliopsida; order Fagales; family Juglandaceae; genus Carya; species Carya cathayensis. The sequence goes on along the minus strand of QGSO01000337.1, from coordinate 327,562 downwards.
TTATGGCTTGAAACAAGCCTCCCGACAATGGTACCAAAAATTTTCAATATTCCTCTGCTACCTCACTAGCATAAATTGTAATTTGTACAGATATTTAGGATAGATTAGTCTTTTACATTATAGAGCACTAGGCAATTCCTTCTATATATTCATTTTACTGTACAACATAGAGGTCACATGAAATACAATAGAATTATTTTCCACATTTGCTCTCTCGTGGTCTCTGCATTTTGCTTTGTTTTCCTCCATTTCCGCTGAGCTCACGTTTGGTTCAGCTCCATTTTCGCTGACTCGGACAATGTCCATTATACTATTTAGTTGTTTATTGGTGGCATATATATTGTGCCTATTAAATAACACGAAAGCGATTCTTGATGTTGCATGTGTTCTTCTTTCTGTTTAATTGTTTCTCGTTTATGGGGTTCAAAGGCAATAGCCTAAATTTTGTACATACTAACCAGGTAATCATCAGATATCCGCTATTAACCTTCGAAGCTAGGTGAAGATCAGGCTGTAATATCTATTGGTTTATACCATGGTGTTTCTTATCCTAAGCAAATCATATTATATATATATACACACAAGGGAGGCCGTAATAAATGCTCCATTCCAACTAGTACATTATAAGAAAATAAAATAAAATGGAGAACTAGGACTAATAGCTTGATCCACACCCATTTCCTACAAGGAGCCGTCATTGGTGGTTTTGATAGAGTCCATTTCCAACTATAATATCATGGCTTAAAAGTTTTGATAGTTTTGATTGATAGAAGAAGAGTTAATCCACTTCCTCTTGCTCATAATTCATTATTAGGAGAAGCGAGAATATAAGAATATTGTGATATCCGCTCCTTTCTTTACGTATGTGCCTCGATCTACGTGTCGGATTTCGGTCAACATGTCGAGCCTCGTTTCACGTGTCAAGTTTCGGTCTACATGCCGAGCTTCGATTTACGTGCTGAGCCTTATCCTTAGTGTTGTACCTTGATGGCGTGTTCCGAAAGTTATCCACCGGATTTCAAAGTAAAATAAATATTTAAAGCTTACAGATATTTTAAAGTATTATGGAAATATCTATAGGAGATATTTCCTGTATTATTAGATAAGCTTGCTTTTAAAGTAGCACAATTATAATATTTTAATGAGCTCTGAAAATATTATAATTGTGGATAATTACTTAGATTAAATATTTTAGTTGTTTTAAGATATTAAGAGATTTAACTTTATGTTAAAAACTCTTATTTAAATTAAATGGTTTTATCCTCTTTGAGTAATTAAAGATACTTTATCATTTTAAATAATGATGAAGAAATATTATTTTATAAACCTTAGTTTATAAAATAATAATCTATCTTAATTCCTCTCAGTGTTTATTTAAGTGTTTTATTCTCTTTGACTAAATAATATTATTTAAGTGTTTTATTCTCTTAATTAACGATGCTTTATCATTTTAAATAATGATGAAGAAATATTATTTTATAAACTTTAGTTTATAAAATAATATTCTACCTTAATTCCTCTTAGTGTTTTATTAAAGTGTTTTATTTTAAATAAAACACTTAGGCGTTTTTAAATCAGTGTTTAAACTTATCGTTGGATTGTTTGAGGATCCCGAAGCGTAGGATTGAGATTAAATACCCAGGCCCCTACCCTTTTCCCTTCACTTTTTCCTTTCTCCTTTTTCTCTCTTCTCTCTCTTCCCATGCACGTCCAGCTCGTGCACTTCATCTCCACCGTGAGCTTCAAGGTTCCAGCCAGCGCCACCTCCTGCCGCCGTGCCCCACCTCCCACACTGGCGACTACAAGCTCACTGGTGGGGAGTTATTTTGGCAGCCCAATCTCTCTCTTTTTCGCTCCAACCAAATGGGTCTTAAGGCCATTTCCTCCACCTAGGGCCACCATACACGGCCAAAACGGCCACCAAGCACCACCAATGGAACCACCACATAATGGGCTTTCTCCCCATATCTTTCTTTCCCTCTAACTCTCACTCTTTCTCCGATGGGTCTCCATAACTAACCATTCGGTTGCACCGCCGTGCACCATTGTACACGGCCACCCATGGTGTTTCACCACCACCACCTTGTTCCTCTCATCACCATGAACTTCCCCAAGAAATTTCATGGCCAACGAAGCTTTGTGTAACTCTCACTCTCCCTCACTCTCCAAGGCCGAAATCCACTTCAAATGGCCGATCCGCCGCCGTGAGCCGCTGTATGGCCACCACCTCGCCACCACAACTCCACCACATCTTCATCTACCTTTCCCTAGCTTGCCATGAAGTTCTATGGCCTTCCTCCACCTCAAGCAACTCCCACCATTTTCAAATTCACTGTTCACGGCATGATGCCGCCGTGCTCCGCCACCTTTGACCACCACGAGGCCACCTTGAGCCTTTCCAAGGCCACGCCTAGCTATTCTCAAGCCCAAACTATCACTTTATGCGGTGGATAGCCACCGTACGCGGTGTTACCACCACGTACGCTCCTCCGACGCATGATCGTGACGAGCAGTGAGCGACGCACGGGGTATCCCGTCGATGGTATAACCCTCTATCTCTAGTTATTTACATTTAAAGTAGTTGATTGGTTAGACTATAGACTGTGTAGTTAGAAATTGTGGAGTTCGCTGCGTAATTGTGAAGTGAAATGTAGTTGTGAAGTGTTGGGCTTGATTGTGTAGTATTGTGGACTATGCTGTGAAGTATGGGCCTGAGATAGATGCTGTAGTTGTGATATGGTGTGTAGTGTGAAGAGAGTACGCATGGAACGTACTCTGTGTAATGCAGCGACGCGCTGTGTAACGTGTGCTATAGTGATGTGTGGCGTAGAAGGAAGGGAGTGCATGTGGAGTGTACTTCGTGTTGTATGGCGATGCACCGTGTGATGTGCATCGTGATGATGAGTGTTGTAACTAAAGGAGTACGCGTGGCGCGTACTCCGTAAGGCATGTATCGTAGCAATGTGTGTTGTAGTGTGGATGGAAGAGAGTTCACGTGAGTGTATTCTGTACTAGGTCGTGATACACCGGATGGCGTGCCACGAAGGGTTGGATGGCGTAGCAAAGAAGTGTGGAGTGTATGGTGTAACGTCGGGAAACTGTGTAACAATGTCCCGAAGTAATGGTGATGTGGCTGTAGTCCAAGGTAACGGGTGTTTCCTTGAGGCTGACTTGTGGCTGAAAGTATGTGTGAAGCGGTGGAAAAGTATCAGAGAGTGCAGCGGAAGCATGATGGGCATCGTTCTGTTATTCGGGAATGTGCCCTGAGCTGCATAATGTGACAGAGGTGCATTTGTGGATGCAGTCCTCTTATCAAGTGGCGGGAACTGTGTAACAGTGTCCCGAAGCAGTGGTGATATGGCTTATAGTCTGGGGTGACAAGATTCACCTTGTGGTTGACTATGGCTAATAGTATATGGAAGTGGTGAAAATGTATCAGAGAGTGCAGCGGAAGCATAATGGGCATTGTTCTGTTAATTGGGAATGTGCCCTGAGCGAAGCACGATGGGCCCCGTATTGTAACTTGAGAATCTGTCTTGAGCTGCATAATGTGACATAGGCGCATTTGTGGATGCAGTCCTCTTGTCAAGTGGCAGGACCTGTGTAACAGTGTCCCAAAGTAGTAGTGATGTGGCTTGTAGTTCAAGGTAACGGGTATTGCCTTGAGACTGACTTGTGGCTGAGAGTATAAGGAAGTGATGAAGAAGTATTAGAGCGTGCAGCGGGAGCATGATGGGTATCGTGACGTGACCCGAGCTTAGTCTTGAGTTGCGTGATGTGAGAGAGGTGCATTTGTAGATGCAGTCCTCTCCTATCAAGTGTTGGGATGAACTTGTACAAAGCCAGGAAGTAGGCAGAATCCTATCAATCGGGTCTGAGCAAGTTGGTATTGGAGTGTGGAGCTTGTTTATACAAGCGGGCGTTCCTTGGAGTTATAAGTTGCTCTTAGGTGATAAAAGGGGATGAGATGCAGGTGTCTCTGGCGAGACACGTGTATCGGACAAGTTTACCATATGTAAGGGGTAATCTGTCCTTAGCATGGTTACATGGTGTTTTAGCCCCAGAGTTGGCTGAATTCATGTAGCTTGAATGGATGGGAATGAGGATGTAGTATGGGCTAGGATACGTGAAGGTAGTACGGGTAAGTTGTCTAAGGTTGGGACGCATGACTCTGTTGGTTGGAATCATGCGTCAGATTGCGGAAATAGAAGAATGAGACGGATGTCTTAGTGTCTTAACCCTAAGGTGAATCATGAAGGTTCACTTAAGGTATAAGACCCGGAAGGTTTTAGTACAGTAAATGGCACATGAGAGCCCAGGAATGGACGAAGAGTGTTCCAAGTGAGGCGTAGTTCTATTTTAGAATAGTTTCTTATGCATTAGATAGATGATGACGTAAGGTTATGTGTATGCATGTAGGTTGCCATCTGACACGCACACGAATAGACTGCATGGAGTGAGTATGGCATCAAGTCCAGGTAAGTATTACGTTCATACTCTTCTAGAGTTTTTATGTATAGAAAAGAAGAAAAAGATGAAAGCTTTTCTCTAAAAAGAAAATGAAAACAAAATGTAAAGTTTTCAAGTATAAGTACGTAGCGGCCTTCCTTGGCAGCACCTTTTTACGCAACCAAAGTATGTACGTGTATGCATGTGAATGGATGCTATATGTAGTACGTATTGTATGTATATTCATGAAAAGGAAACGAAAAGAAGCCTTAAAAGACGTAAGAACCGTTAAGGAATGCAAGGACCGAAACTATAATGAAAAGAAAGAAAACAAGATTTTTTCCCAAAGTAACTCTCTTTCCAGACTCTTTTTGAACAACTCTTTTTGAAAGAAAAGAAAGAAAACCATTTCTCTTGAAGAGACTTCTTTTAAAAGGACTTTTACAAAATGAAAGAGAGAAAACAATTTTCTTAATTAAAACTCTTATGAATCGTAAGAACTAAAGAACGTAAGAACTGTGAGAAACGTAAGAACTGACAAGACTGAAATGGAAGAATGGACTGTAAAGGAAAGGAAAGGACTGTAAAGGAATGGACTGGACTGAATGGATGATGTATGAAAATACGTAATGGCCACATGGACTGAAAAGGAATGGTACCAAATGAATGGACTGTAAAGGGGCAGATTGCAATGCCGGGTAAGTAGTACTGGTAGTGCACCCAGTGCTGCACCCTGACGGAATGGATTCCCAAACCCATGGCCACTGGCACAATTAGGTCCAAAAGACCGTTAACCCCAACACACGGGGCGTAATAGTGTGCAAATGGCCAATGAAAGTGAAAAGAAAGAATGTATGCATGTTAAGAAAAGAATGCATGTATGAATGGATGAACGGAATGCATGAACGAACGTAAGTAAGGAAAGATGGACGAACGAATGCATGTATGCATGGATGTATGTAAAAGAACGAATGCATGAAAACATTCTTTAAGAAATGAAGGCAGCAATGCTTGGGGAACTATTTTAAAGAAGAAACCATGTTTATAACGAAAAACCCCACCTCGCAACGTTTTAAAATGAAAAGAATGAAGTATGCATGCTAAGTACGATATGTATGTATGGAATGATGAATGCATGACTGAAAATCTATGTTATTATGTTTTGACTGTATGAAGTAATGCTTACGAGTCATCGACTCATTTAAGTTTTATGTGTGCCCTCCCAGGCACAAGATGAGCATGACATGACAGGACGGGCACAGCCCAAGGGGGAAGAGCACGAAGGCCTAGGCAAGATGTTTTTATATGAGAACTTAAATTATGAAAGTTAATGTTTTCCGCTGAAATCCTTTAATTGAGAAAATGAATTTTATTTATAGCATGAAGTCTTTTGTATCCTGGCATGAATGGAAAAGAATTGAAAAAGAAATAGTAATTCCCGTCGATTTTTATCAAAATCGATATGAAAAAGACCCACCATAAGGACGGGCGTTACAAATATGGATGCGACAAAGGGTTCAAATCGCTGACAAACGACCTCCAGTTGTTGTACCTGTGCATGGGGCCACGCTCAAGAGGAAAGTATCTTGTTGCGCAAGTGGTAGTAGAAAGCCTTTCATAGCATGACAGTGGGTGGATCTCACGAGCCGCTCTTTTGTTAACTTTCTCCCACTGGTCGAAGACTCACCAAACAAGAAGACTTGTACATAGGACGACGTGTATGGATCGTAAGTGGCCGAAAGACAGTAAATCAGATCATGTGACCTATGCTATATACGGAAACCAAGAAAAGAGTTAGAAACAACACTATAAACAGTACAAAGGTGGACGCAATACTGGTGGAGGGAGGGTGTATGGAGGTCCTTTGTCGGAAGAAATCGGGTAATTGGGTTATGCTTGGAGAGAGAAAGAAAGGACTCCTATTTTTTTTTATATTTTGTTCAATTTAACTTGGCAATATATATAGTAATTCTTAAAACATTGGTATTGGATTATGAATATGTAAATGACACTTTTGATAAATATAAAATAAATTTAGATTTGACCTTTTCATTTACGTAAGTCTTATTTTTTTATTATATAACAATAAAATAATATAAGATAAATTTGATTTTGGTTATTTACATCACATCTCCATATTTGATTATCTACTTATTTATTATATAGTAATGAGTAATTAATAATCTAAAAAAAATTAATTTTTTTTAATTTTAATTTATTTTATTTTATCAGATTTTAATTATTAATTTATTTTATTTTATCATATTTTACAATTTAATTTAAAGAAACTAATGGAAGTTTGTGGATGTAGATGGAGAGAAGAGAGTGTGTTATAAAAAAATAATAAAATAAGTACCTTTTTTTTTTAAGAAAGAGCCGGAAGCTATCCACATAGCAGCCATATCCCAAATTTATTAATAAGTCATCACGTGTGATGAAGGAATACTGTAGTTACAACTCGAGGCTTGGGGGCTACAAATATCAAAATAAAACAAAAACCCAAGCCTCCAAAACACCCATATAAACTCAACCACAATACAATTGACACTAAGAAAGCAAAGAAAAAATACGCAAAGCAACAACCTACACAAACATGGAGTAAGAAAAGAAGTAACTAAGTGCAAAGAGAGACACCTGGAGATAAGACCAGTGCCCATAACTGGCTAGCAACATCTTCAAGTTTTCCATATATAAGGAATACCCCCCTGTCCAGCTGGATATTACCTCTAATGGGAGTAGGCAACTCAAATAAAGAGAACCATGAGCCATTTTGACCATTAGCATCCAATTTAGCAAAGCCATCAACAATCGAATTACATTCTCTGGAAAACGCGAGTGAGCCACGACAATGAAACTAAATACGAATGTATGCTAAACCCAATTTATCAAGTCTTGCAAGACCTCTAATATTACGAGAAACTTTGAATATTCAAGTAGAACATGTCCACACCCTGTGCGCCCTCCTTTGCTAAGGAGTCTACCACCAAGTTCCCTTCTTGGAAGCAATGGTTGCACTCAACATCCATCACCTCAAGGTGATCAACAATTTAGTACAAAAAATCCCACAAATACCAAAGGGAGCAAGATTTGGAATTAACCCAGGAAACAACCACCTGGGAATCACAATATATATCAACCTCCCTCCAACCGGCAATTCTGCAAAGACGCAGCCCTTCAAGCAAGGCACGAAGTTCAGCCTTAGTATTAGTACATGGCCCAAAAGGTTTTGAGAAAGTAAAAATAAGTTTACCATCCCTATCTTGGAGCACTCCACCACCACTCCAGTCCTCGGATTCCCAAGACTACTCCCATCCACATTCAATTTGACACGACCTTGAGCCAGTTTGGACCACCAAACCATCCTTTCATTTTTATGTTTAGGAAGGATATGAGGGATATCAAGCCATGCAAGAAGCCTAGAGTCCCCAGTACTTAGCTTAGTAACTTTGGAAATATTATCCATCACCACATGCACGCAGAATTTAATCGAGTGCCAAACTTCATTCACAGACTCCCTCCTGTTTTCCATCCAGGCCTTACATTGACGTTGCCACAATCTCCACACAACAATGGATGGAAGTAATCTGGTAAGGATTCCTACTTGGGTCTGACATGCAGCACTGCGAAACCAAGCTGAACTACGTTCCCTCCAACTTTGAATAGCCACAAATGGAAACCCCATCTAGACACTTTCCTCCAAAGAGCACTAGCAAATTCTTCACTACCCAGGACATGATTCAGATCTTCACATTGGCGGTTCTCAACACTGTTGCAACAAGAGACGACTAGAATACCAAGCTTGCGGACTTGATCATGCACACTAAGACAATTAAAATAAGCTTTCCATATACAAATAGATATCTTGCCGGGCAACCATTTGTTCTAGATCGAAGCCGCACCATCAATTTTTGGGAATTTGACATGAATAATCTCCCAAGCCGTCCTGGTAGAAGACTCACCATGTTTATCAAGGATCCATACCAACACATCCTCTTTATTTTTCACCCCACCAACCAAAGCCATAACCTCACCGGCCAGATGAGGACCGACAAGATCATTAAGTTTATCCACATCCCAACAATTCTGAACCACCAAATCTTGCACACAAAGATGAGACTCCGAGATGTGATTCACCCTTGTATATAAGGGTCCAGCTTCCATAAATTTATCATACCAAAGAGAGACATTTCCTTCCCTCACTTTCCATTGAGAATTTTGAAGAAGCAATGGGATGCCTTTAAGGACACTATTCCAAAACTAAGAGCCAAGCCGCCCCTCTTGCAGTAGAGAAATATGATTATTTTTCACATATTTAGCAAGGAAACATTTAGCCCAAAAGAAAGTGGCAAACATGCTAGTTAATTTCCTCTTCACTATATTAGGCATGTGAACCACTGAGAGTAAATGAATAGGCATGCTAAGGAGAACGTGCCTCAAGAGGATCAACCGACCACCTTACGATAACAATCTATTTTTCCAACCCGCTAGCTTTTTTGCGACTCTCTCCATAAGAGGATCAAAATGGGCAACTTTGAGCTTGCCCTCCACTATAGAAGCTCCCAGATGGGTGAAAGGAAAGTGACCCTGAGAGAACCCAGTATCAGCCAGGATTTCTTTGGTACGACTAAGCGGTAACCACTTAGACCAGAACACTGCAGACTTATCATAATTAATATTTTGGCTTGACCAAGCCTCAAACGTATGGAAAATCTCCATCAAAGCCCTAACCGTGCTCTTAGAAGCATTAGAAAATACCACAATATCATCCGCGTACAGAAAGTGAGACAACATAGGGGCACCTAAAGGCAGAGAAAAGCATTTAATTTTCCCCTCCCTCTCCCTCTTAGAGATAAGCCGAGAAAGAACTTCCTTGACCAGGATAAAGAGGTAGGGGGATATAGGGTCACCTTGACGAAGACCCCTCTCTGATTTAAAGAAACCTTTATACATACCATTCATCATAACATAAAACCAGGGAGTGGAAACACAATTCCAGACAAGCTTGCAAAAGTATTCAGGAATCCCAAAAGAGCAAAGGACAAGCATTAGAAACTGCCAATCCACTCGGTTGTATGCCTTGCTCATATCTATTTTCATAAACAAATTACGTCCTCTCGCCTTCTTATGCAGCATTTTAAGAACTTCTTGAGTTAATGAAATATTCTGGAAGGCACCCTGTTCAGGAGAAATAATCTTGCCAAGGACTGGAGATAAACAATTAACCAGTAGTTTAGCAAAAACTTTGTAGATCACATTACACAGGCTTATCGGTCGAAACTTATCAAAGCTCGTGGGATTTGGCACCTTCGAAATCAGCACAATAAAAGAGGAAGAGTAGAAGCGGGGCAAACTTGTACCTTGAAAAATTCCTTCACCGCGACCATGATGTCATGCTTGATGAAGTCCCAACAAGCAGCGTAAAAAGCATATCCTAACCTGTTAGGGTCAGGGCTAGAGTCCTCAAGAACTTCAATCTGCTCTTCAAGTTCGCAAATGCAGATATCCACCTTGCCAAAGGTATTTTTATTCCAAGCACGGAGTATGACTTTCATCTTTTTTAACTTTCCAGCTAGCTTAATCAAACTGGTAGCTCTCGAGGTCTCCACACACCAAGCCTCTCGAGCCACCTTGAGAAAATATTTATGCAGTAACCACATATTCTGGAAACGAAAGGGATCCGGATAGTACTTGTGAAACGAAGGTGTCAACTGGAGAAAAAGGAGTGAGTGATCTGAAGTGCTGCGATTGAGAAGCCTTGCCTTAGCACCACCACACTTGACCATAAAAACATTATTAACCAAGATTCGATCAAGCTTAGCCTAACTACGAGCTAGGCCCTGTTGTCCATTACACCAAGAAAGTTGTTTACCAAAGAGATTCCAATCTAACAACCCATAGTTGTCAATGCAATTATTAAATTCACTCATAGCCAGCTAGGATCTCGGGTTCCCACCCCTTCTTTCAAAGTCAGCCCGAATAATGTTAAAGTCTCCCATAACAGCCCATGGAATAGGTGTGCAATTTATACTGCTCAAATGAGCCCATAACTCAAGACGCTCGATCAATGAACATTTTGCATAAATGAAAGAAGCCATCATTGTCTCCCCGTTAAGAGAGAACAAACCTGTGAAGGGTTGACTAGACACAACTACCAAGTCCATTTCTATATCCTCTGACCAGCAAAGCCAAATTTTGCCTCCCTCTTCCACATTGGAAGCGAACTTGTGAAACCCAATCCGACGTGCCAACTTTTGAATTTTCTCAATTGCCTGAAACGGCTTAGAAATAGCCAAAATCAAAATTTTTCATCTTATGGATCAAACCACGTAACCCTTCTCTTGGATGTGCCCAACCCACGGACATTCCACACTAAAATATTTTCAAGCATTAAAAAGTTTGAGGGGGAGAGCCTTAGCTCTCTTAGATCTCCTTAGTGCAATAGTTCTTTGTTCATTGGATACTCCCTCTCCTATCTGCGAGTCACCAGGGTCCGAGGTGTAATCCTTGTTAGCACTAATCGTCGGAACTGTTTCCTCCTCCGATAAAGTATCAAATTTGTTTTGACACAAATGCTTCCACCCTGCCCGAATAATGTTAAAGTCTCCAATAACAGCCCACGGAATAGGTGTGCAATTTATACTGCTCAAATGAGCCCATAACTCAAGACGCTCGATCAATGAACATTTTGCATAAATGAAAGAAGCCATCATTGTCTCCCCGTTAAGAGAGAACAAACCTGTGAAGGGTTGACTAGACACAACTACCAAGTCCATTTCTATATCCTCTGACCAGCAAAGCCAAATTTTGCCTCCCTCTTCCACATTGGAAGCGAACTTGTGAAACCCAATCCGACGTGCCAACTTTTGAATTTTCTCAATTGCCTGAAACGGCTTAGAAATAGCCAAAATCAAAATTTTTCATCTTATGGATCAAACCACGTAACCCTTCTCTTGGATGTGCCCAACCCACGGACATTCCACACTAAAATATTTTCAAGCATTAAAAAGTTTGAGGGGGAGAGCCTTAGCTCTCTTAGATCTCCTTAGTGCAATAGTTCTTTGTTCATTGGATACTCCCTCTCCTATCTGCGAGTCACCAGGGTCCGAGGTGTAATCCTTGTTAGCACTAATCGTCGGAACTGTTTCCTCCTCCGATAAAGTATCAAATTTGTTTTGACACAAATGCTTCCACCCTGCCCGAATAATGTTAAAGTCTCCAATAACAGCCCACGGAATAGGTGTGCAATTTATACTGCTCAAATGAGCCCATAACTCAAGACGCTCGATCAATGAACATTTTGCATAAATGAAAGAAGCCATCATTGTCTCCCCGTTAAGAGAGAACAAACCTGTGAAGGGTTGACTAGACACAACTACCAAGTCCATTTCTATATCCTCTTACCAGCAAAGCCAAATTTTGCCTCCCTCTTCCACATTGGAAGTGAACTTGTGAAACCCAATCCAACATGCCAACTTTTGAATTTTCTCAATTGCCTGAAACGGCTTAGAAATAGCCAAAATCAAAAATTTTCATCTTATGGATCAAACCACATAACCCTTCTCTTGGATGTGCCCAACCCACGGACATTCCACACTAAAATATTTTCAAGCATTAAAAAGTTTGAGGGGGAGAGCCTTAGCTCTCTTAGATCTCCTTAGTGCAACAGTTCTTTCTTCATTGGATACTCCCTCCCCTATCTGCGAGTCACCAGGGTCCGAGGTGTAATCCTTGTTAGCACTAATCGTCGGAACTGTTTCCTCCTCCGATAAAGTATCGAATTTGTTTTGACACAAATGCTTCCACCCTGCCCGATATCTCTTCCACTTCTTCTTCATGCATAATATCTTGAACAATCACCTCTTCTACAACACGATTATGAACATGAGAAGGTTCTATGTCCACATGTGGGACTAGACTAGCTTCAATGACATGATTGTTCCCCACTGGAGATCCTGGCAATGATTTTGTATAAACTAGAGGTACACAAGCCCCCTTCCCTTCGCACGTTCTCACCTCTTCTGCAACACGGTTAGGAACACAGCAAGGTTCTAGGACTACATACAGGACGAGACCATCTTCAATGGCTTGACTATTTCTAGTTGGAGATCCTGGCATAGAGTCGGTAATAACTGGAGATACAGAGGCCCCCTCCTCTTCGCAAGTTCTCTCCCCATCCATGCCTTCCATCTGGGCCATCTAATTCACTATCACAATTGCTTTACTTCTCTCCACTGTGCTGACACCCCCCTTGCTAGATTCGACGTTATCCTGAGGCTCAACTGCCTTAAGTCCTTCCTCATTCGTTATCTCAACAATCAGAGACTTCCATCCCACTTCCTTCCAAGTCATATTTTCCTCTTTCTTGCCACCCACTTTCCCCTATTCATTCATGGCATTGCTATGTATAGGACGTTGGCCATTCCTACAAACTACTTCAGTATGACCTTGTCTGAAGCACTTGTTGTAGTAAAAGCTTGGCTTCTCGTATCTAACCGGTTGCCATATCTAGTTTTTCCCAACCATCACAAGAAAACCTACAATCGGTTCATCCCAAAGATCCACTTCAATGCACAACCTCGCCCATGTGGTCCAAGTTTTGTAAATAGTTGCGTTATCTATGCCCAAGAATCTTCCAAACCTGGTAGCAAAACTTTGGAGGCAATCCAACCGATACAGATGCAAAGGAAGGCCTGGCAAGAAAATCCATTAGGGAGCAATGGATGGTTCTTTTTTAACATCAAACCCCACAGACCAACTATAGAGTCTGAACTGCACTCCTGCCACCATCTGACCTTCATGTGCCCATGCATGGAGATAATCTTTTTCATTCGCTAAGTGCAAGAGGACGTGAAAATCGTCCATAATGCTAATCATAGGTGTGACACCCTCAGATTTCCGTTTGGGATCGGACGGACATCTGAAGCGTCGGGACATGTAACACAAGGTTACCTGCCCCCGTACATGACATATAGGATGCAATGTTCCTAACATGCATATAGCATTATGCAATATTCGCAGCGGATAATTCTTTTTTTTTTTTATACTATGCACCAAACTTATAACATCCCAAATAATTAAAACATAATCCATGCATACTTAACAAAATAAATAACCACGATTACAGTACGGGTCTCAGAAGACTGTAATCTCAAAACATGGGTGACTAGACTCTATATTACAGTACCAAAATACACTTATTGAACCAGTTCATCGAGTAACTCGCGTAACTCAATTAACAAGGTTAGAATACTGTCCCAAAAGAAACTAACTATAGAAGCTGAAAACTCTGCATCGCATCTGCGGCGTCTAGTCAACATCCTCCAGCCTATCGGTATTTGCTCCTTGTTCTGAACCTGACACATCGCCTACCATTCGGGGAAAAATGGTAGTTGGGACTACCATGGTGAGATTTGATTACAAATCTCAGCAAGTTAACAGAAAACTTTCACACAGGTTAATGATGTATGCATAGAAATAAAGGTATGAATGCACCATCAAAATCGAAAGTAAACATAACATAACTTGACATAACATGGCATAAAATAATAAGCATAATGTGACATGACATAACATGGCATGAGTTGACATAATTGAACTGAAACAGAAGCTTAGCTTGACGTGACATGAACTTAAATCATAGCATGGATGTGAACTTGAAACATAACATGTACTTGAACTTTAAGTTTAACATGAACGTACACATAACGTAACGTGAAATATGACTTGAACATGAAATACATGAACTTGGAATCTTATTTAATTGTCTTGATTAATAACGTAACCATATGGGTGCTACACGGGTCCCCTAGAGCCGTGTGTCCCTGCCGATTACCGCATCACAACACAGGTATCTAGACCAGCTGTGAGTGCGTTAATACGTACTCCACAGTTGTTGTGGCCCCACGTATTCTACGTGTCACAATTGCTGTGTCTCACGTAGTGTATGCTCCACAGTTGTTGTGGCCCCATACTTCATGCTCCACAGTTGTTGTGGCCCCATGAATACACGTAACATAAAATATGGCACCATCGGCGTTAGTGCCTGGCGCGCTCCGGTGACCAGTTACTTAGGCCCCATTCGCAACCTGTTGACTGTACTTCGTCAACCCAGGGAATTTCACACCTATTTAGACACTCCAGCGTGAACAAAGGAGTTCCACTAGGATATTACCCCATCCTAGCATTTAGGGTCGTGATTGACATGAATAACTTAACTTGAACATGATCTGAAACTTATATGAACTTTACATAAGGTGAACCACGCTTGAGTCCGTGGCACCGCATAACATAACTTGTGGTGAACATGCTTAGATCCGTGTCACCCTTAACATAACTTGTGATGAACACGCTTAGGTCCGTGCCATCCTTAACATAACTTGTGGTGAACACGCTTAGGTCCGTGTCACTCTTAAATATCTTATCTTTCTTAATACATGAGATATTATTTAATATCATGAACTTTTCTAACATGGCGTATACTTGTAAATGGCACAATATGATTTAAACATAAACATTCCATGACATACATGTAACATATGACATACTTAACATGGCATACTTATAACATACAACATTGCATGACATAAAAGATTTTGTAACAGATAAATATTCATAAAAGAATAAATCATGCGTAACAGATAAACATGTAATGACATGACATATATGATAACATACATACATAAATTGTAGTTCCCTTACCCATCATACATACACAATAAACTGATAGTAAGTTAGAAGCTAACTTACCTCGATTGTCACGTTCTACGAGAATAAAGTGCGATATACGAGAAACTGTAAAAGGTCATTCTAAAAGTTAGAAATTTAATTACTAACAATTAGAAACATGGAAACAAGTTATCTTAGAGTAAAATTATCATTTTACCCTCTACATGTGGGAAAACGACCATTTTACCCATAACTTAAGGATTTCATATCCTAACTCCAAAAATTTCCAAAATTTACATTCCTCATGTAAATTTTGTTCTAAACTCAAATATCAACTCAGAAAAAAATTTAAAACAAAACAACACTATGGAAAACACACTATGGCCGAAACATCCATAGGCCATTTCTCTTGATTTTTGTTACAATTCCTTCCAACTTCAAAACTCATGCTTAAACCAAAATTTTACAACAAACATCTTCCAATCCTAAGTTTAAAACCATACTTGAAACATCCATTTAGAAAAAGCTAATAATCAACACCAAACTTTTTTGTAAAAAGATCAAAACACTTGAATCACAAGCTTTGTCCTTAAATCAAAACATCTCCAAGAATTCCAAAAAATCTAATCTTACTTCTAACATATTCATAACATCATCCTCAGATAAACCATGCTTTAAATCATCAAACTAAAGTCACCAAAATCACAAAAATAACACTTGGAGTTTTTGATTTTACACTTAGTCCAAAAACAGAAACTTTTTCTTAACTAGCTTTGATAAATCTCTTGATCAATGGCTTAAGAAGGTGAGATCTTTGAAATAAAGTATCACATGGTTTAAAAACGTGTCCTAAAGAATATCCAACCATCAAAATTAAAATCACATGGCTAAAACCCAATAAAACATGGATCTAACCTAAAAACATCAAATCTTAGGCCTAACCGAAATTCTCTTGCATAGAAAAATCATATCTTTGAAACTAATACTAAATATCTCCAAAATAACATCCTAACATGAAAATAAGAGACTTAGGATCATCATATAAAAATATCAAAGCCTTTAGAGTAAGATCAAACCTCAAAATATTCAAACTTTATCCAAATAAAAACTGTTTTGTCACTTCCAGTTTTCATGTTTCTAGATCTAATAAAATCTATCATCAAAATCTTTATTCATGCAACAAAACCTCAATGAAAACTCTTAAACACATTCTAAGAACACTCCATAAAATTTTCGGACCAAGATATATCCATTAGCTTGGTCAAAAACTCCAAAACATAACATACTCTCCAGATTCACGCCCAGAATGACCTTTCCATGGTTACAAATACTTTTGACTGACCAAATAACCATGGAATGATACGAAAAATACATCTATGGAAACTAGACTCAAATAGGAAAAACTTTTATGAAGGAGTCATTGTGTAAAAATACTTACAAAGGGTCGATAATCTCCACACAAAAAGACACAGAAATCTGCCCGAGAGAGCTCTTTTGGGTTTCTCTCTAAGAACGGGGTGAAGAAATGATTAAAGTGAAGTAATTGAGTCTTGCACGACTCAAGCCTTCTTCAGGGGGAATATATAGACCTTAAAAATCATTGAGTGGAGGTGTAGACATGTGATAAGGTAGAGGATAGTGGGAGACAAAGGACAACCTACAAAAGCTATGAGACATGGGACTTGATGGGGTGGGTTCCTCCATATTATTGAGTGCAACTTGATGCAATGAATGGTCTAAAAAGTGGGGAAGGAAGCTTCTCCAAGGAGCTTTGCCAAGGTGGCCAAATTCGTGGGCCTTAGTGGGCCTCAACCAAGTGGACTTCAATTTAGGGTTTAAATGAGATTTGGTTAGGGTTTGAGATGCTATCAAGCCCAAATCCAATTTTTCTTGGCCCAATCAAATTTCCAAGGTTTAAAATGTTGGATAAAGATGTCATCATAAGAATTTGAGAAATTAATAGCATGTGGAAGTGATTTAATCAAGTGATTAAACACAATGCTAGAAATTGGATCAAAAGGGCTTGAAGGCCAACTTTAGGGTTTGGGGAAACCGTTTAGGGTTTCAGTTTCAACCAAGTTTTTGGAGTTTCAAATAGATTCCAATCATTGAGGGTTTCACTGACTAAAACCTATGCGATTAGTCGATTCGTGAAAACTTACGGAGTTTTTACGAGATTTCTAAAGTCTATAGAAATTTCACCATTGAATTTCTAGCAGGCTGTTACAATAGGCACCTCACTAAAGTCCTAAGATTTGATAATATGATTCCTCATAACATTAATGGATGGTCTAGTATTCAGAAACTTTAGAACCAAAGCAAACTTTAAATCCTCGGCAGCCCTCTCCATCTCATTGTCTGAAAAAACAAAGCCAAGTTCACCGTTAATTACCTCAGGATGTCGTATAGGTATTTTGAATTTTGGAGGAGAGATAGGCCGCTATAGTGCCTCCACAAAAGTTCTACGATCGCTCACCTAAAGGAGTTTCTTGTAGAACGCTCCAGCCCCACCAGAGGGGGCCCTACTGGCTTATTCTGCTCCAACCCGCCGATACCAGAGGCCACCGTAGGGCCGTTCATCACTGTCCACTAAAGGACTACACCACACGAAGTGTAAACCCTAACAGAGCATGCACGACTACGTAAAAGGAAACTCTGTAATAAAATAAGTACTTGATGTGTGTACAGTAACTATCAAATTCAGTTTTAGTTTTAGAATTACTGTAGCTATTTGCCTAATCCAATGTAGACAATTTTATTACCCTAATAGCTAAAAAGTACAACATTTTTACATTTCGATATTCCAATGAGAATGCTCTTAGACGTGAAGAAAAAAACTATAGTCAAATAAAGAAGAGATTAAAAAAAAAAAGACAAAAACTATAATATAGATTCATAAAAAAAAAACACTAAACACACAAAGAAATTCAGCAAAGGGGTCTCACAAACTTACATGGCCCATGTCAGTTAGATTTTTTTTTTCCCTCACTTCCCCTCATCGACCTCCCCCACCATTTCCTTTCCCAGGCATCTATTTCTCAGAAATGGTCCCCTTCTCTTGCATAAACCGAATATCTTCATAATGGCTTCTTGAGCCAAGCCATCTTTGCAAAGACCACCGTTTCCTTTCCTAGGTACCGCTTTCTCAAAAATCGAGCATGGCCATGACATCGTCAGAGCCAGTTCCTCTTCTTCTTGATGTGTTTGGAGCCAGTTGGGAAACTTTTTTCATTTTCAAAACCACCACTGCCAAGTCTCTCTATCTTTGCTTGGTTGTTGAGAAAGTGAAAGGAAATGAAAGGAAATTGCCAAATCTCTTTGTGTATGGTTGTTCAGAAAATGAAAGGAAAACTATGGTTGTTTTCTCTTTGATTGTCAAGAAAATAAAATTGCAACTTGTTCTTTGTTTGGTTGATGAAAAAAATGAAAGAAATCGCAAAGAAAGAGAGGGGGGAAGGGAGAAATGCTGGAAACAATTGGTGTGTACATGGTGGTAACAACATTCTCTATTTGTTGGGTTGGCTCAAACAAACAACGTGGCTATTTGCTGGGACGGAGATGCGGATTTGCGATGGGAGAAAGGGGATTGGGGCTTGTTTTGGAGAAGGAATGAAGAAACAAAAAAAAACTTAAGCTGACAATACTATGTTAGTTTGTGGGATCTATTCGTGATTCTAGCGGCCCTCTTATAAGAATGCTATGAGTGGTTGAGAAAGTTTTGACTTTCTGATCAATTTGACCCAAAAGTTTCTTTCCAAAATATCAAATTAGCCACAAGTATCTATCTAACACTATAATTATGTGATTGGCTCTTCCAAATCTTGTGATCAAACTTGCCAAGCATGACACATACGAGGAGGCAATATATCGTCTTACCTAGTTTATAGCCACTAGTACTGGCCTCTAAGAATCAACTTATAACAACAGATAGAATAATGCATGGTATTAATCAATCAAATATATATTTGGTTTTAGGTTTGATCCCAATTAAGCTTCAAAGTTCTGTATTATTATTATGACTAATTGTACTTACAGTCACTTTTACGTATTTTTTGTGCACTCAACTGATATGATTGGTTATATCAATTTTTTTTAATACTCAACCAATTACATAAGTAGAGTTTGCAAAAATTATGCAGAAGTGACTGCACATAATTTATTATTATTATTATTATATATGGATCCTACAGTAGAACCACCAGCCATAACATCATCCATCACTTTCGACCAGCTGTTGTCCCAGATTGCGTCCGATCTAACAGTTCATCACCTCCCTCGATTCAAGCATGAAGAAAGAGAAAACAACACAAAACTATTACATAAATTAAAAAACGCACTAATGGCCCTCCAATAGCTGTAAGTCAAGCAACTTTTCCTCATCCACTTTATCTGTTTGTCCCCCCTTGTGCCCGATAGAAACCCTACCCTATGACCAGCAATAGTTGTTGCTGCTATTGCCGTCCGAGAGTCGCGAGCCACCCACGCTAGTGAGTTCCTCTATTTTTATTGCTAAAACAAAGTCGTACATCCAATCTGTGCTCCACCGATGCTACTCATGCCGAGACCCACTTACACTGAGCATGGTGAAAGATCAAGCCTCGCCCAAAGCAGCATTTCAGACCCATACACGACGTGCCTCTTTCGGTAGCTTCACTCTACAAATCTGAGCCACGGTGCTACCACAGGGAACACACACCCTTCAGCCATTAAGCCACCTGACCTCAGCCATCAAGGGCCTTATTTCAGCTACTAAAAGAAGCGAGAGGGAGGGAAGCTCCCCCTCCCTCTTGGGTGGTTTATGGAGACTTGTTCTCTAGAGAGAAAGGAGAGTTTCTCTCTCTTAGGGTTGTTTCTCATAAACTAATTGGCTTAAAAAATATGTTGTACATCTAAATAAGAGTTCCTTGTTTTTTTAGCAAGTCATTATGTTATTTGATTTTGGTTTGAATCTATATGGATTCATTTTAAATTAATAGTTTAGCTGCAAAAAAGATTTATTGAATTTCTTAGAGATGTTGGGACTGGGGTCTAAGTTATGACTTCAATTCGATTTAAGTAAACAGGTGCAACTTATTACTGTCTAAGCCTATCTTATTTGGATGAAATAAGGAGAAATAAGGGAGTACGGGAAAGGGAAAGGGAAGGGAGAAAATAATGTCAGGAAGGTATGGGATGGAGGAAAAGACGTGAATTGAGTTGTTGTGACTGAAAGGAGGGGAAATAAAGGGATAAAAGGAGAGGGCACAGACGACTTAGGGGACTTCTTCTGGGATTTATGGTGGCACTTTGCGAGGGACGCTTGGCCAAACTTTTGAAAGGCTTTACGGGATGGCTTCTCCAACCTCTAGACCCGGCATCCAGTGATAGTGTCCAAACCGGTAGAGTGATCTATAAATCTGTTGTACAGTGAAGATGAGAGACCTCGAGAGATTATAAATAAAGCTTATATAGTGGATTCTTCCCTCCCTAAACTCCCATGGATGTAGGCCTAGTGCCGAACCACGTAAATCCGTGTGTCTATCTCTCTCTATTTTCCCTGCATTCATATGTTGTTCACCTCCATGGCCATATGTATGGACTCCATACAACAGCACCGAATCAGCCGGGAGCTTGCACCATCTCGTCCTAGCCCAGCTCCACTGGGCCCCACACATTGCTGACCTAGGCCCATGTCAGACTCGGTGCATCGTCGGGGAGGGGGGAATCCTTCTCCTCTTTCGGCTTGTTGACAAAAATATGCGTTAACAGTTGGCGCCGTTTGTGGGATTGAGTTACTTTTACACCAAAAAGAGGAAGAGGGACGACTTCCTAGCACACTCAATAATCTCCAAAAAACAGATGAAGCACTCCAGAAATGAAGCTCTCCAGATAAGTGTTCTCAATTTTCTCGCTTCCATTTTTATAAAAAATATCACTACTGAAGAAAGACCACATAAGCTTCCTTGGCCAAGCGCACTGCACCTTTTATGCACAGCATACAGATGGGAACCATGCACAGGCACTGTGCACTTAACTTCATAGTGCACGGTCCATGTGGATCATGCATGGCACGTATAGTGCCCATGCATGGCCCTTCACAGTGCACGTCGCCTATGCACCCATGAAGCCTCCCGACAACCTACCGCGAGGTCCAGCAGCTCGTCGAACGCCACCACATGGACCACCTCTCGTGGGGTTGGGCCCAGTAGCTGGGCTACAATGGGCGCTGTGCACTATAGCGCGACATGCAGGGGCTTGCGGCTTCCCGCCCCGAGCTCAACTAACCCGCCGGCTATCCCCTCTCGACCACCGGCAGTTTCTGGCACCGACCCATGCGGTCCCCTGCCCACGGAGGCAGTTGATTGAGCTGAAATATTGCATATTTTATATATTTAAAACCAATGTATTATAAATGTTTCATGACATTATTATTGGTTTTAGATGGAAAAATGGTTAAGAAGCATAAATACAAGTTGTGATTTTTAATTGATTAATATCATGTTTATGCTTAGTTTTATAACTATGATTTAATTGGACAATATTTCCTCACATATATAACATATTTTTGATAATCTATTTTTTCTTTTAATTTATTTCCAAGTGTTATTTTTTTATGTCCTTATTTTCAGCTTAAATAAAATTCACATGAGATTTGGTTGGAACTTTGGACCAAAAGCGCTTGCTAATTGAGAGGAAACATAAAGAAATATGCAGGAGATAAACAAAAAGAAGAAAGGAAGCGGTGGACTTGGCCAGATGAAAAAGACACAAAATGAGGATGACTTTGAACGTTAAATAACTTTTGGTGGTGACTTTCCCACTTGGGTTGTTCATAGACGAATGCGATGAAGAAAATAGCTTTCAGTGGACACCACATGCAACGTGAAGTCATAGAAGTAGGCTGGGTCTTACTGAAAAAGGAGAGGTTTACGTAAAAACCGGAGAGAAGCACGTTGAATAAAGGAAAAAGGCTGGGATTTTACGGAAGGGTTTTTCGTCAGCAGTTGTTGTGTTTTTTTTGGTCTGGGTCAATTTTTACGGAAAGGAAAGAGAGACTTCATTTCATTTGGAGGCTTGGATTCTGCTTCATCTGGAACGGGAGGGACTTGGGAAGGAGGACTGGAGACTTGAAAGAAAAGGACGAGTTACGGACAGCAGAGGAAAGGGAGCTTCTTGTGTTTACAGAGGGTCAGGGACGCTTCGTCTGAGGTCTTTCGCTGGCTTTTGAGGGACAGAGACCGGGGGAGATATTTTTCATAAAGCTGGGAGAGATGGACTTCTCATTGTATTCTTCTTCAACTGGAATGAAGGACATACGTGGAGGAGAAAGCTAAAACGGAGGGAGACATTAGACTGCTCACTCGTGAAGCCACCACGTTCCAGCGCATCCAACCCGCACCACTCTGTTTCTCTACACCGAAACAGAGCATTGAGTTTTGGTTTTTAGGAAGAGTTGAACTGAAGGAAATAAAGGGAGTTCTGGTGGAGCTTCGGACTACGGCAGAAGATGCTGAATGGAGCTCTGGTTCCATTAGGACTTTCTGCGAAAGAAAAAAAAATATATATATATATAGAGCTGAGGAGGTTTACGGAAGTTTACAGACTGACTGAGGAAAGGAGTAAGACGTGGGGGGGACTGACTTAGTGAGAGAGATGGAACGAAAATTGAAGGATTTATTTTTCTAGGTTGGACGCTCGAGGAACGAAAATGGCAGGAGGTTTGGATTGACTGGGAGAGATTTTTATGTAAAGAAATAAAACGTATGGACATTTTTGTTTGGAGTTGCGGGACGGACTGGTTTTGAGGGGAGTTCTTTTCGGCTCAATTTTCTCTCTATTTTTGTTTTATGATCTAAGTTGTTTTCGTTGTTTTCTTGTATTTTATTTTAATATATATCGTGAAAACTATTTGTTTAATTTCTATAGCACTTGTGATAAACATGGTTGGCTAAATTCTCGTACTAAGGTTAGAGGTGAAGTTTAATGATTTAAACATTGTTTTCGGATTAACATAAAATTTATTTTGTGAGCTTGATCGATTGAAGGATTTTATTATTGGATATTTTGATTATCTATATATTTATCTTGATTCATTGTGATTTCCAAATACAGTGAATGCTTGAGGAATCCCTGTGATATTAAAATAGATTTGTGAATGTTTTAATCATCAATCGTTCATGCTCAATCATTAGTGACTAATTTTCTTGACCTTAAATTCTAAATCTTCCAATTAAACGGAATCATTATTCTAGTTTAATTGAAGTAATTCGATCGGAAACAATATTCTAAATTATTAGACGAATCCTTGAAACCTTAGTCTTTTTCCATATCAATACATTTTATCATTTTGGTTTTATTCTGTTACGTCAAGAATCATCATCTCAGTAACCTCATTTTATATTCGATCGCACATCTCTTTTAGTATTTTCTTTTCATTTGTTTGAGTTTATTTTCTTTATCACATAAGTCAATCCGTGTGGATTCGACCCTGTAAGGTACTACAACACCTGTATACTTACAGATAAAATTGCACTAAATTTTTGGTTCATTAGTTTGAGTCAAAGTTTAGGCGCAACAAGTTTTTGGCGCCGTTGCCGGGGATTGCAATGTGTGAAAATTTTTTTTAAGAAAAAAAAATATTTTAGTAATATTTTGCTAATTTTCTCGTATTCTTTTTGCTGGTACAATTTTTGTTATTTTGACAAGAAATGGATCAAGTAACATTGCTTTCATATTCATATCATTTGGTAATCTCTTCCAAATTTTTTATTTTACTTTCTTGCTTGTTTTGCATTTAGTTTTTAAAATAGAATATTTTAGTGCATGCATTAAATAATTTTGAGACCTGTCCATACCTTTTAGTTTTTGAATGTGCTTGACCTTCTATGATGAATGATCTCGTGGTAACGTGATCAAACTGGTAGATTGAGAAGAGAGAAAATTGTTTTAAAAGAATTGGTTGAAAAGTTGTCTGGTGATTCCAAAAATTCTCATTCCAATACCATGGCTGACAATCATAGTGTTCATGACGAACTCGAAAATGAGGAGGCACAAAATAATCCACGAAAGAGAACTTTTCGCGGATATTTGTAGCCAACAAGGACAAGTACTCCATCTTACATGATTTTTCCTATGAATATGGGGAATTTTGATTTAAAACCGGGAGTAGGGCTGCAAACGAACCGAATCGAGTCGAATTCGAGCAGGGGGTCAAGAGCTCGTTTAGCATATATATTTGCTCGAACTTGACTCGAACTCGAGTACAAAAAATATACGAGTTTATACGAGCTCGAGTAGCTCGACTTGAGCTCGATTAAAATCTGATCCACAATTTTATTTTATTTTTGGTTAGCTGAAGCACAAATGAGATTTTTTTTTTTAATAAATAAATGAGATTATTTCTCTTAATCAATTTTAACTAGATATCAATGTAACATTGATTCATTGGCACTTTCCAATACATATGGCATCAAGAATGCCTAATACATTAAAGTCATTTAAAAAATTACATAATAAAACTATTAATTTAATATTAAAGTATTCGATTATCATTGATATAATATTAAATATGGCCAAATAATCAAAATAGGATTAGTTAAGAAAGTGTCGCAATTAATTAAAGTTGTTTATTTTTATAAAAATTTTATATTTGACTCAATAATTCTTTTATGAACTAAATAAATTATTATTGTAAAATAATAAAACATGTTACTTATAAATAAACTTAAAATAACAACATATATTATTTTATATATATATTACTTATACAAAGTATAAAAAATAATATACATAGCATATAAAATATATATAATAAAAGAATACATGTAAGTATATATGTAAATATATATATATATAAATATTACGAGTATTGTGACGAGCTCAAAACGAGTCGAATCGAGTTTATACGAATATTGTTCACGAGCCTAAACCGAATCGAGTTGAGATTATACGAGTTTTGCTCGTTTAATATTCGAACCAATATTTATGTTCACGAACAACCCATTTATTAAATGAACCGAATCCGAGTCGAGTTTATACGAGTCGATCTCGAATTGTTCACGAGCGGCTCTGTTTATTTGCAGCCCTAACCGGGAGTAATTCAATTACTTCCCAAGTTTCATGGCTTAGACTCAGAAAGTCCTTATTTGCATCTGAAAGAATTAGAAGAAGTTTGTGCAACTTTACAAACCCAAACTGTCAATGAAGATGTTGTTAGATTAAAGTTGTTTCCATTCTCTTAGAAAGAAAAAGCTAAAAATTGGCTGATTTCCTTGAAACCAAGATCTATTGGCACATGGCAAGAAATGCAAAGAGAATTTCTAAAAAAGTTTTTTCCTACTCATAGGACCAACACTCTTTGCAGAAATATTATGAATTTTTCTCAAAAAGAAAATGAAACATTTTTTCAGTGTTGGGAGCGTATTAAAGAATTATTGCTAACTTGCCCACATCATGGCTATGAGACTTGGTGCACCATTAGTTTTTTCTATGAAGGTTTAACATCTCAAATGCACTAGTTTGTAAAAATGATGTGTAATGGTGAATTTTTAAATAAAGATCCTGATGATGCTTGGGACTATTTTGACCAATTGGCTAAAAATGCCCAATCTTGGGATAACACAGATCGTTCTGATCGGTCAAATAAGCCCAAACTCAATGCCATGTCTCAAGAGGGTATGTATGTCATTAAAGGAAATGATGATGTGAATGCTAGGATAACAAGTTTGACAAGAAAAGTCGAGGCCATGGAACTTAGGAAGGTAAATTCGGCTAAGGCCGTTGAAAAAGAAGAGAATTGTGGCATATGTGAGATTAGTGGACACCTAACTCAGGATTGTCCAACAATCCCCGCTTTTAAAGATGTGTTGCACGAACAAGCAAATGCCATGAATTCTTATAGGAGACCATTTTCTTCCCCTTATTCGGAAACATATAATCCTGAATGGAGAAATCACCCCAATTTTAGTTGGAGGAACGAGTCCAATTCAAATCAAAATCCTTAAGGGCCTTCTTCTTCTACACCTTATGTGCCTCCACATAAGAAAACCCTTGAAGAGACATTACAAACTTTTATGCAAGGGCAAGCCAATATTAACACTCAGACAATGCAGACCATTATTGAGATGAGAAGTTCCATTAGCGACTTGACATCCGCATTGCATGCTTAAGAAAAGGGTAAGTTTCCTGCTCAACCTCAATCGAATCCAAAAGGTAAATTCGAGGTAAGAAATTTAAATTTTTCTAATTCAAAATTTGAATATGCCAAGTCCATCACCACTCTACATAATGGAAAAATAATTGATAATAGTACTGCAATGAAAGTTGATGAGACCAACAATTCTTTAAATTCCAAGAGTGATGGTGAACTTGACAAGGTTGAGCTAGATATGCCTATAAAAACCCCAATACCTGCCCCATTTCCCAAAGGTTGCAACATTCTCACAAGTTGGTTCAAAATACTGATATTCTTGAAATTTTCAAGCAAGTAAAAATCAACATTCCTCTGTTGGATGCAATTAAACAGATTCAATCGTATGCTAAATTTTTGAAAGATCTGTGCACAGTGAAGCGTACAATGAAAGTGGTGAAGCGTACAATGAAAGTGTAAAAGAAGGCTTTTCTCACTGAACAGGTAAGCACCATCCTTTAGAACAATTCCTCTCCAAAGTACAAAGACTCTGGTTGTCCAACAATTTCCTGCGTGATTGGAAATTTTAAAATTGAAAAAGCTTTACTTGACATTGGAGCCAGTGTTAACCTCCTACCCTACTCGGTATATGAGTAATTGGGTCTTGGTGAAATTAAACCCACCAAGGTAACACTCCAACTTGCTGACCATTCAATTAAAATACCGAGAGGGATAATTGAGGATGTGCTAGTGCAAGTAGGCAAATTTTATTTCCCAATGGATTTCATTGTTTTGGACACAGAACCTGTCTTTGATGTTTGCACTCAAATTCCTATAATTTTAGGTAGGCCATTCCTTGCAACCTTGAATGCTTTAATAAATTGTAGGAGTGGTGTGATGATAATTTCTTTTGGCAACATGACTTTGGAGTTGAATATTTTCAATATTTGTAAACAACCTAGCGATGATGATGATGTGCATGAAGTAAATTTGATCCAAACTCTTGTGCAAAATAAATTTGATTTGTCAATTCTTTCTGACCCCCTTGAGGCTTGTTTGGTTCATGGTAAAAAATTTGATGATGATTATGTGCTTACATCTATGAATTTTTTTCTAGAATTTACTCCTATAATGGACACTGATAAATGGAGAACACGTTTTGAGGAATTGCCACCTCATGATATCGTGTCTCTCCCCTCAAGTGTGCAAACACCAAAACTCGACTTGAATCCTCTACCTGCTGATCTCAAATATGCATTTTTAGGCCCGGCAGAGACATTACCAATGGTCATCTCATCAAAACTGGATGAAATTCAGGAGAGAAAATTAATTGGTGTTCTCATTGAACACAAAGAGGCAACAGGATGGACCATAGCTAATACCAAAGGTATCAGTCCTTTGATTTGTACCCACAGGATATATCTAGAGGACAATGCCAAGCCCTCTAGAGGGATGCAGCGTAGACTGAACCCCAACATGAAAGAGGTTGTCAGAGCAGAGGTGTTAAAACTTCTGGATGTAGGGATCATTTACCCTATTTCTGACAGCAAATGGGTTAGTCCTACACAAGTGGTAACGAAGAAATCTGATGTGATTGTAGTTAAGAATGCTAATAATCAATTGATCCCAACTAGAGTTACTACTGGTTGGCGTATGTGCATTGACTACAGAAAACTAAATTTTGTTACCAGAAAGGATCATTTTCCCCTACCATTCATGGATCAAATCATTGAACGTATAGCGGGTCATAAATTTTATTACTTCCTAGATGGTTATTCTGGATATAACCAAATTGAGATTGCTCCTGAAGATCAAGAAAAGACCACTTTTACATATCCATTTGGTACCTTTGCATATCGAAGGATGCCATTCGGACTTTGTAATGCTCCTGCTACATTTCAAAGATGCATGATGAGCATATTCAATGACATAGTAGAGCGTTTCGTTGAAATATTCATGGATGGTTTTTCTATTTTTAGTGATTCATTTGATGAATGTTTGACTCATTTGAATAAAGTGCTAATCAGATGCAAAGAAAAGAATTTGATTTTAAATTGGGAAAAATGTCATTTTATGGTCACTCAAGGGATTGTCCTTGGTCACATTGTCTCTTCTCAAGGTATTGCAGTAGACAAGGCCAAGATTGAATTAATTTCTAAATTGCCTATTCCAAATAACATTAGGGATATCATGTAACAGCCCGCTAGAAATTCAATGGTAAAATTTCTATAGACTTGAGGAATCTCGTGAGTTTTCACGAATCGGCTAATTGCAAAGGTTTTAGTCTGTTAACATAATCAGTGTCATCACTCACTATGGTGCCAGAAATGCGATTTTAATTGTTTGAGGTACTTAGAAGTGTCAGAATACATTATAGTCTACACCACTAGACTCAGTTGAATATTTAGGATTTTATGGCGCAATAACTCATTTTCATAATTTTGGACGAAACGACTGTTCGAAACTGTGAATTTATTTATAGGGGCACTTCGGGGTTGAGTTTTGGTAAACGGTTTTCACTATAAGTTAATATGAATATTTAGGATTTTTCAGTACTAAGTTTATTATGCATTTTTTCGGAGTGAATAGTAACCTCGATAAGCGTACTAAGTCCAGTGTTTTCAAATCCACATCCAAATTAGGTTAAAGAAGTTTTATTTGGACACTTGGCAAGATCTTAGCCACACATAGTGAATAGTATTAGACACTTGGCACAAAGAGGAACCATCAGATAGATTTGTGAAGGAAATCAAGGTGTGAGATCATGCCACCTAAGCAAAACCCTTTTCATCTGATCAACCATTTGAGCCAGATCTAAGAGAGTTTCAACCCTAGTGAAATCCTAAATGGTTGGAATCCATTTGAAACCCCCAAAACTTGGTTGAAACCGAAACCCTAAACGGTTTCCCCAAACCCTAAAGTTGGCCTTCAAACCCTCTTTGATCCAATTTCTAGCATTATGTTTAATCACTTGATTAAATCACTTCCACATGCTATTAATTTCTCAAATCCTTGTTATGACATCATTATCCAACATTTTAAACCTTGGAAATTTGATTGGACCAAGAAAAATTGGATTTGGACTTGATAGCATCTCAAACCCTAACCAAACCCTCTTTAAACCCCAAATTGAAGCCCACTTGGTTGAGGCTCACCAAGGCCCACGAATTTGGCCACCTTTGTGATGACCCGCTTTTACGGGTATTTTCACTGAAGGAGTGGTTTTAATTTACTTAATATTATAGTACTTTTATTTAAAATTATCAGATTTTAATTAGATTTTATTTGCTGTTGAGTTTAAAATCTTTGTTTAATTTATTTTAGCTCGTTTTTGGATTTAAAATTTAATAGTTTGTTTTTTTCTAGTTATTTATTATATTTTAGCTTGACGTTGTGTTTATAATATTTTCTTGGTGTTTATTTATTTATTTGATGTAGTGTTTAATTTATTTTAGTCGTTTTATGTTTTTAATAACGTTTTCGGCGGATCAGTTTTTAGATCCCGAAAGTGAAGTTTGGACTTCATTTCTTTTTCCCTTCTTTTCTTTTTCTCTTCTTTTTCTTTTTCCTTTTTTCCTTTTCTTTTTCTTCTTTTCCTTCTTCCTTTCTTTTCTTCTTCTTTTTCCTTCCTCTTTCCCAGCGTACGCCACTCGCACGAAAGCCTCACTCCCTTCTCTTTTTTCTGTTCCGCGCAGCCACCTTTGACCGGCCGTATCTCCGCCGTCCGGTGGAGGTGTCGTACACCACCCCCGCCATTCTCTTCCCCTCCCACCAGACTACATCCCCACCAATTTTCAGGACCATCGGACCCACCATTAGCCGCCACGAGCCCCTCAAAGTCGTTGCCCCAACTCTGTTTTTCCCCCTGTTGCCGAATTCTTCCTCCGCCCAGAACCGCCGCTTGCCGGCGGCGTGGCCTACACCACCCACCTAGAAAACTTCCCCTCCCTCCGGCGCACCTCCCCACCAAAGATCTCCCCCAACTGTGCCGCCATTTGACCGGAAAAGCGCATCTAAGCCGCACGGTTTTTCACTGTTTCCGGCGCCGTCGCACCACCTCCGGCCACCATCTCTTCACCACTTCTTCCCCTACCTCTTGCCGACCTAACCCACCCATTTACGGCCTAGATCTGTCACCGGAGCAGCTCCCACGAGCTCAACTTCGATTTGGCCGTTTTTGCCCTCCACCGCCGTTTCCACCGCCACCCACGGCCAAAACTCACTTCCACTAGCTTCATAAACATCCCTAGACCATTCCCTATCAATTTGGTGTCTTGGTTTGTCCCCGTTCAAAAGTGGGTATTTGCGACCCACGGCTACAGTGCATTTGCACTGTTACGTTGCTTTCCGCTCATCGTTTGCCGCGCGCCGAACCTTCTAAAAATCATATATAGCACTGTAAGTATTTTCCAAACTCTACTTTTAGATTTAAATATATTTTGCTCTTACAATAATTTATCTAGTTGGTTTGCTGATTCCAGACTGAGTCCGAGGAGTCCGGGGGTCGGATGGATGGAGGACGGAGTTGCTTGATTTGTTGTTTTATGGTTGGTTGATTTTGTCGAGCATTGAGATTGCATTTACATGGTGCATGCACGTGCATTTTATTTAAATTGAGAAAATCATGTTTTATTGGCGTAAAAGGATTTTCGGGTGCGTGTGTACCACGACTCAAGCCGGGATGGGGTATTATCTCGGTGGAGCTCCTCTGGTCACTCGGGAGCGTAATATACTGAGTGACGTCCCCTGAGTCGAGGCTTGGCTACGAACACGCCGGGCGTGTAACCGGGCATCGCTCTATGCACCGACTCCGTGGCCCTTCGCTGGCGAGGGCTAGAGGATGTTTGGCTACGAACACGCGGGGCGTGGAACTGGATATCGCTCGTCTCGAGGATGCTTGGCTACGAACGCGTAGGGCACGAAACTGGGCATCGCTCGTTTATGTGTCATACGCGTGATGGATTCCCGCGGTGTGGCACAGGAGCCAGGGTGTGCGGATGAACCCTAGGGGAGGTCATGGTGCATACGGTTTGTTTGGATTGAGTTGGATATGGGCCAAATGGACTTTTGGCGTGACATTTGGAAAGAATATGTTTTTGGGCCAAATGGAATTTTTGGCGTGCGCGGAAAAATACGGTTTTATGAGTTTGGTGCATTGGCATTTATTCATGCATATTATTTGAGTTCTATATGTTTTATCTAGTGGTTTTTGAATTTTACTTACCTGCGGCACCATTTTTTGGTACCGTAGATTTTGGTGCAGGAATCGAGGAGGAGGAGGAGGCTGAGCCCGAGGATGCGGCTCCGTCGGAGTTTTGAGTTGGAACTTATGCTTTGGAGTTGGCTTTAAAACACTATTTGTATTTGTAATATTTTATTATGTATGTTTTGAACCGCTTTGTATTTTAATTAAGAAAAAAATTCTGGTACTTAGTTATATGTCTTTGCTATCTGCTGCGTATCTCTTCGTGCACTTTTGTCACTTGCACACACTCGGCACTCGTCGATAGGGTGGTGACCCGTGTTGTCACCATCCGGACTTCTCAATTTCCCCGTGTCTGGGCGTGGGGATTTGGGGGCGTCACAACCTTGGCAAGGCTTCTTGGAGAAGTTTCCTCCCTCACATGCCAGACCATTCACTGCCCTGGGCTGCACCCAATAGTACCTTGATGAGATGGAGAAACCCACCCCATCAACCTCCATACCTCATAGCTTCTGCAGGCAGTCCTTTCCCCTCTCTATTCTCTACTTAATTTCAAATATCTACCTCCAATCAATGGTCATTCAAGTCCATATCTTCCTCATACAGAATTCTTGAGTCGTGCAAGTCACACTTACTTCCCTTTCATCACTTCTTCACCTCGTTCTTAGAGAGAAACCGAAAAGAGCTCTCTCGGGCAAATTTCTGTGTGTTTTTACGTGGGGGTTTCGACCCTTTGTAAGTATTTTCACACAATGACTACTTCATAAAACTTGTTCCTATTTGAGTATAGTTTCTGTAGATATATTATTTGTATCATTAAATGGTCATTTGGTCAGTCAAAAGTATTTTTAACCATGGAAAGGTCATTTTGGACGTGAAACTGGAGAGTATGTTATGTTTTGGAATTTTTGACCAAGCTAATGGACATATCCTGGTCCGAAAATTTTATGGAGTATTGTTAGCATGTGTTTAAGAGTGTTCATTGAAGTTTTGTTACATGACTAAAGCTTTTGATGATAGATTTTCTTAGATCTAGAAACTTGAAAACTGGAAGTGGAAAAACAGTTTTTATTTGGAGAAAGTTTGAATATTTCGTGGTTTGATCCTACTCTAATGGCTTTGATATTTTTATATGATGATCCTAAGTCTCTTATTTTCATGTTAGGATATTATTTTGGAGATATTTAGCATTTGTTTCAAAGATATGATTTTTCTATGTAAGAGAATTTCGGTTAGGGCTAAGATTTGATGTTTTTGGGTTAGATCCATATTTTATTGAGTTTTAGCCATGTGATTTTAATTTTGATGGTTGGATATTCTTTAAGACACATTTTAAAATCATGTGATGCATTATTTCAAAGATCTCACCTTCTTAAGCCATTGATCAAGAGATTTATCAAAGCTAGTTAAGAAAAACTTTCTGTTTTTGGACTATGTGTAAAACCAAAAACACCAAGTGTTATTTTGTGATTTTGGTGATTTTAGTTTGATGATTTAAAGCGTGGTTGATCTTAGGATGATGTTATGAATATGTTAGAAGTAAGATTTGATTTTTTTGGAATTCTTGGAGATGTTTTGATTTAGAGACAAAGCTTGTAATTCAAGTGTTTGGATCTTTTTACAAAAAACAAGTTTGGTGTTGATTATAAGTATTTTCTAAATGGATGCTTTAAGTATGGTTTTAAACTTAGGATTGGAAGATGTTTGTGGAAAAATTTTGGTTTAAGCATGAGTTTTGAAGTTGGAAAGAATTGCAACAAAAATCAAGAGAAATGGTCTATGGATATTTTTGGCCATAGTGTGTTTTCCATAGTTGTGACTTGTTTCAAATTTTTCTTAGTTGATTTTTGAGTTTAGGACAAAATTTATATGAGGAATGTAAATTTTGAAAATTTTTGGAGTTAGGATGTGAAATCCTTAAGTTAGGGCTAAAATAGTCATTTTTCCACATGTAGAGGGTAAAATGGTAATTTTACTCTAAGTTGTCTCTTTTACATATTTCTAATTATTAGTAATTAAATTTTTAATTTTTAGAATATCATTTTACAGTTCCTCGTATTTCGCACTTTTTTTTCATTGAACACGACAAACGAGGTAAGTTAACTCTGAACTTACTATCAGTTTTTTTGTGTATGTGTAATGGGTAAGGGAAACTATATTTTATGTTTATATGTTGTTTTATATGCCATGCCATGTTATCACATGTTTATCTGTTACATGATTATTCTGTCATGAAATACTTATTTGTTACACAATATATTCTGCCACATGTTATGCCACGTTATGAACTATTGTCTGTTACACACTATACCATGTTATGAAATGTTATCTGTTATGTTAATGTCTCAAAGTACGTCATGTCTGTCGTCTTACGTTCATGTCACGTTACGCTACGTCAGGACTTCTGTCCTTTCGTATTCATGTCATGTCTGGTCTCGAATATAGTTTGTGTATCTTGAGAATAATCATGTTAAGTTATTCATGTCAATCATGACCCTAAGTACTAGGATGAGGTAATATCCTAGTGGAACTCCTTTGTTCATGCTGGAGTGTCTAAATAGGTGTGAAATTCCCTGGGTTGACGAAGTACAGTCAACAAGTTGCGAATGAGGCCTAACTAGCTGATCTCCGAAGCGCGCCAGACACTAACGCCGATGGAGCCATATTTTATTTTTACGTGTGTTTACAGCAAGTGTGGCACAAACAATTCATGGGGCCACAACAAATGTGGAGCATGAAGTATGGGGCCATAACAAATGTGGAGCATACACTACTTGAGACACAGCAATTGTGATACGTAGAATACGTGGGGCCACAACAACTGTGGAGTATGTATTAACGCACTCACAGCTGGTGTAGATACCTGTGTTGTGATGCAGTTATCGGCAGGGACACACGGCTCAAGGGTACCCGTGTAGCATCCATATGGTCACGTTATTAATTAAGTCAATTGAATAAGATTCCAAGTTTATGTATTTCACGTTCAAGTCATGTTTCACGTTACGTTATGTTCAAGTTTACGTTCATGTCAAGCTTCAAGTTCACGTCCATGTTATGTTTCAAGTTTACGTCTATGTTACGATTTAAGTTCATGTCACGTCAAGCTGAGTTTCTGTTTCAATTCAATTATGTCAGCTCATGCCATGTCACATTATGCTTATTATTTTATGCCATGTTATGTCAAGTTATGTTATATTTACTTTTGACTTTGATGGTGCATTCATACCTTTATTTCTATGCATGCATCATTAACCTGTGTGAAAGTTTTCTGTTAACTTGCTGAGATTTGTAATCAAATCTCACCGTGGTAATCTCAACTACTATTTCCCCTGAATGGTAGGCGATGTGTCAGGTTCAAAACAGGGAGCAGACACCGATAGGCTGGAGGAGGTTGACTAGATGCCGCAGATGCGATGTAGAGTTTTCAACTTCTATAGTTAGTTTTGTTTTGGACAGTATTCTAGCCTTGTTAGTTGAGTTACGCGAGTTACTAGATGAATTGGTTCAGTAGTGTATTTTGGTACTGTAAATATGGAGTCTAGTCTCCCATGTTTTGAGATTACAGTCTTCTGAGACCTGTACTGTAATCGTGGTTATTTATTTTGTTAAGTATACATGGATTATGCTTTTATTATTTGGGATGTTATAAGTTTGGTGCATAATATTCAAAAAAAAAATTATCCACTGCGAATATTGCATAATACTAGATGCATGTTAGGAATATTGCATCTTATATGTCATGAACGGAGGCAAGTAACCTTGTGTTACATGTTTCGACATTTCAGATGTCTGTCCGATCCCAAACGAAAATCTGGGGGCATCGCATATCAGATCTTTTCTAGGTCATGCAGGTTTTTACAGGAGGTTCATTAAAGACTTTAGCACAATTTCTAGACCTTTGTGCAATTTATTGTCAAAGGAAAATTCTTTTGTGTGGACTGATGATTGTGAGTTAGCTTTTACAAAACTAAAAGGTATGTTGATTTCAGCTCCAATTATGCGATCACTTGATTGGAATTTACCATTTGAGATTATGTGTGACGCTAGTGATTGTGCTGTTGGAGCTGTGTTGGGCCAACGTAGGGACAAAAAGCCTTGTGTTATTTATTATGCAAGTAGAACTTTAAATAGTGCTCAAATGAATTATTCAACAACTGAAAAAGAGCTACTTGTAGTAATTTTTGCACTTGACAAATTTCGCTCTTATCTGATTGGGTCTCAAATTGTCATTTTTACTGATCATGCTGCATTGAAGTACCTTTTAGCGAAAAAAGAGCAAAGCCCAGGTTGCTTAGATGGATCCTTTTGCTGCAAGAATTTGATTTGATAATTAAAGATAAAAAAGGAGTTGAGAATGTTGTTGCTGATCATCTGTCTAGACTTGTTCTTTCAGATTCTATAGAGACATTCCTATAAGACACATTTCCAGATGAGCAACTTTTTGGTATATCTCAATTGCCTTGGTACGCTGACATTGCTAATTTTCTTGCTACAGGTGAATTCCTCACATTTGGACTCAACAAGATAAGAGGAAATTTTTTGTAGAGGTAAGAAATTCTTTTGGGATGATCCATATTTGTTTAAATATTCCCGATCAAATAATTAGACGATGTGTTCCCAATAGCAATTTCAAAGTGTGATTCTTTTGTCACTCTGGGCATGTGGTGGCCATTTTTCTGGAAAGAAAACTGCTTTTAAAATTTTGCAATGTGGTTTCTATTGGCCTACCATTTTCAAGGACACCTATGAATTTTGCAAAACTTGTGAACGTTGTCAAAAATTGGGAGGGATTACCCGCCGGAATATGGTGCAATTAAATCCAATCTTGGTTGTTGAAATATTTGATTGTTGGGGCATCGATTTCATGGGACCCTTCCCAGTTTCTTTTGGCAATTTCTACATTTTGGTAGCTGTGGATTATGTGTCCAAATGGATTGAAGCCGTTCCATGCAAGAACAATGATCACAAAATTGTACTGAAATTTTTGAAAGAAAATATTTTATCAAGGTTTGGAATACCTCGAGCCATTATCAGTGATGGGGGTAAACTTTTTTGCAATAAGCCTTTCGAGGCTTTAATGCAAAAATATGGTATTACTCATAAAGTTACTACCCCTTGTCATCCACAAACAAGTGGCCAAGTTGAGGTATTTAATCAGGAAATCAAAATTTTTTTAGAAAAGATGGTTAACCCAAGTCGCAAAGATTGGTCTTTACGACTAACCGATGCACTTTGGGCATACCGTACTGGTTTTAAAACCCCGATTGGTATGTCCCCATATCGACTCGTTTTTGGAAAGACGTGTCACTTGCTTGTGGAATTGAAACACAAAGCTTATTAGGCAATTAAGCAATTTAATTTTGATGTGGATAAAGCTTGCTCTCTTTGCAAGTTTCAGTTTAATGAGTTGGAAGAAATTAGGAATGACGCTTACGAAAACTCTCATATTTCCAAGGAGAGAATGAAAATTTTTCATGATAAAAATATTTTTCGAAAATCTTTTGAACCTTCCCAAAAAGTTTTGTTGTATAATTCAAGGCTCCATTTGTTTCCTAGCAAGTTTCGATCCCGATGGATCGGTCCCTTTGTTGTAAAAACTGTTTATCCTTTTGGGGCCATTGAGATAGAAAATCCAGAAAATGGTAATGTTTTTAAAGTTAATGGACAAAGGTTAGAACCATTTTTGGGTGATTTTACTCCAGAGATTGAGTCCACTACTCTGGAGGATCCTGTTTATCAGAATTAATTTCTGATTCCTCATTGTATATACCGTATTTGTTTGTTTTGTTTTGTTTTACTTTTGTTCTTCGTGTCTTCTAAATTTGACAGAAATCCACTCCTTGTGTACACTCGAGTATCTCAGGTGATTTCTTTCCTGTCTGTTTAATCATTTTCGTCTCAATATATGTTCTGCAGTGTTTATCTTGCTTCAATTCATGCCTGTATAACATACATCATCGAACATTTATTTGCTGAACATTGAAGACAATGTCACATATAGTTGGGGGGAGGGTTTTCTGTTGAAAATGTGTTAGTACAAAAAAAATAATAATAATAATAATTTGTGAGGTGCATTGACACATAAATGATTAACATACACTCCTGGCATTTTTGTGAGATTTGAGCATCTTGGTGGAGTAGTTGAGCGGAATTATTTTGTGAAGATTTATTTTCAACCCTAAGCATAGAGCATGACTTATCATGCATCACATTTTGTTGAAGAGTGACTTGAAATACCAGGATGCGATATTTACATAAATGAGAATTAGTATGATTTATATAGAATGAAGGGCAAGTTTTGAAAGAACATTTTGCACATGCTTAAACTTGTAGTATTCCTCATTAATGTTCATCAATTTAAAACAGGAGAAGTAAACTACAGGACTACCGAGCCTTATATGAAAAAAAAAAGAAAAAAAATTAATCACAAAAAAGAAAAGAAAAAAGAAGAAGATGAAATCGTGTAAGTTTTCCTAAATAAAGGGCTAGAAACAGTTACTCGAAACTTTGGGGGTTGAGTGTTTAACATTTAAACAGTGTTGGCGTAAAAACTGTTAGTCCCTTAGGGTTTGAGGTAGTTAGAATCAATAATGATTAATCTTAAGATTGAAAAATCCTATGATAAATCATGCTTATTAATAAGGAACACATAGAGGTTTAGCCACACATACATATCCAAGTTTTAAGACATTTGCCCCAATTCTATGTGAACAATTGTTGAAACTTTCCTTGTGGATACAACTCCTAGTGTTGAGTAGTCACGAATTGATTTTTTGCAAGCATTCAGAGTTATGTTCGATTGTTTCTGTTTGAATTTCGAGCTTTATGCAATGTTCATCTCAATTAATTTTCACTATTTTGCTCAAGGGTTAGCAAAAAGCTAGTTGGGAGGTGTGATTGAGCTGAAATATTGCATATTTTATATATTTAAAACCAATGTATTTTAAATGCTTCGTGACATTATTATTGGTTTTGGATGGAACAATGGTTAATAAGCATAAATCCGAGTTGTGATTTTTGATTGATTAATATCATGTTTATGCTTAGTTTTATAACTATGATTTAATTAGACAATATTTCCTCACATATATAACATATTTTTTATAATCAATTTTTTCTTTTAATTTATTTCTAAGTGTTATTTTTTATCTCCTTATTTTCAGCTTAAATAAAATTCACATGAGATTCGGTTGGAACTTTGGACTAAAAGCGCTTGCTAATTGAGAGGAAACATAAAGAAATATGCAGGAGATAAACAAAGAGTATGAAGGGAGCGGTGGCTTGGCCAGATGAAAAAGACACAAAATGAGGATGACTTTGAATGTTAAATAACTTTAAGTGATGACTTTCCCACTTGGGTTGTTCATAGACGCACGCGATGAAGAAAATAGCTTTCAGTGGACAGCACATGCAATGTGAAGTCATAGAAGTAGGCTGGGTCTTACTGAAAAAGGAGAGGTTTACGTAAAAACCGGAGAGAAGCACGTTGAATAAAGGAAAAAGGCTGGGATTTTACGGAAGGGTTTTTCGTCAGTAGTTGTTGTGTTTTTTTTGGTCTAGGTCAATTTTTACGGAAAGGAAAGAGAGACTTACGTTTCATTCAGAGGCTTGGATTCTGCTCCATCTGGAACGGGAGGGACTTGGGAAGGAGGACTGGAGACTTGAAAGAAAAGGAGGAGTTACGGACAGCATAGGAAGGGGAGCTTCTTGTGTTTACGGAGGGTGAGGAACACTTCGTCTGAGGTCTTTCGCTAACTTTTGAGGGACGAAGACCGGGGGAGATATTTTTCGTAAAGCTGGGAGAGACAGACTTCTCATTGTATTCTTCTTCAACTGGAACGAAGGACATACGTGGAGGAGAAAGCTAAAACGGAGGGAGACATTAGACTGCTCACCTGTGAAGCCACCACGTTCCAGCGCATCCAACCTGCACCACTCTGTTTCTCTACACTGAAACAGAGCATTGAGTTTTGGTTTTTAGGAAGAGGTGAACTGAAGGAAATAAAGGGAGTTCTGGTGGAGCTTCAGACTGTAGCAGAAGACGCTGAACGGAGCTCTGGTTCCGTTGGGACGTTCTGCGAAAGAAAAAAAAAAATATATATATATAGAGCTAAGGAGGTTTACGGAAGTTTACAGACTGACTAAGGAAAGGAGTAAGACATGGGGGGAACTGACTTAGTGAGAGAGATGGAACGGAAATTGAAGAATTTATTTTTCTAGGTTAGACGCTGGACGAACTGGTTTTGAACGGAGTTCTTTTCGGCTCAATTTTCTCTCCATTTTTGTTTTATGATCTAAGTTGTTTTTATTGTTTTCTTGTATTTTATTTTCATATTATCATGGAAAATATTTGTTTAATTTCTATAGCACTTGTGATAAATGTAACAGCCCGCTAAAAATTTAATGGTAGAATTTCTATAGACTTGAGGAATCTCATGAAAACTCCGTAAGTTTTCACGAATTGGCTAATCGCAAAGGTTTTAGTCTATCAACAGAATCAGTGTTATCACTTACTATGGTGCCAGAAATGCGATTTTAATTGTTTG
The DNA here is from genome assembly GCA_011037825.1 of Carya cathayensis. NCBI lineage: Eukaryota > Viridiplantae > Streptophyta > Magnoliopsida > Fagales > Juglandaceae > Carya > Carya cathayensis. The sequence goes on along the minus strand of QGSO01000337.1, from coordinate 287,592 downwards.
AGGTAGTTAGAAGTGTTACAATACATTATCGTCTACACCACTAGACTCAGTTGAATATTTATGATTTTATGGCGCAATAACACATTTTCATAATTTTGGACGAAACGGCTGTTCGAAACTGTGAATTTATTTATAGGGGCACTTCGGGGTTGAGTTTTTGTAAACAGTTTTCACTGTAGGTTAATATGAATATTTAGGATTTTTCAGTACTAAGTTTATTATGCATTTTCTTGGAGTGAATAGTAACCTCGATAAGCGTACTAAGTGCAGTGTTTTCAAAATCACAGTGTGGAATGTCCAAATTAGGTTAGACAAGGTTTATTTGGACACTTGGCAAGATCTTAGCCACACATAGTGAATAGTATTAGACACTTGGCACAAAAGGGAACCATCAGATGGATTTGTGAAGGAAATCAAGGTGTGAGATCATGTCACTTAAGCAAAACCATTTTCATATGATCAACCATTTGAGCCAAATCTAAGAGATTTTCAACCCTAGTGAAACCCTAAATGGTTGGAATCCATTTGAAACCCCAAAAACTTGGTTGAAACTGAAACCCTAAACGGTTTCCCCAAATCCTGAAGTTGGCCTTCAAACTCTCTTTGATCCAATTTCTAGCATTGTGTTTAATCACTTGATTAAATCACTTCCACATGCTATTAATTTCTCAAATCCTTGTTATGACATCATTATCCAACATTTTAAACCTTGGAAATTTGATTGGGCCAAGAAAAATTGGATTTGAGTTTAATAGCATCTCAAACCCTAACCAAACCCCCTTAAACCCTAAATTGTAGCCCACTTGGTTGAGGCCCACGAATTTGGCCACCTTGGCAAGGCTTCTTGGAGAAGTTTCCTCCCCCACATGGCAGACCATCCACTACCCTTGGCTGCACCTAACAGTGCCTTGATGAGATGGAGCAACCCACCCCATCAACCTCCATACCTCACAGCTTCTACAGGCAGTCCTTTCCCCTCTCTATTCTCCACTTTATGTCATATAGCCACCTCCAATCAAGGGTCTTTCAAGCCCATATCTTCCCCCTCCAGAATTCTAGAGTCGTGCAAGCCATACTTCTTTCACTTTAATCACTTCTTCACCCTGTTCTTAAAGAGAAACCCAAAAGTGCTCTCTCGGGTAGATTTTTTGTATCGTTTTGCGTGGAGATTTTTGACCCATTGTAAGTATTTTTACTCGATGAATCCTTCATAAAATTTGTTCCTCTTTGAGTATATTTTCCGTAGATATATTATTCGTATTATTCCATGTCATTTTGTCTGTCAAAAGTATTTTTAACTATGGAAATGTCATTCTGGGCGTGAATCTAGAGATTATGTTATGTTTTGGAGTTTTTGATCAAGCTAATGGACATATCTTGGTCTGAAAATTTAATGGAGTGTTTTTAGCATGTGTTTAAGAGTGTTCATTGAGGTTTTGTTGCATGAATAAATCTTTTGATGATAGATTTTCTTAGATCTAGAAACTTGAAAACTGGAAGTGGCAAAACAGTTTTTATTCGGAGAAAGTTTGAATATTTCAAGGTTTGATATTACTCTAAAGGCTTTGATATTTTTATATGATGATCATAAGTCTCTTATTTTCATGTTAGGATGTTATTTTGAAGATATTTAGTATTAGTTTCAAAAATATGATTTTTCTATGCAAAAGGATTCCGGTTAGGCCTAAGATTTGATGTGTTTGGGTTAGATCTATGTTTTATTGATTTTTAGCCATATGATTTTAAGTTTGATCATTGGATATTCTTTAGGACATATTTTTAAACCATGTGATGCTTTATTTCAAAGATCTCACATTCTTAAGTCTTTGATCAAGAGATTTATCAAAGCTAGTTGAGGAAAAAGTTTTTGTTTTTGGGCTAAGTGTAAAATCAAAGACTCCAAGTGTTATTTTGTGATTTTCGTGACTTTATTTTGATGATTTAAAGCATGGTTGATCTTAGAATTATGTTATGAATATGTTAGACGTAAGATTTGATTTTTGGAATTTTTGGAGATGTTTTGATTTAGGGTCAAAACTTGTGATTAAGTGTTTGGATCTTTTTACAAAAAGTTTGGTGTTGATTATTAGCTTTTTCTAAATGGTTGTTTTAAGTATGGTTGTAAACTTAGAATAGGAAGATCTTTGTTGCAAAATTTTAGTTTAAGCATGAGTTTTGAAGTTGGAAGGAATTGCAACAAAAATAAGAGAAATGGCCTATGGATGTTTCGGCCATAGTGTGTTTTCCATAGTTGTGTTTTGTTTTAAATTTTTCTAAGTTGATATTTGAGTTTAGGACAAAATTTGCATGAGGAATGTAAATTTTGAAAATTTTTGGAGTTAGGATGTGAAATCCTTAAGTTAGGGGTAAAATGGTCATTTTCCCACATGTAGAGGGTAAAATGGTAATTTTACTCTAAGTTAGCTTGTTTTCATGTTTCTAATTGTTAGTAATTAAATTTCTAACTTTTAGAATACCCTTTTACAGTTCCTCGTGTTTCGCGCTTTATTCTCGTAGAATGCGACGATCGAGGTAAATTAGCTTCTAACTTACTATCAATTTATTATGTATATATGATGGGTAAGGGAACTACAATTTATGTATGTATGTTATCATATATGTCATGCCATGCCACGTCATTACATGTTTATCTGTTATGCTTGATTTATTCTGTCACAAATATTTATCTGTTACACAATCTATAATGTCACGTATTTCTATATGCTATAAGTATGCCATGTTAAGTATGTCAAATGTTACATGTATGTCATATCATGTAATATTAACCATTGCAAGTATGTCATGTTAAGTAAAGAAGTCAGATCAAGTTTATGTTAAATCAAGTTTCAGATCACGTTCAAGTTAAGTTATTCATGTCAATCACGACCCTAAGTGCTAGGATGAGGTAATATCCTAGTGGAACTCCTTTGTTCATGCTGGAGTGTCTAAATAGGTGTGAAATTCCTTGGGTTGACGAAATACAGTCAATAGGTTGCGAATGGGGCCTAAGTAACTGGTCACCGGAGAGCGCCAGGCACTAACGCCGATGGTGCCATATTTTATTTTATGTGTATTCATGGGGCCACAACAACTGTGGAGTACGTATTAACGCATTTACAGCTAGTGTAGATACCTGTGTTGTGATGCTGTAATCGGCAGGGACACAGGCTCTAGGAGACCCCTGTAGCACCCATATGGTCACGTTATTAATTAAGTCTATTGAATAAGATTCCAAGTTCATGTCAAGAAGTTAAGAATAAGCAATCATGGTGACCCCATGAGATAAGAATAAGTTTCAAATCAAGTCCACGTTAAGACAAGTTTCAGATCAAGTTCGTGTTATGTTATGTTATGCTCACATACAAATTATGTTCATGTTCACGTTAAGTTTTAAGTTCATGTTCATATCATGTTATGTTCATGTTTATGATATGTTCAAGCTCATGTTCATGTTATGTTATGTTCATGTTCATATTATGTTTCAAGTTCACGTTTCTGTCATGTTATGTTCTCGTACATATTATTTTCAAGTTCACGTTCATGTTATGTTATGTTTACGTTCACATTATGTCTCAAGTTCACGTTTATGTCATGTTATACTCAAGTTTATGTTAAGTTCAAGTTCATATTTATGTTATGCATGTTCACGTTCATGCTATATTTCAAGTCCATGTTATGTTTCAAGTTTCACGTTCATGTTATGTTGCTAGTCCATGTTATGCTTTAAGCTCAAGTTCATGTCATGTTAAGTCAAGTTCAGTTCATATTTAAGTTCAGGTTATGTCATGCTACATGTCAAGTTATGCTATGCTTACCTACGACTTTAATTATGCATTCATGCTTTTACTGCCATGCATTCATAATTAACCTGTGTGGGAGTTTCCTGTTAACTTACTGAGATTTGTAATCAAATCCAACCGTGATAGTCCCAACTATCATTCCCCCCGAATGGTAAGCGATGTGTCAGGATCAGTGCAGGGAGCGAACATTGGTAGGTTGAAGGAGGTTGACTAGACGCCGCAGATACGACACGGAGCTTACAACTTCCATAGTTAGTTTTTGGATAGTTTTCTGTCCTCGTTAGTTGAGTTACATGAGTTACTCGACAAACTTCCTCAATAGTGTATTTTAGTAATGTAAATATGGAGTTTGGTCTCCCANCCCGTGCGTCGCTCGTTGTTCGTCACGAACATGCGTCGGAGGAACGTACGTGGCGGCGTACGGTGGCTGTCCACCACATAAAGTGGTAGTTTGGGCTTGAGGAAGGCTAGGCGTGGTCTTGGAAGACTCATGATTTTACAGCTGTTGGTGAAGAACAAAATACGTGATTTACGGAAAAGATAAACTATACGCGTGATTCCAGATGAGGGTAAAGACAAGAGAGATGTGATTGCTGTCGGGAAATAATCCAAAACTGATAATTTTAGCGGGCTGTTACACATACTGAAATCGTGGATGTTTATTTTGTTAAGTATGCTTGGATTACGATTTAACTATTTGGGATATTATAAATTTGGTGCATAGTATTGCTCAAGAAAAAAAAAATTATCCGCTGTGAATATTGCATAATGTTAGATGCATGTTAGGAACATTGCATCCTATATGTCATGAATGGGGGCAGGTAACCATGTGTTGCATGTCCTGATGCTTCAGATGTCCGTTCAATCCCAAGCGAAATTTGAGGGCGTCACAATAAACATAGTAGGCTAAATTCTCGTACTAAGGTTAGAGGTGAAGTTTAATGATTTAAACATTGTTTTCGGATCAACGTAAAATTTATTTTGTGAGCTCGATCGATTGAAGGATTTTATTATTGGATATTTTGATTATCTATATATTTATCTTGATTCATTGTGATTTCCAAATACAATGAATGCTTGAGGAATCCCTGTGATATTAAAATAGATTTGTAAATGTTTTAATCATCAATCGTTCATGCTCAATCATTAGTGACTACTTTTCTTGACCTTAAATTTTAAATCTTCCAATTAAACGGAATCATTATTCTAGTTTAATTGAAGTAATTCGATCGGAAACAATATTCTAAATTATTAGACGGAGCCTCGAAACCTTAGTCTTTTTCCATATCAATACATTTTATCATTTTGGTTTTATTCTGTTACGTCAATAATTATCATCTCAGTAACCTCATTTTATATTCGATCGCACATCTCTTTTAATATTTTCTTTTCATTTGTTTGAGTTTATTTTCTTTATCACATAAGTCAATTCCTGTGGATTCGACCCTATAAGGTACTACAACAACTGTATACTTGCAGGTAAAATTGCACTAAATTTTTGGTTTATTAGTTTGGGTCAAAGTTTAGGTGCAACAGCAATGATCGACCCAACCCGTGCGTGCTGTCCTTCACGCACGAGCAGCAACCAGCCCATCGAAAGGGCTGCATGGGGAGGATGCCAACTACCACCAGCTGGCCCGCCAGCGCCATCTGTCCCCACCGCAGCAATTTTCGGGCACCAGCACCGCCTTGGAGCACAACACGAAAGGCTCACCGAGCACGACTGGGATTCTCATGAAGGCTCATCGAGCGTGACTGGGATTCTCATGAAGGCTCACGGGCAGCACGAGTGATATCACCGTAAAGACTCAAGGGCATCTGTTAGGGAGAGAAGATAAACAGAGAAGCAAAGCAAAGAGGAAAAGAAATAACATTCAACAGCAGCCAATTTCAGTCAAGCAAAAAGTCGGCTATAACGACTAAAAATACTCTGGTTGGTTGTCTTCCTCAAAAGTTGTGTGAATTCTATTTTTGCTAACATAATTGCTACTTGTGATGCGGAACTCCAGATATACAACCCTAGTTGGAATCTTCGTCGGCAAATTAACAAAGGATCCCCTGAGAGAATGACGAACTTCCCCCTAGGAAATGAACCTCACGTGGGAATGCTCCCGAGTGCAAAAAAGCTCCCCTGAGGGAATGCTCCTTTGAGGGAATGACGAATCTCGCCTAAAGCGACGCTCGTTGTGCGAGAAAGCTCCCCTAAGGAAATGACAATCCTCCCTCGGGATGAAGCACCTCACGTGGGAAAGCTCTCCTAAGGAAATGCTCCCCTGAGGGAATGGCAAACCTCCCCCAAGGCCACACATCTCGTGTGGGAAAGCTCCCGTAAGGGAATGAACAAAGGCTCTCCTGAGGGAATGACAAACCTCTCCCGAGAAACAACCTCGCGCGAGAATGCTCCTAGGGAAAGCTCACTTGAGAGGATTACGATCCTCCCTTGTGGGGAATGCTCACCGGCGCGAGAAAGTTCCCTTGAGGCCTAAAGGAATGCTCCCCTGAGGGAAGGACAATCCTCCCAAGGATGATCCTTCCTTCTCGAGAAAGCTCCTGGATGCAGGAAAGCTCCCTTGAGGGAATGCTTTCCTGAGGGAATGACGATCCTCCCCTGAGATGACGCTTCCCGCATGGGAAAGCTCCTGTAAAAGAATGAACGAAGGCTCCATTGAGGGAAAGACAAACCTCTCCCTATATGAAGTGCAAGACTACCCGCACCAACCGAGAAGGCATTGGAGTCCCACTGTGCCAAATCAACAAGATAGGTTAGCAATTGTCAAGTAAAGTTTATATATAACTGGGCTCTGATCTTGTAGCATGTACACAGAGCATTTGGCGAGCTTGGCCTATATGCCGCTCAGCCTCCTCTCGCCGAGTGAGAGGGTCTTCGGGGCACACATGATCTTTCCGCGCAGCATCCGTTAGAGTATTTGGGTGAGCCCAGCTTATACGCCGCTCGGACCCCCTTCACCAAGTGCGAGGGTCATTGGGGCGTGCATGATCTTTCCGCGTGGCCTTCGTCAGAGCATTTGGGAGGGCTAGGCTTTTACGCCGCTTGGCCCCCTCTAGCCAAGCGCAAGGGTCATAGGGGCGGCGGCATGATCTTTCTACAAGGCCTTTGTTAGAGTATTTGGACGAGCCTGGCTTATACGCCGCTCGCCTCCCCTTGCTGAGTGCGACCAGAGCGTACATGATCTTTCTACACAGCCCTCGCTAGTGCATTTGGGAGGGCTAGGCTTACACGCCACTCGTCCCCCGCTAGTGCATTTAGGAGAGCTAGCCTTACATGCAACTCGTCTCCTGCCAGTGCAATCTGGAGAGCTAGGCTTACGCGCCACTTGTTCCCTGTCAGTGCATTTGGGAGAGCTAGGCTTACGCACTACTCATCCTCCGTCAGACTATTTGGGAGAGCTTGGCTTACGCGCCACTTGTCCTCCGTCAGACTATTTGGGAGAGCTTGGCTTACACACCTCTTGGTCACATATGAAGATTCGGAGTAGGTTCAACCTCAATGCACTACTCAACTGTCTCTTGCTTACCTCGCTTTGCTCAGTCGACCCGTATTTTGCCTATCCCAGCTTGGAAACCTTCACTGCTTAGCACAAGGAATGGATGGATGAGAGCCAATTACCAAAATTTATTTCTCTATGGATAGGGATAGATAAAGTCAAATGCATATTTATTCTTGAAGATTCTCAAGGTCAGCTTTTTAGCAAAATTGCCCTTAAGAATCGCGGACATATATTAGGAGTATTTTTGTCCTATGCCCATGAGGGCCCTCAAAGCCTAAGCCTACCAAGGGGGCTTCACTAGATGACAAAATAGGGAGAAATAAGGGAGTACAGGAAAGGGAAAGAGGCGGGAGAAAGTATTGCCAGGAAAGCGGGGGATGGGGGAAAGGACGTGAGGTGAGTTGATGTGACTGAAAGGAGGGGAAAGAAAGGGATAAAAGGAGAGGGGACGGATGACTTAGGGGACTTCTTCTAGGATTTACGGGGGGACTTTTCAAGGGATCCAAGGCCAGACTTCTGAAAGGCTTCACAAGATGGCTTCTTATCCCTCTAAACCCGGCATCCAGTGATAGTATCTAAACCAGTAGAGTGATCTGTAAATCTACTGTACAGTGAGAATGAGAGACCTCGAGAAACTGTAAATAAAGCTTATATAGTGGATTCTCCCCTTCTCAAACCTCCGTGGACGTAGGCCTAGTGCCGAACCACGTAAATATGTGTGTCTATCTCTCTCTATTTTCTATACATTCATATGCTGTTCACCTCCATGGCTATTATACGCATGGACTCCGTATACCCGTACCAAGCCAAACATGGGCTTGCACCACCTCGTCCTAGCCCAGCTCCATTGGGTCCATATCGCCGACTTGGGCCCACGTCAGCCTCAATGCGCCCAAGGGGGGGTCCTTCTCCTCTTTGGCCTGTTGACAAAAATATGTGTTAACATCTTAATCGCTGAGTATTAGTTAATTAATCATAGTTTGGTATCTTTCCCAACTTAGTTTTGATGCGCTATGCACAGTATTTCCTAATTAATCTATTTTAAATTTCCAGAAAAGACGAAAAAAAAAGCATTTAATAGAAAAAGTAACAACAAAGAAAAAATAATATTCAATCAATCCATGTCACATGCTTAGAAAAAAACAAAAAACAAAGGTACATTTTTCTGTATATGTCCCAATTAAGAAAAAAAATCGTTAAAGACATGGAAAATTTATTTTTTATTTTTAAAAAAAGTTGTAAAGAATCGTTTGGGATTTGTTAATTATGATCTATAGATCAATACTTTATATTTTTAAACAGCCAAAACAGGAATGAAAAGTTACCATTTCCCACCGCTTTGTAAAAGTACTTCTTGTTAAACTCATGAACTCACTTTAAAAAAGTGAGCTCGAGAGCATCATGGGTGCATGTATATCCGAGAAAAAATAGATAAAGTGAGGAAAGAAAAAGAAAAAGAAAGTAAAGTGGGAAAAAGTAACTCTCAACAAAACATAGACGATTTAGAATTAGGCAGAACGACCACATGATCTACGTACTAGAATTAAGGGCCTATCATTTCAAATGATGCTCTGAATTAAAATATTAAAAAATAATTATTTGTGATGAGTTATTTATAATGTAAATGATCATTTATAACGAGGATAAGTCTATTTTCATTATAAATAATATTTTTATAGCAAATAACTAATTATAAATAAAAAGATCTCTTGTATAAAGCGACGGTTTATATATATATATATAATATAATTATATATATAATTGTGGTGTATATATATATATATATAATATAATATACAGCTTTGGAGCTTCCTAGTGGTGGTTGTCTTTTCTTTTGAAGAAATTTGATATATAATTGTATTATTTTTCATGATTTGAATCCCACTTTTTCATTTATATTAGAAATCACATCAGTAGTGACCAAAATTCCAATAGAATCTCTCTTCCTAGCGTGCATGTAAAGGCAGGCATATATGCAAATATATGTGTGATCTGGAACTATCTACCACGTGTGACATTAATATATATTAAAGGTAAATTCCCTGCAAATTTCGCTTTAGCCAATCACAATGAATGGGGAAAGAAAATTGTCAATTGGTTTGGACATCCAATGCATGTATATATATACCTGAGCAAGTTGGCTAGCTAATACGACTGATTTAGTTAGTTCACGTCAACATGAACTATATTAGCATACTTCTTTTTCGAGGACAATTATTTAAAAGGTTTATTCATATTCCTGATGGAAAGCCATCTAAAAAATGACATGATTATAGTTATAAGAGAGAGAGAGAGAGAGAGAGAGAGAGAGAGAGAGAGAGAGAGAGAGATATATATATATATATATATATATATAGTCGAGGATTGATTTTAGGCCTTGATCAGGTTAGATGTTGTCTGGAGCAAATGTAAAGATGAAAGGAAGGCTGGGTGTTATAAGCAATATTTAAACATGCTAATATAAAGTTAGGAAATAAAAAAAGGACTCGAAATGTGTTATATTTTTTATATAATCATGTGATAAAATAAAAATACATATTGATTAACAAAATTTGCAACGAGCACAAATAGCCCTCAACTTAGGGCTGAGCATGGACTTAGTGGGAGTCATATTTCCCTAAATCTAACTCTAACTCTGACTTTGTTAGAGTTCAAATTTGACTCTGACTTTAACTTGTGTAGACTCCAATTCAACTTTGACTCAGAGCCGAGTCGGATTCTAGCTTTTAACTTTGGGCATTTTTTTAACTTTGTATTTAGATCATTTAGAAAAGAATTTTTTATGAGCTTTCAAATATCAATTTTTAGAAAAAAATGAAAAAAAAAATTCATTACTAATTTTTTTCTATACTAATATAATACGTACTTTTATACTACACATATACTATAGTGTCTAATAATATGTTATCATACTATAGTATTACGTATTATTTTTAGTATCTAATTACATGTTATTATATTTTAGTAAATTTGTATTATGTGTTATTAACTTATTATGCTAGACTTATTAGTTATTTCTATACTAGTATCTAATTTATTTCTATACAAGACTTGTATTATAGTGTATAATTACATGTTATTATATTAATGTCTAACTTATTTCTTACTCAATCATACTTAACTATACCCCAATAACAAAGAATCTTCTCTCAATTGTCTCTTATAGGTGAGTGAGGTGAAGCGGTTACTCTGCTAGTACTCTTTAAGAAGTAGAGATGAGGAGATTTTGATCACTACGATTGTCGAGAGTGGAGGAAATGGAGGGATTAGAGGAGAGGTGGGGGCGGTTGAATCTAAATGAGGAAGAAAAGAGTCACATCGTGGTTGACACAGAGGAGGCTAGTGGAAGAACTAAAAATGAAAAGGGAAAGAAGTATACTAGGGAAGATCTATACTAAAAAGATGATTTTAACGGACCTAGTTCGATCAATGATGGATAAGGTGTGGCATGTGAGGAAAACAATAGAATTCCATGAGATCGGAAGGAACTGCTTTGTGATAACTTTTGCAAACAAGAGTGATAGGGACAGAGTACTAGATGGAGGTCCTTGGTTATTTGATAACTCTCTTTTAGTATAGAAGCTGTTCGATGGAAGGACGTGGTCACACTTGTTGGATTTTGACAAAGAAGACTTTTGGATCTAGATGTTCAACCTCCCTCTGGGAGGAATGAATCGGAGAATGGGGGAGAAAATTGGCAATTCGATAGGAAGGGTTGTGGAAATGGATGTAAATGAGAGTAATATGGTATGGGGAAGATGTCTTTGGGTGAAAGTGGAGTGTGATCTGAGGAAACGAATTGCGAGAGGAAGAACAATTAGTTTTGATGGGTAGAGCATGTGGATCCCATTTAAATACGAAAAACTACCTAAGATATTATTCAAATGTGGCTGCATTTCGCATGATAAGTAGGGGTGTGATAGAAAGAAAATGTTGGTAAGAATGGAACAATTCAGTTTGGATCCTAGCTTGGAGCACAAGGGGGCAATCAAAGGAAGTTTGAGAGGAAAGGATAAACAAAAAACAGTTTAGTGATAATGGACCATTTGAAAATCTGAAAGGAATTATTAGTGTGGATGGGGATGGGGATGATCAGGTGGAGAGGGAGAAAATGAGCAATGAGGTGATGGAGGAATCTAGTGAGGATTGTAGGGGAGGAGAAAGCAATGATGGAGATAGTGCTGGAAGTGATGTGAGGGGGGCTGGATGATGTGGATAAAGGCTTAAAATTGATTTCTGGGGTTGGATGATGTGGATAAGGGCTTAAACTTGATTTCTGATGATGTGCAGGAAATGGATGACTTAGGGAGGAAAATTCTAGTTAGATTGAAGGGGGCAGAAAAACAAAAGGAGAACAGTTGGAAAAGGAGGGCACGAGGTGCAAAACCTACATGTGAGTCAATTACTCCTACCATTGTAATGAAAAGGAATGTTGAAAGTATGATAAAATGGGAAAAACAAAAGGGTGGAAAGGGGAAAAAAAGACTAGGAGGGAGGGGGAAGAAGTGGATGAATGGATGGTGAATTCAATGGCGGAGGCTGCTAGGCAGTCCACCAAGGATTATGAGTCTATTAAGTGGAATTGTTGAGAGTTTGGAAATTCTCAGACAGTTCAAGTTCTTAGTCAATTGGTTAAGAAAAAGAAGCTCAAGCTTATTTTCCTCATTGAGACTATGATTAAAGTTACGAAAGTGGAGGCTTTGAAGAAAAAGATGGGAATGGAGGAGTGTTTTGCAACTAACCCGAAAGGAAGGAGAGGGAGTTTAGCTCTCTTTTTGAAAGATAGAGAGGCAATTAAAATAAAATTTTTTTTCTCATTGACATGTGAGTGCAAAAGTTAGGGAGGATGACAAAAGGGAATGGATGTTTACTGAGTTTTATGGGCACCCAGATACCTTAAAAAGAAGGCTCTCTTCGGAGTTGTTGGCAAGACTAAATCTTGGGAGAGGAATTGAATGGTGTGTGGCTGGTGACTTCAATGAGATCTTGTCCCAAAATGATAAAGTTGGAGGGAAAATAAAGGTTGAATACCAAATGGTCCAGTTTCAGGTAGCCTTAGAGAGTAATAATTTGTATGATGCAGGCTGTGTGGGGAATTATTTCACTTGGAGTACCAAACACTCAGATCACACATATATGAAAGAGAGGTTCGATCATTTCTTGGTAAATGCATAATGGAAAGGTATGTTCAGAGATGGTGTGATGGAAGGGCTTGTGGCAAGAAGTTTTGACCATAAGCCAGTATTGTTGTCCATTGTGGAACCAAAAAGGAGCTATACAGAAGGGGCTATGTTTTCAGATTTGAGGCTAGTTGGCTGAAGGAGTAGGAGTATAAGGGTATGGTTGAAGGGGCTTGGTCAAAGAAGGTGCAGTCAAGCAAACCTATAGAGAAAGTGCAGAAGTTATTGAGGATAAGAGGTGATATAAACCCGTATGGTTGAAATCCCTTGAACCCACAATCAATTTGAAAACACATCCAAAAAAGTCAAAATCAAGTCAATGGAAAATTTAGACCCTTTGAGAAACTTGTTTCAAAAACCTAGATTATATGAAATCTAGACTCGTTGAAGAACCTGTCTCAAGAACTCATATTACAAGAAGGAACGCCACAAAGGTTGTGATTTACCTTTGATAAATTCAAAAGTTCATTCAAAAATAAGATGAGATAAACTCAACTCATAATGAAAAATATTCGTCAAATTTCATGAACTTTGTAAAATGTGGCAACAAAGAGTTTAAATAACCCAACCCCCAAAAACCCTAGCTGAAAATTAAAACCCTCTTCTCAAAAATACCCTTGACTGAAATTACTCCCTAAAGCAACCCTAAGGCCGGCACCCATTATTAGGACATTTATTGAAAAGTTCCCTTAAAGCCCTAGGTGCCCAACATGTGATCTTCCATCCAAAAACCACTTGGCCGAAAATACAGGGGCTTCCAAAACCCTAGTTCATCAAAAATAAACATATGTGGGCCAATCAAGCCCTATTATTATAGACTAATTCAATAAAATAAGTTCTTTTAATGAAATAAACAAGTCAAATGCCTTCAATCACATAAATATAATATTAGGCCCAAATAATAAATCCTTAAATCTTAAGTCATGTTGCACTCTTCTATAGCTTACATCAAATGGATCAAAACTGGTTCTCCTTTTTTTAAGCCTATCTTGAATGTTGGAGTCTTGCTAACTTCATCCCAAATGAATTGCACCCATCCTAGTATAGCTTTCTTGATCTTCATAGCTCTTGACCTTGTAATTGGCCCATCTGGAACTTGTATAGGATCTTTAAGACTTGGTCCACCTTGGTGCTCATCATGAGGAGGAGCATTGGCTAGTGCTTTTCGAAGAACAGACAGAGAGATGTGGACAGATAGACCAGATTACTTCCAGAATAAAGGAACTGCAGAAGGTTGAGGGGCCTCAGAGCATTAATAAAATAATTCAACTACAACAAGAAGGGGGAAGACTTTTGGAGTAGGTGGACCTGAAGTGGAGACAAATGGCTAAGAGGAATTGGTACAACATGGGAGATAAGAATACCAAATTTTTTCATGCTTGTGCCATCAAAGGAAAAAGAGAAATCAAATACTTTCTATAATAGATGGCTAGTCGATTCTGAGAGTGGATCAAAAGGGGATTGCTGAAGCTTTCAATGGGCATTTTGAGAATGTCTATAAAACTGTAAGCCCACCTAGTTTTTTAATAGAGGAGTGTTTGAAGCATCTAGAACCTTGAGTTACTAGCAGCATGAATGAAGCCCTATAGAAACCTTTTGTCAAAGAAGAGGTGCAGACAACTTTGAAGCAAATGGGGCCATACAAGTCTCCTGGGCCTGATAGTTACAATGCTTGCCTTTATCAAGCATGTTGGAGTGCAGTAGGGGTTGATGTTAGCGAAGCAGCTCTGGAATTTCTTAACAAAGGTAAGATGGACTCTAAACTAAATTTTACTTATGTGGCTTTGATTCCAAAGTATGTAGAGCCCAAAAAGGTAGGGGATTACAAGCCTATAAGTCTATGTAACGTGTTATACAAAATAATGGCAAAAGCTATTGCAAACAGATTGAAGATGGTACTTAATGAGATTATCTCAAAAAATCAAAGTACTTTCATTCTTGGGAGACAGATTTCAAATAATATCATAGTTGCATATGAGGCCCTACACTCCATGAGAACTAGACTGAAAGGGAGAGTTGGAAGTATGGCTTTAAAATTGGACATTTCCAAGGCTTATGTTAGAGTTGAGTGGCCTTTTTTGGAGGGAGTGATGAAGAAGCTAGGCTTTGGTGCAAGATGGATTAAAATGATAATGACATGCATAAATTCAGTTTCATATACTATGTTGATCAATGGTAATCCCATAGATTTACAAATTTTGAGTAATGTTGATAATGAGATTATCCCCATACATTTTTCTGTTGTGTGCTGAAGGTTTGCGTAATCTCATAAACATGGCTGAGATGAGAAGGAAGATTAGGGGTGTGGTTGTGGCTAGGGGTGGAATTAGATTTACACATCTACTTTGCAAATGACTACATCAGTTTTGGGAGGGCAAGCTAGAATGAATGGTAGAAGATTAGCTCCATTTTGAAGCTATATGAACAAGCATCAGGGTAGTGCCTGAATAAGCAAAAGTCTGAAGTTCAATTTAGTAAAAATGGCATGAAAGAGGAGTGGGGCCAAATTGCACAAGCCTTGCGAGCAAGAGTGCAGAACAATTATGAGAATTACTTAGGCTTGCATACAATGGTGGGTAGGTCAAAATACAATAATTTTAGAGGGATAAAAGATAGGATATGGCTCAAGATCATCCACCTTTGGAGGAAGGTGGATGATTATACTCTTCCTCATTGGGAGGATGGAGCGTGTTAGTACCTTTCTTTTTCGGAAGAGAGGTCGTTCAATTCTATTTTTAACAGAACGCTTTCTCTATTGACTGTTGTCATAAGAGAGTTCATAGAAGTCAAGACAATGTCTATCACAAAGTAATTTGTAGGCGGGGGAGCCCCTAACAGATGAGTAGTTTGGCTGGTAATCTGGGTTTTTTCCCTGTATTGATTAGTCACAGTTGTAATTTCGGTTTCATTAAATGAAATGAAATCTATTTAAAAAAAAAAAAGATAGTAAGATGAGATGAGATGGTTTTAACTTTTTGGAATTTGATAAAGTGGTGAGTCTCACAAATTATTGAAAAGTATTTTTAATTATTAGGTGGAAAATATTATGAATATATTAAAAATAAATAATATCTATTATTAATTTAAAAACTCATAAATATTTTGGCTCTTCCAGAATAAAGTTTTTGTAGTTGGCTGTGATTATTTTAATATTTCCAAATATGAACTCATTTATTTGTTATTGAAATTATTTTAATTATTACCTATTTATTATATTATATTTTATAAAATTTGAAATAATAATTTTCTAATTATATATTACAATAAAATGAAAAGTTCTAATAGAAAATTATATATATATATATATATTTAAAAAACTAGTTGTTAGTGCTGCTGTTTTGGTATTGTAGCGATACTGTAGAGGTTGATGGAAATTTGTAATAGATCAACCATAGCGGTACTATATCATTACTGTAGTATTACTGTAGCGATGGTTGAAAAATTAAAAATAAGATAAAATTTTATATTATATTGTTTGGATAGGCATATGAAAGATGATGCACAGCTCAGCCATATGTATTTGGCCTAATAGTTTGGTATCTACTATCTTTCCCAACTTGAGTTTTTGATGTGCCATGCACGGTATTCCCTAATTAGTCTATTTTTAATTTCCAGAAAAGACAAGAAACAAACTGTATTTACTAGGAAAAGTAACAACAAAGAAAAAACAATATGCAATCAATCCAAGTCACATGATTAAAAAAAGAAAGAAAAAGCAAAGGTACATTTGTCTGTATATGTCCAAATTAAGGAAAAAAAAACATTAAAGACATGGAAACTTTATATTTATTTTTATTTTTAAGTTGTAAAGACTCATTTAGGATTTGTTAATAATTATAGATCAAAATTTTTAAACAAGAATAAAAAGTTACTATTTCCCACCTCTTTGTAAAAGTACTTCTTGTTAAACTCATGAAACTCACTTAAAAAAGAAAGTGACAGCTCGAGAACATCATGCATGCTTGGGTGAATATATGTCCGAGAAAAAATAAATAAAGTGAGGAAAGAAAAAAAGAAAAGTAGAAGGGAAAAAGTAACTCTCAACAAAACACAAAGAGACTCCGAATTAGGTAAAACAACCATATGATCTACAGTCTAGAATTAGGATGGTACTACTCCCATAGAGGGGGCTCACCGAATACTTAAAATTTTCTCATTTTTTTAAATTCATTAAATATTTTTAAGAAAAATAAAAATCAGAAATTCAATAAAAAAGTATTTACTTAATAATTAAGTAAATAAAATAAAAACAAAAAAATAAAATAAAACCCACAGTCGATGGCCACCGTCACCTTCTATGCGAGAAGTAATTCTCCTAAAATTAAAGACTTATCATTTCAAATGATGCTTTAAATTAAAATATTAAAAAATTTAATTATTTATACGAGTTATTTATAATGTGAACGATCGTTTATAACGAAAATAAGTTTATTCTTGTAATAAATAATTATTTTTATAATAAATAATTAATTATAAATAAAAAGGTTTCTTGAATAAAATGACCATTTATATATATATAAATATATATATATAATAAATAATATTAAGTATAAGTCTCAAATAAATAAATTTTGTATAAATCTTTTGTAAGACAGTGAGTCTTACCGAACAAAAATAATTTCTTTAATATTTTTTTAGGTGGGTCTACCTTTTGTATAGATCATTTCTTATATATAATATATACGTCCTATCATCCACTAACAAGGCTTCCTAGTGGTGGTTTTCTTTTCTTTTGAAGAAGCTTGATATATAATTTGCATTATTTTTCAACATTTGAATCCCACTTTTTCATTATGTTAGAAATCACATCAGTAGTGACCAAAATTCCAATAGAACCTCACTTCCTAGCGTGCATGTAAAGGCAGGCATATATTCAAATATATGTGTGATCTGGAACTATCTACCACGTGGAACATTATTAAAGGTAAATTCCCTGCAAATTTCGCTTTAACCAATCACAATGAATGGAGAAAGAAAATTGTCAAGGTTACTTTATGAAGTTTTAGTTGATCCTTTTCTTAAGCCATGCAAAATCGACTCGTTATAACATCATTAATCATAACTGAATTGGTCGGTATAACATCAAATTGTACATTTTAAATTATATTTATCACATTTAAATGGAAAGTAACTAACTAAAATGTGTCGCATCAGAGAGTAAGTATGACTCATTTCGATGATAATATCTAAGATGAAGAACAATATTTTTTAATTATTTTATTTCTTAAAAAACTCGGTGTAGAATGATCAATCTACTTGTTAGTTATACAAATTCTATTAAATTTAGATTTTTTTTATATTTTACTTATCTAATTTCTTATCATAGAGACACAACTTGAACATACATCAAGAAAACATTTGCCATAACGTTCTAGGGAAAATTATGAGTATTGAATAGAAGATAAACGACAACATCATGATTTAAAAGGATTTAATGAAACTTATTGTAAAAATGAAATTTGCAATAGAGGTGAATGCAGCAGCATCTGCCATTCCATCTATTGGCATTCTAGATAGGTTCATCATTTTTTCCACTACCACGTACGGATCATGCAAGCTACAGTCAAGCATTGACTCACTACATGTGCCGCTGATCTGATCTCTTTAGTCAAGCGCCAATGATTTCGACATCCCCCATGAAATGGGTTGGAATAGAAAAATTAAGATATGAATATTACACAAAATCATAAAGTACATCAATAATGTATTTTCAAGTTTTTTTTTTCCTTATTTTTTAAGTTATTTTCTAAAAAAATATTCAAAATAAAATTAATTATCTATAACTCTAAAAAAAAAATTTATCTAAATTTTTCATCCGATTATTATAAAAAAAATTATTATTATTATTATTATTTTTTGGTTGTTGGTACGAGTTGAGAAATATTTTTTATGCTCAAGTGGGTTGGTTACATCGTTGTCCCGTTTGACCCTTTCCCAGACTGATGAAACAAGAATTAAGAACAGTTGCATTCATCCACATTTTCACATGCATTTTAGGAGAAAGGACAACATTTTGTGTTCAGTTTCTTGATGTGGCAATACTGCCATTAATGTCATTTCCCTACCCAAGTTGAACATGTCTTGCTCATGATGAGTAGGGTAGAGACTATTGAGCGCAACTAATATACGTAGACTATGTTAAAATTAATAGACCAACATGATATAATTGAAAAGACTAAACGACAACGTACACATCCCCGAAAATAAAGAAAAACCATACGTGGCTCGATTCCGTTCACTTGCCTCAGACTCAAAATATAAAAGATGCCGCATTGGATCTTCAACTAGAGTCTTGACGCAATCCCCCCACCAATGAATTGTTTCAATAACTACCTTCCCGACCAACCATGCGACCGGACCATTTATTTGGTCCACTTTCCAACTTATTTTTATTTTACTTTTTATATTGTATTTATATTTTTTATATTGTATTTTTTATATTTATCGTATCATTAGTTATTTTATTTTGTTCAGGAAAAAGAAAAAATCAAACTCATTGATGAAAATCGATAATTTTGATAGTTTAGTTCTCCAATTAAAAAAGAAAATGTTACTATACTGCCTTAGTTTGCCTTTTCATTTTTATTCATATATTTGAAATTTTTTCTTTATTTAATGAATGAGGGAGTAACTTTTAATGTATTAGTGTATTTTTTTTATTTTTTAAAATATTTTAATATGTTAAAAAAATATAAGAAAGGAAAGGAAAAAATAAAGGAAAAATTTATACTAATAAGCATGCCCAACAATCAAAGCCAGACGACACACCAGCATTATTAAAAAATAAAAAGCTGATATGGTATGTAGAGCCAAATCCGTGTTATTTTTAATTTTTAAGCAAGTCAATACTCAAGCTTGCATATAAATTTGATTTTTATTTTTATTAAACATAAAATATGAACAATAAAATTTGAAATATGAAAAGGATAAAGGGAAGGGAAAAAGAAAATGGAGTTAATGAAAAAATAAATAAAGAAGGGGGGCAACTCGAAGTTTAGTAACACGTGCAAAAACGGCCGTCAGCGGTTTCGGTTCAACTCAGCCGCAAAATCCCCAAACGGCGACTCACTTCTCACTTCTTCGCCGTCGTGGGACCGACCTCCCAATCCTTTCTTTCAAAAGAATATAAATATATATATATATATATATAATTCCATTTTTATGTTAAGGAATATAATGACTATCAAAAAAAAAAAAAAAGGGAATATAATGCCAGTACCAAGTGCTCTCTCACAACTCAGGCGAATATAAACCGAGCGGAAAGAGTGAGGGATAGAGCAATTGGGTTTATGATTTAGAGAGAGGAGGAGCAAGGAGGAGGAGGTAGCCAGAACTGAAGCTTTCTTATCCAATTCTTAAGCGTTTTGCTCTATCTGTTTCCCTGTACGTATTTTCTCTTAGCTTTCTCGGGTATATGTTTCTCATTTATGCAATCACAGGTGAACAAAAGGGAAAGGAAATTATGGGTTATCGGTAATTTGAAATTCGAAATGGATCTAGTTTTTTGAGTTTGACTGCTGGTGGTTCAAACATCATGCATACAGATTTGGTAAATTTGTATGCAGCGTTTTGAGTACAGTCTGACATGTGATTGGTTCTAAATTTGTTTTTCTTCTTCTTCTTTTTGCGTCGTTGTTTTTTGTTTCTCTGTTGGTATTTGCCTAAGATCTGACATGGGTTGTTCTCATTTTTTAGGCTGGATTATTATATAGCTATGTTATAGGCTGTGGTTTACCCTATATTCTGGTTGTTTTGCTTGTGATAGACGTTTATTACACTTTGAATCCTGTAGATATGTTTCCGATACAAAATACAGTTTATGAATGTTGTTTTTATGGTGCCAAGTTTAGATTGATTGGGTTCAAGGATTCGTGTGCATGGTCCTTTTTTTATTGTTTAATTGGATGTCGGAGTGATTACAATCACGTAAGTGTTTGTGTTAGTTGTTTATTTTGGTTGCATATTTGCTGGTTTTATTGCTGAGTATACACGTTTTCTTGATTTACTTCAAAGATAACATATCTAGTGGGGGTGTGTTTTGGTTGTGAATTTCCACTTTTATTTACTGCTTTTCTGACATTTTGTTTTGATGGTAAGAAAGAAGGCTTTCTTGATCGGATTGGAATTTTTCGGCAACATGTTGGAGGGTCCATCCTATCTCATGCAGAGGGACTTGCCAAGCTCGTGTGAGCAAGACAGCACATGGATTTATAATGCTCTTTTTGTGATTGAGCTCTCAAACAGCAAGCACGTTATCCAAACTGACCAACCAGATGACCAAAATTCCACTGGGAATGGGTCAGATTCCAGTTCTCTTATCCACCAACTTGGTCGGGACATATCAATTAACTGTCTTCTTCACTGTTCTAGGTCTGATTATGGCTCAATCTCCTCACTGAATCATAACTTCCGGTCTCTAATTCGGAGTGGGGAACTATATAGACTAAGGAGGGAAATGGGTATTGTAGAGCATTGGGTTTACCTCTCTTGCAGCCTTCTTGAATGGGAAGCATTTGATCCAAGTCATCGCCGTTGGATGCATTTACCTAGAATGCGTTCAAATGAATGCTTCATGTGCTCAGACAAGGAGTCGTTGGCCGTTGGTACCGAACTTCTTGTTTTTGGAAAGGAAATAACATCCCTTGTTATTCGTAGATATAGCATTTTGACAAACACATGGTCATCCGGTATGAGGATGAATAAACCCAGGTGCTTGTTCGGTTCTGCCACTCTTGGGGAAATTGCAATTTTAGCTGGTGGTTGTGATCCAAATGCCAATATTCTAAATTCTGCTGAGCTTTATAATTCAGAAACAGGAACTTGGGAGACTCTTCCAAGCATGAACAAAGCGAGAAAAATGGGCTCGGCCGTTTTCATGGACGGGAAATTTTATATTATGGGTGGGATTGGAGAGGGCAACTCAGAATCGCTTACGTGTGGTGAGGTTTATGATATGAAGACAAGGGTGTGGACTGTGATACCTAACATGTTCCCTGGATGGAATGAAGGGGCAGGGGTGACTGAGGCACCTCCTCTACTGGCTGTTGTAAATAATGTTCTGTATGCAGCAGATTATGCACAAAAGGAGGTGAGAAGATATGACAAAGAGAGGAACTTCTGGTTTACAATTGGGAGATTACCTGAGCAGGCAGTTTCGATGAATGGTTGGGGATTAGCATTTAGGGCTTGTGGAAATCGGGTAATTTTTATTGGGCCTAGGTTAGGCGGAGGGATCATCGAGCTTAATTCTTGGGTCCCTGATCAAGGCCCACCGCAATGGGACCTGCTAGCCACAAAGCGCTCCGGCAGTTTTGTGTATAATTGCGCTGTGATGGGATGCTGAGGTGTCTGGTTGAGGTATTATGTTTGTACTGTGTGGAGTCATTTCTGGATGGAATTTACGCTCTTCATTTTCAAGGAGATGGGATTCCAGCTTGTGAGTAATCTCTGCCCTCCTATTTTGGGGGAAATGTTGGATGTCAATTTAGAGTCATAGATACTTGCTTAGAAGGTTGTCTGGAGGTCTGGTTTTCTTTTTCCCTTTTTTTCTCTTCTTTTCCTTTCCTATAATTGCTTCTTTACTTTCCCTGTATGCTTTCGTTACCATGAGACCTTTCCAAAAGTTGGCATCATGTAGAGGGGGCACAGGTGAATAATCTGAAGTCCTGCTAAATGTTTTAGGTCGTGATGACTGCTTAAGTAAATTTTATTCAGGCATTAACAATTGTGCAAGTGTACATTGATTCTCATTTGCTTAACCTTTTCTTAAAATGATTAAGAACCCTATAAGCACCCGCCAGAGAGATAGAAACAGTGGCTTGTGTATGCATTCTAATTATCTTTTCATTATATAATCTTTTATATGGTTTTAGGGTAATTTTATGTTATTTGATCAATGTTTTAGGTCAGTTTGCCATTGATAATAATTCAAATAGTTGGTATATCTTCTGATCTTGTTGGCTTCATGATAATGTGTTGCTTGGAAGCATCTGGCGGATATTTTGTTTCCAACAAGCCAGGTGTTAAACTCAAATTTGCTTGGTGCTTGGTGTTAAACAAGCCAGTAGTATGTTACATCAAATAAAATAATAATAATTTAAATATATGGAAAAACATTTGAGTTTTATAGGATTGTTTTGTCCATAAAGAAATTTAGTTGCTATGAATTGTTTAAACTCTTTGGTCCAGGAAGGGGTTAAATGATAATTGATAGAAAAAATATATATATACTATACAGACAGATTATGGTAAAATTGAGAATCACAATCTAAGACGGCGTAAATTTTTAAAATGTAAATAGATAGATACTATAATTTTAAAAAAAGGTTTCTTGGCTATTATTCATTGATGGGGTATTTTTTCTGATCCTTACTCAATGGATTGAAGCATACGAAGGGATTTCTGACTATGCCTTAGCTCTTGTTTTGAGTACCTAGGGAGACCTTGCATAACTTTTGAGGCATCATGGAGTTAAAGCATTACCTTGTTCAGGTGAGTTTTGGCAAAGCTTCTGTAACTTTGTGTGGGTTAAAATGTCGATGAGGTAGAGTAAAGATTAGCAGCAGTTTAAGCTTTCATTTAACCTTTTTTATTTTTAATCGAGATGGTCTGCAGGTTTTATGGTTTTGCACTTTATTCCTGATTGTGCTCACTGTTGGTTAACTTAAACAGAAGTAGAAATAGCCATTTCTGGGACACATCATTTCTTTGCCACAACTTAACATTTTTCAGGGTCAAGTGATAATCTTATTTACTTAATGCAATTGCCAAATCATGTATGCCTACTTGATGACATTATTGTCTGGATCATTGTTGATTCAGTTACCATTTTCCTTTCTAATATTATTGTTATCATATTCATTCAGATGAATGGTATACATTAGGCCTGTTTTTTCACTTCTTTGGGTCAGGAAAGAAAATTATTTCTAATTCCCAGTATGAATCTGTTTTGAAGTGAATTATACAATATCTTGGACTAAATCTACTTCTTTACATATCTGACAGACATTTATTAATATTGCTATTAATTTGTTATTTGTTGATTTTGTTTCCTTAGAGAACTCCCAATACAAGGAAATAAGAATATGGCCGGATTTATCCATTCTTTATAATGTTTTCATTGCACTAAAATATAAAGGTTATGTATCACATATTGATGTTTTGGAACTGAACATGGATCGTGTTGTTTCTGGAATCAACAAATTAAATCTGAATTCTAGTAACTATATTTTAGCCACATGACCAAAGTTGTCAAATTTGCTTAATTTACCTCAAATTTGAGTACTAGAAAATACATTTCAAGACTTCTGCATTGTGGAGAGGGCTGCTGGGGTTATCCCATCTTTTTTGGTTAAAAGTTGGTACTCTAAAGGTTATGAGATATATCCAAGAACGTCCAGGTAACTTAGTTTGTTGTTATTGATCTAAAAGTCACTAGCTACGGGATGTGTATTTTGAATCGACCTGTTGCACACAAAATCTATAAACCTGAATCTTAGTGCATGTGACTGGGTGGTTGGAATTTTGTTCAAATGAGATCACAAAAGGCCATACGAGGAGAGCTGTCTAGTCTTATTGATAGCTATATGAGTACTTGACAGGTCTTTTGGTTTGTTGAAAGGGCTCTTTCGCCCATTGTACTGGATTTTTTACATATGGTGTATTTAGCATGGTAGAGCATTCCGAATGGATTATGCATTTGTGCTACTATCAACCCAAATGTAGATTGACACTCGATGCATAATTTTTTTTCTCCCATGATCTCTCTTCTTCATTTCATCTATCTTATTCTTTATCATTTATCTCTCTATCTTTTCATTAGTTTATTTCATTAATGAAACAGAGAAAATTTGCCTTTCTAACTCTCTTTTTGCTGCAAATGGTTGCATTTTTAAGCAGCTGAAAGAATTGCACTTTATTTTAGGGGTGGATTAGGAAACATTTTGATTGTTCACTTTACATCTCAAACTCTTAGAACCGATATATCGCATCTTTTAACTGAAGACTTTGATAGTTTGAAAGCATAATGCATCAGTTTTAGTGATATGAAGTCGAAATTAGATCATGCTTGGCATAATGGAAGGCAGTTTTCCCCTTGTATCATTGTCTACTTCTGCAGAATCCTAATGGGTGTGTCTCTTGTATCATTGCATATGATTAATATCCCATACATTCAGCAGGTCCAAAGAATGCCAAATGATTATGTATTGTACCCTATCAATTTCCTGATAGGGTGAGGAGGGAAACGGTCAGATTCCTTACTGCATTTGCAACATCATAATGCAAACCGAGGCATTCAAACATCCCTTTTAAATATAAGTTTAGCCTGGGACTCTCTGCATGTAGGGGATAATGTGATAGCATCTTCGCTTTCTGGCTGTAAATTAATTGTAAAGAGTGAGTATTACAATATGAATTAAATTGTTAAATTAACTTATTTTGATAAGTTGAAACTTATAAAATAATTAATAATTTAACAAGTACAATAATCAAGTGCCATAAATATCTAAAGCATTCGCTTTAATTTTCTTCGGACACAGGCCTGGCATATAACCATCATTTTAGCACGGAAAAATGTAGTTATAAGCGTAACTGTATACTAATTTGTGTACCAATTTAATATGATTGGTTAAAAAGTAAATTTTATTAAAAATAATATTAATTTAAATTTTAAATATGAATGAATCAATATTAATATATAGATTAATATATTAATATGTATATTAATACGTGACTTTATTTGTACGTAACAAAAATCTTTTAACACTCCTTTTACTTTTTTTTTACTTCCTCCCCCAAACTGATAAAGAAAAAAGAAAATGAAAAAAAAAACGACGTTTCTAATGAGGGTGAGGTAACGTGGTTGTCTGACATGAGAAATGTCATATCAATTCTTTTTCTTTTTTATTTTTTTAATTTTTCACTGCGTCAAAGAAAATGTATTAAAAAAAAGTCACGATTCAAGTGGGCCAAATTGTCAAACCAAACTTTGTTGCCCAAAAAGTTTAAAGTATTCAACCGCTATGACCTTGTTAGACCATATTAAACTTGATTTTATTTCTTTTACTTTAAAATATTTTTCTCTTCTAGCTACATTGTTTTAAAGGAAAGTTGCAATATATATATATATTTTTTAAAAGGTATAATTTTTCAAGTATAATAAATCATAACATATCAATACAGAATGTTCTCTACTAAATAAAGATTTAAACAAGGATAATGAAAATTACTTGAGATAATAATTCAAGTGGCTTAAACATTGAAATAAACAATAAAGAAAGGACAAGTCTTTATCTTATGCCTAAAGATGACCTTGAGGTATGCATGAAGTCATCTATAAGTAAAAATAAATGATTTTTAGATAGTAAATATTTAAGACACATGATGAAGATAAAATTAAGTTCATTGTCCTTATATCCAAGAATGGAGGACAAGTGATATTTAGAGTTAACTCAAAAGGAAAGATTGTAAGAATAAGTAAAAGAGTTTTGCTATGTACAAACAAAGTCGCATACTAATCTGTGTACCAATACTGATTCATTCATATTCAAAATTTAAATTAACATTATTTTCAATACAATCTACTTTTTGACCAATCACATTAAATAGGTGCACATATTAGTGCACAGTTGTGCTTGCAACTAGATTTTTCTTAAATAAAATTGGTTAGGAATCTTCTCTTATAGTTGAAAATGTGCTACTTGTTCAAGGTTTAAAGCATAATCTTTTTAGCATAAAATTCAATTGTGTGATAAAAGTTTTATAGTTACTTTAAAAAAAGGGTAAGTGCATTATTTTGAATGATCATGACTATAATGTTTGTTTTATTGCATTTAGAAGGAATAAAACTTATACAATTGAATTTTAAGTAATTAACTCACAAGATGCTATTTGTTTTTCAACTAAAAATAAAATTATTTGCTATGCAATATGAGACAAGGTCATGCTAACATGAAACTTATTTCCAAACTTAAAAAAATGATCTTGTGATATATTTACCAAAATAAAATTTTTTGAGAAATGCTTTAGCCACAAATGTGAGTATACTTTTGTAGAATTTTTTTGTGGCTATAGCACTTATCAAAATTTTAAAGACAATTTGTAATGCATGTTAGTTTGGTAAATAAATAGAAACATTTTTTAAAGCTAAGAAACTTGTTTATACTTTTAGACCATTGCAACTGATACATATGAATCTTTTTGGACTAAATAGAGTTGCAAGTTTAGGAGGAAAATATTATGCATTTGTTGTTGTTAATGATTTCTTTATATATATTTGGGCCATTTTTCTTGTTCCTAAAGACGATGCACATAATGGTTATATTATTTCAAGTATCATAAGCGATAGAGAGATAAAATTTGCTAATATAGATACTAAAATTTTTTGTAATAAAAATGATTTTGTGTATAATTTTTCTACTCCTCAACAAAATAGGGTAGTGAAGAGTAAGAACAAATCTATTCAAGAGATGCCAAGAGCAATATTCAATGAGAACAACTTGCCCAATTATTTTTGGGCTGAAGAGGTAAGTATTGAATGTTATGTTATAAATAAAGTTATGTTAAGATCTAAGCTACATAAAACCTCCTATAAGTTTTGGAATGAAAAAAAAAATTCAAAATTAGTTACTTTCATGTCTTTGGATACAAATGTTTCATTTTGAATGGTATGAATAATTTAGGTATGTTTGATATAAAATCTGATAAATGTATTTTTCTTGGATATTTTACTAATAGTAAAGTTTATAGTCTTAAATAAGAAATGACTTTGATCGTACAAAAATCTATTCATGTAGTAGTATTTGATGAATCTAAACCTCTATTTTCTAGGAAATCTATTTATGAAGAAATAAATTTATAAACAATATAGGGAGCCTCAAACTTAACAAAGAGAACACAACCGAAGAAGTCTAATATGAACACATCAAGAAATATCATCAAAATCTAATGCAAGATGCAACTAAATAATGAAAACTTGTGAAAGATCATCCGACATAATTAATTATAGGAGAACCATCACACGGTATAAGAACTCAATCATCTGTTAAAAATTCTTACAATCATATTATTTTTATTTTTATCTCAGATTGAACCCATAAATATTGATGTATCATTTCTTGATAAAAAAAATGATATTTGAAAGAAATAAGGAAATCTAAATTAATTTGAAAGAAATAATATTTGGATACTTATCTCTAAACCCAAAAATTATATTATTATTGGAACAAAATGAGATTTTAGAAACAAAAAAAAAAAAAAAGCTTAAGTTATCACTAGAAATATGACTCGATTTGTAGTCTAAGATTTCAATAAGAAAAAAAAGAAATTGATTATGATGAGACATGCACTGGTTGCAAAATTATAATCTATTTGAATTCTTCTTTTGTATGCTTGCTTTTTAGATTTTAAATGGATATTAAAAGTGTTTTCTTAAATTGTTTTATAAATGATAAAATATATGTTGAGCAACTTTTAAAATTTTCAAATCTGAAATTTAAGCTCACAAAAGCATTACATAGATTCAAACAAATTTCTAAATCTTTGTACCATAGACACAGTGATTTCAAAAAAAAAATTTTAAGATAAAATCTTAAAAAACTGATATAACCATTTTCATATTCTATTAAATAAAATTTATTTAAATGATATAATATTTATTAGTGCTCAATTTAAGTTCTCAACTCCACCATTAAAGAAAGTCTAATCCAGGCCTTATAATAAGTGATAGAATATAAATTAGAGAAATGATATTTGCAGTTGCGGTTGTGTAAGTTTCGCGCAATCTCTTTGAAAAAAGTAAATTAATGCGGGACCTACATAAAAAAAATTAACTTTTTTAATCGTAGACCTCACTCTTTTTCAAAATAATTACATAACGTTTGTACACTTCACAACTATATATAACATTATTTTATAAATTAAGAAATTATGTTCACATATTTTAATAAATTTAAAATTTTTAGATAATTAATAATTTAACCAGTACAATAATAAATTACCACAAATATCGAAGCATTTGCTTTAAATTTTTTCAGACAGAAGCCTGGCATTTAACATCATTTTAGCACTCCCCTTACTTTAACTTTCTCCTCCAAACTGATTTAAATTAAAAAAAATAAAATAAAAAATAAAAAAAAGGAAGGAAAAGACGTTTCTAACAAGGGTGCAACTTGGTTGTCAATTTTCTGGAAAATACTCCCATGCTGGTTGAGCGATACTGCCTAAGTATACTGTTCAAGTAAAAAAAATATTTTTATTTAATAATTAAAGAAATATTTTTAAATATATTAATATATTTATTTTACTTAATAATTAAAAAACTGATTAAAAAAAAAAAACTGACTAAACAGTATACCCAACAGTATTTTTAAGGCGGCATAGTAGCCGCTACCTTTTCTCAGGGAGGCCATGAAACAAAAATACATGCAAATTACAATGCAGTGCAAACATGAAAAATGTCATATCAATTCTTTTTTCTGCCACTTCAGAGATAATGTAATAAAAAATGGATACTTTTGATGATTCGAGCGGGCCCAAATTGTCAAAGCCGACTTGTTTGTCCAAAGTTAGAAAGTTTCAACCACCGAGGGCCTGTTTGGATAAACATCTTATTTCATCTTATTATTTTTAAATATAATTTAAATATAAATATTTTTAACTTAATTATTACAAATATTTAAAACCAATTATTATAATTTTTTCAAAATTTTAAATAAAAAATAAAACATAAACAAATTTTTTCAAATTCTAAAATAAAAATTATATTATAAAATTATATTAATTTTAATAATATTTTTTATTTAATTTTTTTTCTCATTTTTCAAAACTCAATAAATACACAACTAAAACTATCTCATTACTATTCACAAACTATCTTACTATTATTCATAAAATTCTCATCTCATCTCACTCCTTAACCTACCCTAAAACCTTATTAGAGCATATCAAACTTGATTTTATTTGTTTTACTTTACTATATTTCTCTCTTCCAGCTACATTTTTTTCCCTTCATTGTACTTGGTGCTTTAAATTTGATGTTTACAGAGTTAATACTCGTCATTTCTAAATTGATGAATTAGCTAGGATTATTTTGGACTAAGGTCTAAATTAATAGTTAAATCCATGAAATACACCCTATTACATTTGTTGAGAATTTAAATATTATTTTTTAAAGTCACGCAAACAATATAAATATCATAATATTCATTTGAAGTATTTATTTCTTTTCCATTATAGATATCATAACCCCTACTCAAACTCTAAAGTTGAATTTAGTTAATGAAGTGATCTTAGATATTTTGTGAAGAATAGTGAAAAACTATTGAAAAAATATTAAATAATAGAAAATAGTAGTAATGAGTAATGGAAAATAAGTGAAAAATAATGAATAGTAGTGGAGTATTATGAGAATATTCTAATACCTAAACTAGCCCCAAGCTAAGCCTAACTTGCCCACTTCAATAAATAAATAAATAAAAGGAATCTAAGCCCAACTAATATGGTCTTTGATTGAAGGATTGATTCAAGTTTTTGAATTAATTTGAGGAGTTATTAAGTTTATTCGGAATATAGATACATTTGAGTGAATAATTCCCATTATCACGTGTCATTGTATGATTTGTTCAAGTTTTGATTGAGAATAACCATTTCCTTTTATGTTTTGTAAGGATATTCTTTAATGGCAAGGACATGCCTCAAGGCTGTATCATTTTCTCAAACTATGAGGCTGTTATGCCCATCTCCTCCCTGTCAAACTTTAGCGTATTGACTCTACCTTTCATCTTGGTAACTTGAATTGGGACAAACCTCACTTTTGGGCTCAAACTTCTCTCACTAAGCCTAGTGGATGACAATCCGCATATTAGTTGTCCTTCAATTCCAATTCCAAGTTATCACCCCCTAGTTTGAAGTAAATGACAGAGGAATACAAGACCAAGTTTTCGGTTCAGGAATACAAAGGTACTTGTTGGACAGATTAGCAACATTAGAGTTTTCAGTCAGTAACATTGTAGACAACAAGCAATCTTCTACAATGAACTTAGCTTGTGTTTGGATAGTGGATTACTTCACTACTATTTAATATATTATTATTACTTCTCACTTAATATTTGTTATTATTCAATATTTTATCATTACTTTTTCAACACTTTTTTAGTGCTATTCACAATCAACAATGGAAATTGAAACACTTATTTTTAAACCCAAGTAAACATAGATTGTACACAGAACAACCAGTTCTCATCCTCTTATGTATGATCTCCACCAGCAGGCAGCCATTTTAGCAGTCGTCTTCTAATTCGTTTGCTTCTCTTCTAGGCCAAATAGCTCAAAGAACAAAAATAGTTATGATAAAGGCCAATAATGGGTATTTGTGTCAAAAAAAACAAAAAACTTGGAAGACTTAGACACGGCAAGCCAGCATTGTCAAGTGAATATATCTTCTAAAAAATGCTTTGGAATGTGATGCTCCCAACTTCCACTTGGGATTTGATGGATACTGAAACATCGAGACATGCAATACAAGGTTACATACTCTCGTACACGACAATTAAAAATGCAATGCATCAAGCATGCTTCTAATAGTATACAATAATTGTAGTGAAATATAAGTGAATCAACATGATTATTGTACTAGAACAACTAATATCCCAATCTTCATAAAACCTAGAAATGGACCTTACTTGTTAAAAGTCTACTAAGTTATAAACTAAAACATAACATAGCCAGGGAGTATCAACTCCTTATTACAAACCATAACATAACATAACATGACAAGTCCTCAACATAAGCAAAGTAATTAAACATATTCTTTTATTTTTGTGATGGTAGCTAAAACCATCTCAAGGAACATCACGATCAATTCCATCCTCCTGTCGAGGTCTGGTTCATCTTCAATCAATTTCATCCAACTAGCTTTCGTTGACACCATCTGAGAGGAATGGTAGTTGGGACTACCACAGTGATCTTCCTTAAAATTTCAGTAAGTTAACATGCAACATATATAAAAATAATATAAATATGACAAATAATAAATATGAGATGGATGCATGAGCATGCTTTGCAAAAAAAATTAGATTTTCTCCCATCCAGTTTCCTCAATATCTTTCGAAAAATATGTATGCATATTTTCTTACAGAGAACATATCTTGCTTAATCCTTAGCACATATTGCTCCGTCAATTCATAATATATCATATGGTATATCTAGAGAACTGGACATCATATGTATCGCACCTCATGGTTCCCCATTAGACTGTGTAAACACACTAGTTTCACATTCATATCCTAGGGGTGAATACATCTTATAAACTCTCATGATAGTCTGAATTATCCATTACCTTGAACCATATTAGCTCCCATCAGCTGAGGTGTCCAAATACTTCACTCCAGAGATCTTTAAAAAGATCCCATTCGAAGTTTGTTGACTCTTTTTCATCAACCTAGGGTCTCCACTCCATTATTTATTACTCCAAAGCAGATAGAGGAGTTCCACCAGGATAATCCCCTATCATAATATTGGGTCATGATAAAAAAATACTTTCATGTTGTGCTCATGAAAAAAACATATTTCATGACATGTGTTCATAATTCATGACATGTAACATGCTTCATGCTAAAATGATATATTTTCATGTATGATGCAAAATGACGTGTTTTCATGCTTTATGCTAAAACGACATGTAACCAAATCATGCTTGCAATCCATGTGATTGATAAATTGCTTATAGCATATGAAATTTCATGATGAAATAACATTTATGATATGAATGTGGCATTTATACAAAACTATATACATGTGATCCAAAAGTAAGTCAGAGGCTAACTTACAAACTCCTTAAGTACTATAAATCGTCGTGGGCTGAAATAAGAGATATACTAATGTTAGGATTCAAAAAATTATGAAAATTCCAGAATCTAATATTCTTAAAATTATATTTGCAACTCTGCCCCTTAACTCTTCAGAAATTACAAATACACCCCTAAACTTTCACTATTTTCAATTTGGCCCCAAATTTCTCAAAACTTTACAAAACCCATGTATTTCTTGTTCTAAATCCATTTATGACCTTATAATACAATGATTCATGCAATAACCACAAGAAACTCACCAAAACCGAAACATATAACACACACAACACACACACAACACACACACACACACACACACACCACATACACACATAATGCACTAAGTGTGATTTAGGCCTAAGATCATATGAAAACCTCTTGGTTTGCAATTTAACATAGGCCTTTTGTGACGTCCCAGGCCAAGAAGGTTAAGACTTAGCCATTTGGATTGAGAAACACTTTCAACCTATCTCATCTCATCTCATCTTATTATTACAAGTTTTCCAAATTCACAAACAAAATATAATAAACAATTCAATTTTTTCAAATCCCAAAACAATAGTAATATTAAAAAATAATATTATAATAATATTTTATTCAACTTTCATCTAAAACCATCTCATCTCATCTCACTATCCAAACAACCTCCTAGAATTGGAATCTAGTAAGTGAGTAGAGACCTAAGTGAGTAGAGACCCAAGGGCCCTAGAATTGGAATCTAGTAAGGTGGGGCTAATTTTTGCCCTTATTACTTTGTAGAGTAGGTGCCCAAGCCAAAGAAGGAAGCCTTCTTGTATTTTTTGGCCACCATAGGATTTAGGGATTTGGAAGAGCTCATTAGGGTTTTAGAGGAGAAGAGGGAGGCGCCACTTGGAGCTTGGTGAGAAGGGAAACCTTTGAGTTTTCAAATTCCAATCATGAGGAACCTAGGAAATGGGAATTTTGGTTTTGCCAAGGGACTTGCCACTTGGCAAACATGTAACCAAGCTTCTAGAAGAGGTCATAAGAAGGAAGAGGAAAAATTTTAAGTTTTCGGTTTACTAGGGTACATGCCAACTTCAAGGAAGCCATCTTCCATGTTGCCATTTATCATGCATGCACAAGGTTCTTGGAATTTCTAGAAGAATCTAATCATGAGAGGAACTTAGGGTTTCAGCTATAGTAGGAGGCACCACCTGTCCTTTAGGCATGAGAGTTTCTTAGATTCCCAAGAGAATCAATGCTAAGTGGAAGAAGAAGGGGGTGATTTCGGCCATGCCACTTGGTAGACATGCATTAATCCTATAGGTTCATTGCATCTGGACTAAAAATGGGAGGAAGAGGGCTTAGGATTTTTCGGCCACCCCAAGGGAGGCACCACTTGTCCTCCATGCTCTATGGCCCTTTAAGCTTCCTAGGTGGAAGATCAATGATGAAAGAAATGAAAGGATACGCATGCCACATGGCACCCATGTAGAAGCATCTAGGGTTTCAAAAGAGAGAAGAGCAGGGACAAATGGGTGCTTCATCTAGGGCAAGAAGAAAGGGATGCCACTTGGCATCCATGCATGGAAGGAGACAACAACTCTTTGAATTCTGTAGCAGAATAATGATGGGAGAGAGAATAAGTGGAATCAAGAGGACCTTTAAATAAGGAAAATTTATGGCCGACACTCATACAATTGCTAGAAGGGAGATCAAAGGTCATTTTGTTTTTGCCAAATTTCCTTCTCTCATTTCTTCTCTTTCTTGCCCACCCTAGGAAGAATCACACACCATATTCTCCCCATCCAAACACCCATTTTGTGCAAACATTGAAGGGAGATTCAAGAACACTTTGTGGAAAAGATTAGCATGGTAAGAACCTTCAAGCCATGAGCTCATTCTCTTCTCTTACACACACGCACTTGCAAAGGAGTTTTTTGGAGATTTCGGCTTAAGGGAGTTAATCTCTGTGTTGTGACTTTGTTGTAAGCATCATGAAAATGATGGAGTGATTGGTTCGACCATGAGAGGGTAGCCATGCTTAAATCCTATTGAGTATGGTTTTGTCTAGGGTTTTCTTTTATAAGAGCTTGAATCTTTAATGGCAAAATGGAAAAGAATCGGCCTTTGTGGAGATAAGTCATATTCAGCCATCACTAGGGTTTCCATGAGAGTTTTCTTTCTAGTATATCACAAATTAGAATGCCTTTCATATCTCAAGGAACTTTCAACCATGAAGTTTTTACATACACAAAAGCATGTTTTTACACATTGAACACACACGGCCATTAGAACTTAGGTCTTTCAAATATGACTTGTCACCTAACTACTAGGGTTTCGACCAAGTGGAAGGAGTGGTAATATAGCTTGGTCCTAGGGTTTTCATAACTTGTGTGTATATGAAAATTAGAAAAGAGGATTCATGACTGATTAGGGTTAAGAAGTCTAAACCCTAGTACACGAAACATATGTTGGGTTTTAGTGTTTTGTTTTCAAAAGTCTAATAGTTGAAACGTACAAGTTCAGGTTACTTGAGAGTTGGAAAAAAAATCCTTTTTGGAGCTTTGTAAGTTATCCTCTAACTTACACTTGGATAATAAATTTATGTTTTTGTGTAAACTTTGCATTTGGTTACTTGTTTTGATTAATGAAATGCAATTTTATTACATGCTATGATCGGTTTGTACCCTGAAATTTTTGGTTGAAATGACTTTTTTTGGAGATTTTCTTCATGTGTTATGTTCATGTTATATATCTTAACGTTCTAATTATTTCAAGCTATTCATGTGATGCATTCCTTGCATATTGAGTATAAGTACATGCCATTATTACATGAAAGGTTGCATGGTGTTATCACAAGTCCATGTCACATGTTTTTGGGTTGTGCACTGCAAGAAAAAGATTTTTGTCATGATCCCAAATGTTAGGATGTAGAATATTCTAGTGGAACTCCTTTATCCATTCTGAAGTATCCAAATTGGAGTAGTAACCCTTGAGTTGATGAAGTACAGTCAACGAGCTTTGAATCAGTTTTTTTTAAGGGATTCTGGAGCGAAGTAGCGCAACTAATGTTAGTGGGTACAACACATTGAAAATATGGTGAAGGAGAATTGTGAACTGCCGTATCATATCATAAATGCAGTGACGGAAAATTGTGAATTGCAAAAATCATATTAAATTGAACGTACTCACTCCAGGTCAGAGGGTCAACAATATGATG
Source organism: Carya cathayensis (assembly GCA_011037825.1). NCBI lineage: Eukaryota > Viridiplantae > Streptophyta > Magnoliopsida > Fagales > Juglandaceae > Carya > Carya cathayensis. Next base: position 252,072 of record QGSO01000337.1, on the reverse strand, counting down.
TGGTAACTAACAAGAGCCCACGATGCTTAAGGAGCCATGGGGTGTCTACCCACATCATTATATTGAATAAGATTACAAGATATTTATAAGAAATGACACTTTGTGACATGGTTATAATGTTGCTTTGTTACATGGTTACAAGATCAGTGTTTTTGATAGGGAATCTAGATGGGAGAAAAATTTATTTTTTCAAAGTACATGTTCATACTTATGCATTCATTTTCACGGTTTACCTTATATGTGCTTCTGTTATCTCTGTGTATGCTTTTGATTTAAAGTGTTATCAACTTATACTTATGTTTTTGTTCTTGGTACCATATTGAAATTACTCAAACCCTTTGATTAGTTTGAATTTTTCCACTGCAATTATTGCATACTGCTAGAAACATACTAGGTGCATTGCATATTAATGTCACGAATGAGGGGTATGTGACCTTATGTTACATGTCCCAATGCATTAGTCTCTGTCAAATCCCAAGCAGGGTTTGGGGAATCACACATACTCTAAATCAAAGCTTAAAAACATGTTAGCACGTTAGATTCAAGTCATACATAATCATATCTTCATCATATAATGTAACCAACACCATTATACAACTAAATAACACAATTCAAGACTTAGCATGATGTTCCTAGCCTTTCCTCTGCAAATGATCACTAAGAACTTCAATAAATTATATATCCTAATTTTTAACATACTAAGTACCCATTTCTAGATGAAATTAAACATGAGTAAGAAAATAATTCATGGTGTCACAAGATGAAACTTCAATCATATCAAAACCCTAAAACTGAAATCATACTTTATGCTTTATCTAAAATATTGGACTAGATCCTTAAATAACATGCTGTTTTTTAGAAATATACACCCATGATCATCATAATCAGGCTTTAACTAAGTCTAAGTCACAATACATATGCCAATAACTAGAAACCTCAAGCTTGCACCGAAATTTTGCTTTCAAGTATGTACTACATAAAACTCAACTTAAACCTCAGTTTCATGATTTACATGAAAGCTTAATATGTTGATGTAACTTTCAATAAAAAGATTATGAAGGGTCTACTCACAAAATCGAAGCTTTGATGCACACAAGAATCAACTCTCCAAGGGTGTTTACACTAGCTCTTGGGTTCACTCTCTTCTAAGGATTCTAAGGAAACTTTGGTTAAGAGAGCTTGTGTTGCTATTGGTGATGGCATGGGATGAAGAGAAGAAGGGAAGGTGAAGTTGTAAGCCTTGGTTTGCAAAAGTGAAATGAAGATAGACTTGAAGAGATTCTCGGTGAAGTGAAATGTATACTAGTATCATTACAAGTAGGTATGCAGGTGTGTGTGTAGTCCATTATCACACTAAGGACATTGACCAAGTGAGTGGAAATGGTGCATAGGTTTTAGGCTCACATGTGAAGATTAGATGGGGTTTTGGTTCCCCAAAGAGAACCAAATGGAGTTGGCTGGTTTTGGCTCCAAACCAGTCCAACCGTTCTCGATTTTGATCCCGTCATGTGCTATGAGCTATGAACTCTTGGAGGTGTTGTCATGGTGGCTTTCCAACGTAGAGAAATGGTGGACACATGGTGGTGATTTGTAGAGAAATGAGGAGAGAGTTTGAATGGGGTGCTTTAGCCTAGAAGTGCACATGACCTCCATCTCCTTCTTCAAATAGCTTAGACAAGTGTAAGGTAGGAGATTGGGTTGACATATGAGTGTCTTGGGAATCTTTTTCAGACCTAAGGGATAGCTTAAGTGCATGGGAGAGGGGCTGAGAATGGTTGCAGAAAAGATGTGACGACATTGGTATATTCATGTAATACCTCATATGGTAATGATAAGGGTAGGTGGTGTATGGGATCTCACTTTACTTGGGAAGGAGAAGTTCTTACTCTTTATAAGGTTCCAATGGGTCTCTAATTTTATTATTGACTAGATATTTTGGAGTATAGGTCATGTGATTTGGACCTTCCATTGGGGTGTTACAACTCTACTGCTTATGTTCCCCTTCCTAGATGCTTTAACTCGATAATGGCATGACTAAAGGCTCTCAAATCAAGTGTTTTTATTAACCCTAAGTTTAGGTCTATAAAATGTTGTTCTAATATCAATGAGAGAGAGACTAAACTATAAAAAATTTGAAGGGATAAACTTGAAGAGATTTGGTTGCACATGTCCCTTCTTGTTTGGTTTAGTTTCAATGCAACAAAAGTCATGATTAATGATATGGCCTAATGAGATGCTTCTCTAAGTTTCTTAGGGCTGAAATAACAGGGTCTAATTTAATGATGGGCTGAGCTTGGCAGAAATGAAAAAAAAAATGGGCAGATGGTATGCGGAGCTCAACAATCCCATGTGCTTATGTGATGTGTTCTCTCGATTAGCATAGTTAGGATGGGCATCTAAAGCAAACTTGGTCTCCAAGTTTATCTAAGATTCAAGTTCCCTTCAAGCTAGGCTTCAACATGGGCCTCGAGCTTGGGCCTAACTTTGGGCTTCTAGTTCGATTAACTTGGGCCTTACCTCAGGCCTCAAGTGTTTGCTAAGTTGGGTCTTACCTTGGGCAACCTTGGGCCTTTCCTTGAATCTTACCTAACAATCTTGGGCCTCCAAGTTCTACTAAACTTGGGCCCTTTCTTACCAATCTAGCTTCCAAGGGTTCATAAGAACCAGTTACCATATCCATTGAAGTGGTAATTCCTCCTCATGCCACATGTCATCCTCCCATTAGCCAATTGGCATCACATTTTCTAAAAAAGATTTCTTGCTCTATTAATCTCTCAGTGCAATAGAAATGGATTTTTGCATCCAACTCTTTTCCTTCATTAGATAAATTGTTGCGATAAATAAGTAATTACATCTTCATTAAACCTATTGCAAATAACCCATAGTTTTGGTCAAATTAGCCTTATGAATAGTGAAAATAGTTTTTGCGTCGACCTACATTTAGTTGCGTCACAAAAACTATTCCAATATATTCCGACGCTATGTTGGTTTTTTGTGTCCAAAGTATTAACACAAGAGAAAATCTATATATGCACCATGTACACTAGATCTAAACCATTTTTCCCTAAATGTTGGTCGTACACTACCTACTGTCGCTGAGGGTTGTCGAGTGAAACTCCAAAAAGGGGATTTCAATACACTGTGGGTAAGAGGAAGCCATTTATGTAGATTTAGATACATGTGAAGAACACATGAAAATCTCTCTTATTCTAAGCCTCTATTAAATCCCACTTTCACTTACAACTCCATTCAAGGTACGTGTTACCAACATCAATATAACCCACATCAATGCTCACCTAAATTACTTGAGTATTTGCATCCTTTGTTCTACAATAGTTGGCCTCATTGAATTGTGCTATTTCTAGTAAAGAGTTAAGATTGCAAATGGTACTTGGGCATCTACATAATTTACTGATTTGGGAAATAGAACTTTCCACTTGCATGCCATTTGTTTGATTAAATTCCTGTATAGACATGAATTGATCTTTTGTAGAATATTTTATTTTTTATGGTTTTCTGGATGCATTCAGAATACCAACAAACTCAAGAGGACAACTTTGAGATGGGATGGGCCTTTACTTATAGTGGATAGATGTTCATTCTCCAACATATGCTCAATTGTCACAAGGTTAGGGTCAAACATTTACAAAATGTTTTTCACCAACATCTTTGTTGGGTGTTATACTAGTTAAAGAGTGTTCCTTTATTGGGTTTTTCACCAACATCTGTTTCAATTCTTGGATGATATAAATTGCATTTTGCTGTGCATCACTAAATTTAGACGGAATAGGCTATTTGTTGAGACAATGGTTTTGATTTTCCTTTTTTATGTTTGAAGGCCAATGAGATGCCTCACTGACTAAGGCCATTTTTCCCCTACCCAAATCCTAACCTTTTATGGAATTTGAGTGTATATAGAGGGCTTTTGTAAAATTTAAAATTCACTTAACATGTGTGACATATACACTGCTAAGATTTTCGAGTCTATTCAACAATTACTATCTTATTTGTTACTTTGCAATTAAAAACCGCAATTTACATGCTATTATGGTAGTAGAGCTTGTATGTGGTCATCGATATAATTATGCACCAATGATCGGCATTATCTATCTTTATTTTTAGAACATGGCAAACCCAACAAATAATTAGTCTATCATCGGGGTTGCATATATGCTTGATGTTTGTTGGAAAGTCTAAATTCTTTTTTTGTAATCATTAATATTGCATATCATGTAGATGGACAAACGTTGGATGAATGTCAGAGATAGGTTTATGTCAACAAAATATGCCGAAGGGGTTAGACATTTTCTCACAATGATTGGAGATCTCACTAATAGAAACAACCGACTGAGGTGTTCACGTTGAAGATGCCATAATTTCTTGTTCTTTTCTATCAATGAGGTTGAAGGACATTTATTCATTTCAAGGGGAGCAAGAATCTATGAATTATAATGAATTGGAAGATGTTTGACGTCCATTTTATCCCCGTTGCACAACATTTTCAAAAATATCATTCATTGTAAAGTTGCTACACATCAAAACAGTAGGTGGGTGGAGTGTAAAGTCATTTGACTTGTTTATTAAACTTTTGAAGATTGCTTTTCCTGATGCACTCTTGCCTAACTCTTTTAATGAGGCCCGGTCCTTAGAGCGAGGCTTGGGGTTTAAATATATGAAAATACATGCATGTCCAAATGATTGCATACTATATTGGAAGGAAAATGCCAACAGGCAAGCATGCCCAAAGTGTGGTTTATCCAGGTGGTTGTATACGTCACGTAGGCGATGACTAGTACCTCAGAAGGTATTGCGATTTTTTCCACTGAAATTGAGGTTGCAGAGATTATTCATGTCCAAGAAAATAGCAAAAAGCATGAGGTGGCATCAAGCAAAAAGGTCGCGAGATGATAAGGTTCTGCTTGGCCACTAAAAATTTTCAGATGAGAATTTTGAGTTTTAAGATGAAATATTAAAATATTATATTTTAATATTATTATTGTTTTGGGATTTGAAAATTTTAAGAAAAAGTTGAATAGTTTATTATATTTTATATGGATATTTGAAAAAGTTGTAATGATGAAATGAAAATTTTACATTTGAGATGAGAAATTTTAGTGGCCAAACCGTACCTAACACTTTGAGACTTCCTGCCGACTCTGAGGTGTGACAGAAATTTGATAGAGATCATCCTTAGTTTGTTGGAGACCCTAGCAACGTTCGGCTCGGTCTTGCTAGTAATGGCTTCAATCCTTTTGATAATATGTGTAAACCATATAGCATATGGGTAGTGATTCTAGTCCCATATAACTTTCCACCATGGTTAGGCATGAAAGATCCATTCTTCATGTTGTCATTACTCATACCTAGTCTTAAGTCACCCGTGAATGAAATTGATGTTTATCTCCTCCAGTTGCTTGATGAACTAGAGGATTTGTGAGAAAATGGCATTGAGACGTACGATGCCATGGTTGGCCAAACTTTTCGCTTGCATGCTGCTCTGTTGTGGAAAATTAATGATTTTCCCGCGTATGGTAACCTTTCGGGTTGGAGCACTAAAGGCAAGTTGGCATGTCCAACATGCAATATGCACATGGAGTTCATGTGTTTGGCCTATGGTCAGAGACATTGTTACATTGGCGCCGCTTCCTACCATTAAGTCACATTTGAAGAACAAAGAAGACTATTTTTAATGGGCAAGAAGATCACCGGACATCACCCCCTCAGCTTTCAGCAGAAGAAATTATGCAGCAACTAGATACCATTGATATTGTGCATTTTGGGAATGGTGCAAAAAGGTGAAAACGTCGCCCTCATGAGTTAAACTGGACCAAAAGAAGTATCTTCTTCAACCTTCCATATTGGTGTTCCCAGGAACTGAGACATAACCTCGACGTGATGCACATCGAGAAGAATATTTGTGAAAGTGTTTTGGGTACGTTGATGAATATTCAAGGTAAAACAAAAGATAATATCAACGCTCGACAAGATTTGGCTGAACTTAGTATCAAGAAAGAGTTGCACTTGAAACAAGATGGAGATCGAGTTACAATCCCTCATGCCTATTTCATGCTATATGGAGATGAAATGAAAGAGTTCTGTCATTGGTTGAGTAGTGTTAAGTTCCCAGATGGCTTTGCTTCTAATATTTCAAGATGTGTCCATGTGAGTGACTGTAAAATCTTTGGAATGAAAAACTATGATGTCCACATCTTTTTGCAACGGTTACTACTAGTGGCGATCAGTGGGTACTTAAGGAGTGATATAAGTTTGGTATTGATGGAGCTTAGCACATTTTTTAGGGATTTGTGTGCACGAACATGTAAGAAAGACGTGGTTATGTGTCTTGAGTCTAAGATTGTCCTCATTCTTTGCAAGCTGGAGATGATATTTCCACCAAGCTTCTTTGACATAATGGTTCACCTAGCTGTCCATTTGCCTCGAGAACTGTTGCTAGGTGGACCTGTTTAGTATAGGTGGATGTATCCATTCGAGAGGTATCCATTGCTAAGGCCTATATTCATGTAGAATGCTTGACATTCTTGTCCATGCATTTACATGATGTACCAGCATTCTTCAGTCAAGAAGATTGAAACTTTGATGTTGGTGTTCAAACGGCCAATCAGATGAGTGACTTTTGAGTTTTCTCAACAAAGTTACGACCAATTGGGTCTTCAACACCTGTCCAGTTAGAGAAGAAACTATTTAAGATTGCAAGCTGGTACATTCTCATTAACTGCACAAAGGCCATGCCTTACTTAAGAGTAAGAACCTGATAATAGCATTTCCTATGGAAAAACTAGCAATAGCAACAACCATTCATTTACTTAGTCATTTCATTAATCATTGTTTCTGCCTTTATTTAAATATGTATAATTTTGTGTTTGTTGTTTGTAGTGAGCATTACAGCATTTTACAGGAGTAGAGTATCCCTAACATTGAAATGAGGTATCAAGCTGAATTTCCACAGTGGTTCAAAAGACACGTAAGCCATTTCTAACTAATAATAACCGCCATAGAGCTAAACAATCAAATATAGTCATTTAATCTTTATATATTCCAAACTTGGCCTTTTTGTAGGTTCAAGCATTGTGTGCCAGTGATACTGACCAAGTATCCAATGATCTTTATACACTAGCTTGTAGTCCTGACCCTTGGGTCGCATCCTATGAAGGTTGTATAATGAATGGTATAAGGTTTCATACAAAGCCTTATGAAGAAAACCGTCAAACCCAAAATGGTAGAGTAGTAGTTATGGCCAAACACGACTCTAGCATGGTGGCTTTCTATGGCATACTGAATGACATCTTGGAGTTTCGCTACATGGGATGGCATCATGTGTGGGTATTTAAATGCGATTGGTCTGATGTCGGTAATCACCGAGGGATACTTGTGAATGACCATACTACAAGTGTGAATTTCAGTCGAAAATGGTATAAGGATGAACCATTCGTGTTTGCATGTCAAGCTTCACATGTTTTTTTTTTTTTTTTAAATTTCAAAGACACAAACTTAGGTGGTGAGTGGCATATTGTGCAGAAGATAATGTATAGGAATGTGTATGATGTTCCACAAGTGCCACTAGTAAGTGATTCAGATGATTCTATCGAGGGTGAGGCATATCAAGACAAGGAATCTGTTGAAACCGTCTATGATGTTCACTTTGAACATAATGGCCTTCCAATCCCCATTGATAAGGCAAGATGTTGAACCAATGATGGTCCCCATGTTTGCATTGAATGCGAGACCTAGTGACAATCTCTTTGAAAGTAATTTTGATTCGATTGATGGAGCAAATGTCTGAGACTTTGATTCCACTGATGGAGCCAGTGTCTGAGACTATGGTGCCCCCAACTCCCACGTACGGCCACGTGGAAATCGAGACGTCGGGATGATGACAACACGGTCACACATTCTATCGCCAAGTGCCAAAAGTGTATGCACAAGCAATATGTGTACAAATAAAAACACACAGCGGATAGTAAAGTCATATAACTAAGTACTAGAATTTTTGTTTAATTACAAACCATTTTAAAACAAGCATAAATAAAATATTACATGTTCAACATCATCTCAAATCCAAATACATACTAATAAAAGCAACAACAAATATAGCATATAAAAAAGCCATCCAAGCTACTCCTCCGGCGGAGCCGCCACCTCGGGCTCAGCCTCCTCGTCCTCTAAATCTGCATCAAAATCTACAGTACCAAAAATGGTGCCGCAGGTAAGTAAAAAAAAATCCAAACAACGCAAGATAAAAACATATTACATCCAAAACAATATGCATGAAGTATGCCCAATGCACATGTCCCAAAAACCATATTTTTTCCATGCACGCCAAAAGTCCCATTTGGCCCAAAACCTTTCCTTTAAATCATTCCTCGCCATTATCCCAGATAATGGCCCAAAAACAGTCTCAAAACCATTTTTCCATTTTTTCCCTTAATCGAATGCACCATGACCTCCCCTAGGGGTCATCCGCAAGCCCTGGTTTCCTTCGTCACACCATGGGTAACGACCAAGCGTGTGACTTCGTAACAAGCGATGCCTAGTTCCGCGCCCTGCGCGTTCATAACCAATCATCCTCTAGCCCCCGCCAGCAGAGGGGCCACGGAGTCGGTGAGTAGAGCGATGCCCAGTTCCGCGCCCGGCGCGTTCGTAGCCAAGCATGCCCTAGCCCCGCTCCCGTCGTCGCCCAGCGACAACTCAGGGGACGTCACTCAGTATATTGCGCTCCCGAGTGACCAGAGGAGCTCCACCGAGATAATACCCCATCTCGGCTTGGGGTCGTGATACACACGCACCCAAAAACCATTTAACTCATGAAAATCCCATTTTCAATAAAATGCACATGAACATGTATGCACAATGCCATGCAATTAAAATCACACGAATTAACCAACATATCCTGAACATCAATAACAACCAACAAACAACTCCTTCCTCAATTCCAACTGACCCCCGACTCCTCGGACTCAGTCTGAAATAACCAACCAGATCACAAATAAATTATTGTAAAGGAAATAATACATTTAAATCTAAAACGAAGTTTGGAAAAATACTTACAGCGCTATATATTATTTTTCGAAGGATCGGCACGCAGCAAACGGTGAAGGAAAATCAACATAACAGTGCAAATGCACTGTGGCCGTGGGTTGTAAAATACCCACTTTTGAACGGGGACAAACCAAAGCTCGGGATTGATAGGGAATGGCCTAGGGATGTTTATGAAGCTAAGGGAAGTGAGTTTTGGCTGTGGGTGGCGGTGGAAATGGCGGTGGAAGCGGAAAAAGGCCAAATCGGAGTTGAGCTCGTGGGAGCTGCTTCGGCAACGGATAGGGGCTGAAATTAGGTGGGTTAGGTCGGCAAGAGGTAGGGGAAGAAGTGGTGAAGAGATGGTGGTCGGAGGTGGTGCGACGGCACCGGAAACGGCTCAAAACCGTGCGGCTTAAATGTACTCTAGGTGGCTAACGGCTGGCCGGATAGGGGAGATATTTGGTGGGGGTGTTCATCGGCCGGAGGGGAGTCGGACGGTGGTGGCTGTGTCAGCCACGTCGGCCGGTGGCGGCAAGTCTGGGCGGTGGGGAGCTGGACAGCGTGGGTGAGGAGAGAGAGAGAAGAAAGAAGCACGGGGGGAGGGGAAACCGTGGGGAAGGAGAAAAGAAAGAAAAAGAAGAAAGAAAAAGAAAGAAAAAAGAGAAGAAGGAAAAGGAAAAAGAGAAAAGAAAAGATGGAGGAAAAGAAATGAGGTTCAATCCTCACTTCTGGAGTCCAACAACTAATCCAACGAAAAAAACTTTAAAAGCAATAAAACCAAGAAAATATTTTAAACACATCGTAAAGCTAAAATATAATAAATAACTAGTAAAAACCAACTATTAAATTTTAATTCCAAAGACAAGTTAAAATAAATTAAACAGCAATTTAAATTCAACAGCAGATAAAATCCAATTAAAATCTGATAATTTAAAATAAAAGAACTATTATATTAATTAAATTAAAATATTCCTTCAGTGAAATACACGTAAAAACGGGGTGTCACAGAGACTCTGATGAAGACAGTGTCCAAGAGACCGATGAAGACAGTGTGGAATAGACCTAAACAAACATTTCCAAGATAATGATGACCAATAGTTCATTCTAAGGTATCATGCCTATTTGGTTCCATTTATTAAATTGCATGTTCATGCCTATTTTATACTTGTAAAGAAATGCTTGTTAAATGCTGCAGGTTAGTCTCTCATGCCTATTTGGGACATGCTGATCAGACATACATGAAGGAGCCTTTCCAATAATGGTACATGGACATTTAAAAAAAAAAAAAAAGAGTCAGGGCCACCTGTCCAAGAGTGACCGCTCCTCAATTTTATTAATAATCCTCACTTGTGGCCCGAGGAAAACCATGGTTACAAATCAAGCATATGGGATTTACATAACAAAAGGCCCAACATGCCAAAAAAGGCCAACCAAAATAGTTAAAAACAAGAGCAACAAAACATCAAGAAAAAACAGAAACAAAATGAAACTAACTAAAATGAAGCGAAGGCATCCCGGAGTAATCCATGCGAATTAGCCCTTGCAGCACTCGGGGAGTCTCCAACAAGTGGGAAAAAACCAAATCAACACCAGAAGCCCCATGCTTTGCCAACCAATCTACTGCTTTATTTCCCTCACGAAAGACATGGTGACCTGAACAAGTCATGGAACTCGTAATGTCAAGAATTTCCTCCCAGAAATCCTCCAGGTACCACACCCCACCACCTTTTATTCCTCCACCAAGAAATAATAGTCATAGAGTCAAGTTCAATTTCCACATAATTGAGAGCTAAAGATTTAGAAACCTGGAGCCTGTGAAGGAGAGCTAAGAGCCCAAATTGATTATTAGAACCTATACTAATTAAAGAAGAAAAAGTATGAATTAAAGTACCATGATCATTTCTAATAATCCCACCCACACTTGAGGCACCCAGGTTGCCCAAACTACTACCATCTATGTTCAGTTTAAACCAACCAGCCGTTGGACATTGCCAAGCAATAGCTTTGCATGGCCGAACAGGAGGGAACACAGGCTAGACATGCAAACTCTCTAGTACCTGCAAATCAAAATGAGAGATATGAGAACTATTATGCATATCACAACATCTAATCCACCGACGAACAGAATGAATTAATATCTCTGGCAGATTCAAAGCATCCCTCCATACACACAAAATAGTGTCTCCGCCAGATTCTCCAAGTAAGAACAATCTGCATAATCCTCACAATTATGCCAACTTTAGATGATGAGTTCGCACGGTGAAACCAAGTCTGCACCATGTCTTTCCAATTATGGCCAATCGGAAAACCAACACAACACCAAAATAACGCCAAACCATGCTGGCAATTTCACTTGTAAACAAAACATGATTCTGATCTTCATATTGACCATTAGAACAACTAGCACAATGAGAAATAATAGGAATGCCAATGCGGCGAAGATGATGATCCACACTCAAGGCCATATTCTAAGCTTTCCACACATTGATGGACATTTTTAGAGGAAGACTCTTATGCCACATCCAAGAATGCCCTTCAAGAGTGCCACCCCTAATACGAACACAATCCCAAGCCGACTTGGTAGAAAATAGACAATTATCATTTTTGGTCCAGATCAACACATCCAAACCCAGTTTGTTCTTACAAATATCCTCTAAAATGCTGTCAAAATTTTCCAGGCCCACTAATTGGAGAATAATATCCACATCCCAACTATTTGATAGTTTGTAATCCTTAACTTTAAGAAAAGGATTACCTACAATTTGCATATAATGAACTAGAGGGCCACGATCCTGCCATTTGTCATACCAGAAGAAAACATTGCCCTCCTTTAGGCACCATTTAGAAATTACTCAAGACCAAAGGAATGGTTTTAACAATCATTTTCCAAAACCTTGTACCCCTTGTTGAATCAATGAGGGTCCAAGGCTTAGCACCCACGTACTTGCCCTTAAAAAAATTGGCCCATAGAGAGTTACCTTGAAGAAGATTCCAAGCAAATTTAGTGTGAAGGGCTTATTGCATATCATCAAGATGTCTTAGACCCAATCCACCTTCCTCAACCGGACGACAAATAGAATTCCAGGCCACTAACTTTTTCTTACCTTTACCATTCGCCTCCTCCCAGATAAAGGTGCTCATCATACGATGGAGAATTTTGATAATGGATTGCGGTTCCTGTATAACAGCAAAGAGATGAAGGGCCATACTAGAAAGAACATGCCGTAATAAGATAAGTCTGCCACCCGCAAAAAGAAGTTTCATCTTCCACCCCAATACTTTCTTCTGGACTTTGGACACCATATCTTCCAAATGCACTTGTTTGAGCAGACCCAAGATAATAGGCACGCCAAGATATTTAAAGGGGAAATATCCTTCTGAAAATCCTGTCTTTTGTAATAACGAGCTCTTATGAGCTAAGGAAATTTTTTGAGAGCAAAAAATGGCAAGTTTAGAATGATTTATGCATTGACTCGACCAACTTTCATATTTATGAAGTACCGCTAATAGTTCCCTGATGGCTTTCGAGCTTCCATTGGAAAAAAGCACCACATCATCAGCATACATAAGATGAGAAATTATAGGCGTACCTCAGCCTGAAAAAATTGACCAAATGTTTTGGCCTCCACACTTTGTTTGATCAATCTAGAGAGAACCTTTTGTATAATAATAAAAAGATAGGGTGAGAGTGGGTCTCCCTGACGTAATACATGGTCTCCTTGAAAAAAACATTTGATAGTGCCATTCATTATAATAGAATACCAAGGAGTCGAGATACAAGCTATGATAAGATCACAAAAATGAGGAGAGAACCAAAGCAGCAAAGAACCTCCAGAAGAAAAAGCCAATCCACTCGATCATAAGCCTTCACGATATACACTTTAATCATGATATTACCACCATGGGCCTTCTTATTAAGGGAATGAACTATTTCCTGCGTAAGACTAATATTTTCAAAGATACTTCTTCCCGGGATGAAAGCGCCTTGTTCCCAAGAAATCATACGTGAGAGTAGACTTGTCAAGCGATTAACAATGATTTTGGAGCAGATTTTATAAAACACTGAGCAGAGGCTAATAGGCCTAAACTTATCAAAACTAGAAGGTATATCAACCTTTGGAATAAAAACAAGATAAGAAGCTGTAAAAAATCTCAGAAGATGTTTAGAAACAAAAAACTCAGACATGGCTTCCAAGACATCTTCTTTCACCACCTCCTAGCAACTTTTGATAAAACTTGAGCCAAACCCATCAAGACCCAGAGTACTATTAGATAGGATAGAGGGAAGAGACAAGAAGACTTCAGTCATAGAAGGAATGGAGCACGGTCTTGAACTATCAGTGTTTGAAATAACAGGAGAAATAATAGACGACAAATCAGGAATTGATCTAGTAGACACCTCTTGCAGAATTAGAAAAGAAATCCACAGCCCCCTGATGAAGACTCTCTGGCTAATTAAAAACAACCCCATTCAAAGACCTCATTTCCACCACTTGTTTGCGCGGTTTATTAGCAAGGCAAGCATGGAAAAATTTCATATTACGATCACCTTCCATTTGCCATTTTAACTTAGACATTTGGGCCAATCTTGTATCTTCATGGTGAAGCCAATTGTCCAATTTTGCAGACGAGGAAAAAAGATCCCTCTCAGTTTCTTCATCCCAGCTTTGATGCAGTTTATTTTCAAGCTCTTCAATGTGATTCTCAAGACAATTAATATGCATAGTGGTTCGACTGAAAACCTATTTTTTCCATTCACGCAAAGCAATCTTAGTTTTCTTCAACTTTGCTACCAACTTATTAAGACCTTGACAACCGACACACTCAGACCAAACCTAACGAACACACTCTAAAAACTGCGTATGATCCACCCACATTTGTTGAAAATGAGAAGGAGAGGGGCCATAAGAGAAAGGATCCATCTTGAATTCAATAACCATAGGAGAGTGATCAGATGTAGTTCTCGAAAGATAAGAATAGACGGCATTCGAAAAAGAAGAGGGCAAAGAAACATCCATGAATACCAAATCTAACTTCGCCCAAGACCGAGCAAGACCCAACTGACCATTGCACCAAGAGAAATTACTACCCATCGATTTCATTTCAACCAAACCACCCTGGTGAACACAGGCATTGAAGTCTTCTATCGCAAAATGGGGTCGCGGAAAACCACCCCTTCTCTCCAAATTATATTAAAGTCACCAGCAAAAAGACAAGGCTCCAAACCCATGAATTGAGAACTAAGATCCCCCCACAAGCTTTTTTGCTCATACATGCTACACTTAGCATAGATAATATTACATACAAATTGGTAAGACCTTGAATTCACATGAAGGGAAATAAACTGTAAATTTATCTACACCACTTGAATATCAATAGCATTGTCCCAAAAAATCCAAATTTTACCACCAACTGCCGCATTAGAAATAAACGAATCAAGATGTAAAGAATGCATCAACCAGAGAGCTTTGTCAGGATTTTGGAAAGGTTCCAAAACCACCACAATTTTAGGTTTGAACTTGAAAACTAAAGTCTTTAAACTACTCCTGGAAGTACCAATGCCACAAACATTCCAACCAAGGAGGGGGTCGATCATGGAGATGAGTTAGAAGATCGGGCAAGAACCCGAATGGAACTCCTCACTTTCACAAACTTCTTCTTTTAATATTTTTTCTTAGTGGTTTTACCTTCAGATTCAGAGTGGTATTCTTTATCTTGGCGAAGAATTTATGGGGGAATATCAGGGTTGAGCTCCAAAACAACATCATCGAGCTGAGAGACTGGATTCTCATTCAAAGGCACATCATCCAAACATGTGTGGGGTTCCATATCAGTATTAATAGGATCCTCCAAAACCAGAGGATTAGGCTCTACAAAACTAAAAGAAACAATTTGATTTCGATTCAAGAGAGTATCTGCATCCTCCTTAGGCGTAAGCACCACCCAGTGTCTACCACTGCAACATCCTTAATATTTATTGTGACACCCCCAAATTCCGCTTGGGATTGAACGGACATTTGAAGTGTCGAGACATGCAACACAAGGTTACCTGCCCCCGTTCATGACATATAAAATGCAATGTTCCTAACATGCATCTAACATTATGCAATATTCGCAGCGGATAATTTTTTTTTTCTTTAGCAATACTATGCACCAAACTAAAAATATCCCAAATACTTGAAACATATTTCATACATAAAAACATACTAAAAAGTCGTGATCACCACACTAGTCCAAAAAGGTTGTGATCAAAAGAATACTTGAGAAACAACTCCAAAAGTATAAGTATTAACCTAAGTTAAATACTATACCATCATCAACATCGCACCGTAGCCTAGACGACTGTATTCAGTTGGTCAGATTCCAATTCTCCTTCGGGTCCTGTAACAAGATCTACCATTCGGGGGGAATGGTAGTTGGGACTACCACAGGTTAAAAATGCATGCATGGCAGTAAAAGCATAAATGCATAATTATAGTCATACATAAACATAGTATAACTTGACATATAGCATGATTTAACCAGAACTTAAACTTAAACTGAACTTGACTTAACATGGCATAAACTTAAGCTTAAAACATAACATGAACATGAACATAACATGTACGTGAGCATAATATAACATGAACTTGATCTGAAACTTGACTTAACATAAACTTGGAATCTTATTCAATTGTCTTGATTAATAACGTGCGTTAATACGTACTCCACAGTTGTTGTGGCCCCACGTATTCAAGTAACATAAAACATAATACGTACTCCACAGTTGTTGTGGCCCCACGTATTCTACATGTCACAATTGCTGTGTCTCATGTAGTGTATGCTCCACAGTTGTTGTGGCCCCATGAATACACATAACATAAAATATAATACGTACTCCACAGTTGTTGTGGCCCCACGCATTATAAGTAACATAAAATATAATACGTACTCCACAGTTGTTGTGGCCCCACGCATTATAAGTAACATAAATATAATACGTACTCCACAGTTGTTGTGGCCCCACGCATTATAAGTAACATAAATATAATACGTACTCCACAGTTGTTGTGGCCCCACGCATTATAAGTAACATAAATATAATACGTACTCCACAGTTGTTGTGGCCCCACGCATTATAGTAACATAAAATATAATACGTACTCCACAGTTGTTGTGGCCCCACGCATTATAAGTAACATAAATATAATACGTACTCCACAGTTGTTGTGGCCCCACGCATTATAAGTAACATAAAATATAATACGTACTCCACAGTTGTTGTGGCCCCACGATTATAGTAACATAAAATATAATACGTACTCCACAGTTGTTGTGGCCCCACGTATTATACGTAACATAAAATATAATACGTACTCCACAGTTGTTGTGGCCCCACGTATTATACGTAACATAACATGTCTTATCTTTCTTAATGCATGAGATATTATTTAATATCATATACTTTTCTAACATGGCGTATACTTGTAAATGGCACAATATGATTTAATCATAAACATTTCATGGCATAATTATATCATATGGCATACTTAACATGGCATACTTATAACATACATCATTGTATGACAGAAAAGATTATGTAACAGATAATTATTCATGAGAGATTAAATCATACGTAGCAGATAAACATGTAATGACATAGCATGACATGGCATATACGATAACATACATACATAAATTGTAGTTCTCTTACCCATCACACATACACAATAAACTGATAGTAAGTTAGAGGCTAACTTACCTCGATCGTCGCGTTCTATGAGAATAGAGTGCGAAACACGAGGAACTGCACAACAGCTGGAAGAGGAACACTCAAGTCCTTAAGATTTTCACTTCTGAACTTAATTGCCATATTATGAGCACTTGCAACACCACGGGCAACGTGAGGTTTCACACTAGTTTCAAAATCTACTGAATCTCGTGCTTTTCATCTTTCCATCATTGAGATTAATCTCCACCATAGAGTTATAATACAATTGTCGGTACCAAAGTCCCTGATGACATCTTGCACTCTTACCATCACATTGAGAACCTTGTTCTGAGTTGTTTTGTCCAATCACCGACAGCTCGTATATGGACACTAAGGTAGTCGTCTCCGGGGGCTGAGGTCAGGGAAAATGGGTGCCATTCAAATGGAGATACAGCAGCACAATTGACAAACATATATTGCCCACTTTTGTACTGGAAGCCCTCGCGCTTCGACATGTGAAGCGACAATACATTTCCATGATAAACAGCCAACTTTAGTATTGAAACGGGCTCGATGCTGGATCTGAATGCCCTAATCGATCTTTCACATGCATAAAGAGTCAGTGGAACGGCCAAATACATCCAGGTCGTTTTCTTGTACCATTCCTTAATCAGGTAGACGTAAATGCCATGTAAATCAGCAGAATGTAAACAATGATGAAGAGGTGGTGGGAATACCAAAAGGCATTGAAGCCAGTGAGATTTTTAAGGGTTTTGGGTAGCTTGAGCGTACTTCTCCTGAACCATGGGGCTGCTAGCGTAAAGGCTATCCCCATCAAGATTACCATTAAGATTCCCGTCACTCCTTCTATATACTTGACAAAATGCCAGTAGTTTGATGGTTGATCCCCAAAGAAAGGTTCCATCAACTCGTACTTGTCACTGGTTGCATGAATAAGGCGAGGAAAATCACAAGCCAGATGAGAAATTGAATGTATTCCAGTTCCAATTGCGATTCCAACTGCTATTATCTGATGGGAAATGAGGTTGTCATCAAAAGGAACGACAACTCCTAGTCTGCTCTTATTCCTGAGATAGGTGATGGTGTTTCTGCAAACTGGTAATAATATAAGTGCCATGTTCAACTTAAGTGTCTCGGCTGCACCTTTTGCCATGCATACACAATGGCCCATTACCTCATATGCAGCTTTGTTTCGATATTGCACATACTTGTATACAAAAAGGCCACACATAACTCCAATCCACAGTGCGATTACCCAAACTCTCTGCCAGTTGTCTTCTAAGAAATAGTTTGTGCATTGGTACCATCTCCGGAACGGATTGTTCTCCTGTGGATACTTGAGTTGCTGGCTCAACTTTTTGCTCAAGTTCAGGCCATCTCCACCCTTTATAGACCGGTTTGGTGTTTGCAACAGAAGCACTTCGAGGGTGTCCATCATGATGTATCCACAGTTGTCTGGATCTAACTCTGCCATGATCAAAGCTGCAAATTCCTTTGCTTGTTTCTGGATATTGGAGAGCTTGTTGGCAGAAGCACTTAGGCTGATAATCTCTCTGATTTCGTCTTCTGTGATTCTGCCATCAGCATCTTTATCAACCATGTCAAAGAAAGTTCGTAGCCTGGAGTCGAAGCTCTGATCAAAAATCTGGTCCCAGAATTCTTTCAGTTGGGCCTTATTGATAGATTCACCCTTTATACCTCGTTTACGAGCAAGTGCATCAAAAAGGTTTCCTGCAACCTCCTTTGAGTCTTCATTCATTCCAATACATTGTCCAAAGAGCGAACGGGGTAGAGAGCCATTGGTGGAAGCCGTGAGCTTGATGAATAGTTTCTCAACGGCAGGCCAGCCAACGTTACCATCTGTCTCGCTGATAAACTTGAGGCCCCTCAAAGCATGAGCTGCTGTAGACTTGGTACGCTCAAAACGAGCGGAAGGGACACGTTTTGAGATGGAGGTGAGACGCTTTAGTTCCTGAGAGACCTGCCTGATGATACGTGCAGAAGCGCTTCTTACTACTGAGGAACCGAAAAAGGTTCTCTTCTCGAAACCACTGACGATTGAAGTCAACTGGGGATCTCTTTCAAGATCAGAAGCAACCGTAGAAGTCTTAACGCTCTGAGCAGCAACAGAGTCGTCATGAATGTCCATGGTGCTCTTAACAGAGGGTTCTTCTACAACGTCGACGGATTTACTACTTCTGCTGCCAATACTGTCAGCAGTACAAGAAGCAGAGTATTTTGTCAACTACCCCGAAGCAAATACCATAAATACATACATTTCTAACACAAATCTTCATAGAAAACAGAGACGACTCTGAATTACTGCCTTACAGATCGTGATTTTACTCTCACAAAAGTATGTCTTAGTGTTCCCAACTAACCGTTCCTCCATGTAATAAACTCGAAGGTCGCGTCACCACATAGCTCCCGAAGCAAAGAGAGAATCACATGGGTATGCCCACTTGTATTCTCGTGATCCAGCACCAGATCCGGTCAGCACCTTACTTGTCTCTGCCCGTCGCAGATCACTTTCTAGAACTTGGACCCGATTTGGTTCCCGTATTGGCCTTCTTGAACGTGCAGGATATCCCACTCTTAACATCTTTCATGGCCTTAGCTCTCTCAAGGACAAACGGCACGTACGTGTTCAGCTGTGGTCCAGCTAGAAAACCATAGTTTGGACCCGCTCATGACGGTTCTTGGCATGGTATTACTCATGTTCGTCGCCTGCTGCACAAACCCGTTCATCAACGCCATCACCGTCACTGTGCTTCGATGAAGCTTGCCTTCATAGGCTCTGTTGGGTGCTGTTGTTTGGTAGAGAGAGCGAGAGAGAGAAAGAGAAGAGAGAGACATATCGCACAAGATTTTCTGTGGTTGTTGAGAATTAGTTGGTGTTTGAGTGGTCTTCGAGGCAGAGGCTGAGGTTGCATTCTGGGTTGGATATTGGCGGCGGGTGGAGTGGGAGAGACAGGTTGGGATAGAGAGATGAAAAGATGTGGATTTAGGCAGAAGTAACAAAGAAGGAGAAAGGAGTAGGCGGTTTCTCAGAAGAAACATCTTTGGTTCGGCTTTGGATGCTAATGCTATCGACGTCTAATCTCCCATTGGTGCTTGCGTTTTGGGGCCCAGCTGTTGAGATGTTTTTATTTTTTAATCCTTGTTTGCATGTGAAATTGTCAAAAGCAAAAACTGAAAGCTTATCTTTTATTCCACCCAGACCAAGCCGCAGCACCATCCTCGGTCCCCAAGGTCCCACCTCCTGACCTGCATGGGTAAACCTGCGTTGTCCACGAGCTTAACGGCAAGATCTCCTCGAGCCAACTTGGCCCATGCGTTGAAGAAATTAACTGCAGACCATCCATCAACCAGTCTGTGTGACATGGCTGTTCCAACACAGAGACCACCGCAACTAAACCTTGTGACTTGCACCAGCATCAAGGGCCAATCCACAAATAATTCAACGGTGAATTAAAACACTGATTAAAAACGCGTAAATGTTTTATTTTAAATAAAACACTTTAAATAAAACACCACGATGAATTAAGGTAGAATATTATTTTATAAACTAAAATTTATAAAATAATATTTCTTCATCATTATATAAAATGATAAAGTACCGTTAATTAATCGAAGATGATAAAACCAATTAATTTAAATAAGAGTTTTCAACGTAAAATTAAACCTCTTAATATCTTAAAACAATTAAAATATTTAATCTAAATAATTATCCACAATTATAATATTTTCAGAGCTCATTAAATTATTATAATTGTGCTACTTTAAAAATAAGCTTATATAATACTTTGAAATTTGATGGATAAGATCCGGAAAACGCTATCGAGGTACAACGCTTAGGATAAAACTGTTCATGATTTTACAGCTGTCGGTGAAGAACAAATTACGTGATTTACGGAAAAAGATAATCTATACGCGTGATTCCAGATGAGGGTAAAGACGAGAGAGATGTGATTGCTGTCGGGAAATAATCCAAAACTGATAATTTTAGCGGGCTGTTACATTTATTCTGTATGAAGAGGATGGGGATGCATTGAAAATAGGTTTTTCAGATGGTGCACCATCCAGTTTAGCAATCACTTTCTCAGAGACTATTTCTACAGGATTTAACATCGAATCACTGGCCTGCATGGTTCCAGAATTGGTTTCACCAGAAACTAGTTTACCTTTCCTATGGTAATTATTTTTTTCACCAGGCATAGATTTCCCCACATAGCAAGTCTTGGAGTTGTGCCCTGCACTTTGCATTTTCCGCAATACGCAAGCAGAGTCTCATAGAGGACCTCCTACTTCCGACTGGTTGGCAATCCAAGAGCATCAATCTAGAAATATGGGATAGGTTCCTTGGCAGCATCCATCTCCAAACAAAGTCTAGCAACATCCATCCGAGTTGCACAGCGAGTCGGATTGTCCCGGCGAATAAATCGACCAATAGGTGCCATAAAAATATGAAAGAAAGATTCTTGATAGAAGTTAGGAGGCAAACCTCACTCTTCATTGAAATCTGGAGTCCAATGAAACACATGGTAAGCAACTCTATTCACTTCGCATGACTCACGGGACAGAGCTTTCACGAAGTCAACCTCTGTAGCCAACCTTACAAACTCATTGCGGGGAAGTTTCATGGAGGAAACCACCGGGGTAGAGGACAGAACCCAGTGACCATGAATAAAGGCACGGATTGCGTCTAGAGAGGGTCTCTGTCGAAGGAACTTTAAGACGATGGAGAAGCAAAAGGGTTCAACCGATCAAGTTATTTCTTCTTTCAAAAATTGGAAGAAAAGTTCACCATCCACGACCTTAGGTGCACCAGGAGCAACTGTGATATCAGGAATGGGTTGCAGAACTGCAGCAACCAGATCAACATAAGTCTGCCGGTCAGCGGTGTGGCCGTCAACGGCTGCCATGCAACCACACCAGCGTGGAAGCAAACCAAACGAAGGATCCCCTGCAAGCACAAGGAAACCCTAGCAGAGCACATAATATATATTTAAATGGTACATGGACATGCTGCCTAGTTCTTATTATTAACCAAGACTTGAGTTTGCTCCAATGTATGATTGGTATTTAGTATTGACTATCATAGCTACTTATACGGTTTTATTTGGTAATCATTGTTAACTTGGACATGGATGGATTGTGCAAGTTGTTTACATTAGAAACGACCATGCCAAAATGGTCATGAGAATGAAATGTTTGCTTTAATAGTGATGTTGTTAACATAGCATAAATTTTCTTAAAATGAAGTTCAGTTGAGACCAAAGGGAACCTTTTGTAACCAAGGTGGTCCCACTACCTCATCAATGTGAAATGCACATTCTAAATGAAAAAGCATTGAAAGCATTGAAGAATCTAACTTACCTATGATAGATGAGGACAAAAGCAAGGAATGCAAGTGACGAGCCCACAAAATATTGAAGGGATGAAGAGAAATGGAGATGGGATATCGGTGTTTGGGATAGAAAATGTGTGAAATGGCTCGAGCGGTGCTGGGTATATTTTATTTAAGGACGATGCTACGTCCACTGTTCTCAGCTCCCCCTGGGAGACACCGTTGGTTATGTTAGTATTTCTTTTAGTTTTTTTTACATGAATTTTGTTAACACTTTTAAATATAAATTTTTAAGAAAAAAACTCATAGTATAATTAAAAAATACTTCCTTAATCATGTCGTAAAAATAATAATACACAAAAAAAAAGTTGATAATACAAAGTGGGTACTAATTGTAACATATATATATATATAATTTTACAAAAAAAAATAAAAAATAAGAAAATAATAATATTTTATTATCATTTGGTTCAAATATGCATAATATAATGTGAAAAGTTTTCTTAGTATGTAAAATCAATCTTTAAAAGATATGATTTTGAAGAGCATATGTGTTGAGACCGAAGAGGGACTGTGTATCCCATCTCCATCATGTCCAAAGTACTTTATCACAGAGGCCTAATTAAATTACGAGTCCTCTCTCTCCTGCTTCTTCTTTCTTTCTTTTCTTCTTCCCTCTCTCTCCCGCGTTTCTTCTGGGTTTCTCTTCTTCTAGTTTTAAAATTCTCTTCTTTCCCTTCTTCTTCGAAACCCGTGTGATCTCATAACACGTTCACATCTTCTAATTTTTTTTTTCTCTTCTTTCTCTTCTTCTTCACTCAGTTTTCTCTCCCGCATTGCTTTCTTTCTCTTCTCCTTCCCTCTATTGCTCCTGAGTGATTATAGGTTTCTCTTGTTCTATTTTTTTTTCTCTTCTTTCTCTTCTCCTTCCTTCTTCCACATCTCTTCCTTTTCTATTTTCTTCGAAAGTTTTTTCCTTTTTTCTCTTCTTCTTCCCTTTGTTTTTCCCACTGCTCTTCTTCTTCCTCTGTTTTCCCTCGACTTTTCTTCTTCCCTTTTCACTTCCTTCTCTCCATCACGACACCACAAAATTTATACTTCCAGCATTGAGTTTGTTCATCACGGTAAAATCTGAAACCCTAGTCTTGATTTTAGTGTGTGATTTTGTTGTTTGTGTTTGATTTTGTTGATGTTTTTTGGGTTTGTTTGGTGACATTGGTCATGCTGCACATTGTTTTATTCTAGGTTCATTTTATCTTCTTCATTTTGGTTGTTTGATCTTGTTTCATGGTGATAGAGAAAAAACCATTAGCCCACAGTGCCAGATATTTGGATGAGAAAAACCATTAAATCATGGTGCCTTGTAGCTATTTTCATCTGGCTTCACGGTGAAGATATATTTAAGAGGTGTATGTTCTATTTTTTTATACCCTCACAGTGCCTTTAATTTTGGGCATCTTTTTTGTTTTGCTCATGTTCTTATAGAGGAGGATATAGAAGCATATAGCTAGTTCTAAACTTTCTGTAGCAGTTTAATGTGTTAAACTCTTGGTAAATCTCCTTGCAACATCACCCAACCTTTGTTAATTTTTTTTCCATGCTGATTATTAATGACCATAGTACACTAGTAGGGAATTTGGCTCTATTACTTTTGCAAATCCTCGATGATTCAAACTCCTCAATGCGATTCCAGCTATATTGATTATGATTTGTATATACTTGAGCATCCTGCCCAGATTACATCTATTCATTGTCTTGCATCAGTTATTCTAAGTTGTGGTAATGATTCTCATGGCAAAAATATTTTCTAGATGGTTTTTATAAAGATGCATAAAGTTAACTATATTTTCAAATTATGATTCTTTGAATGATGGATGAGTTTTTATAAAATTATTTAACCACCATCAACAAACAATCCCTACTGATTAACCACATTTGCCATTGTGAAGACAAATAATAGTCATGTTGGCCTTTTAGTATTTCCATGGATTTTAAATGTCAAGTATAGGTAGAATTGTCATAAAAAAGTTATGGGTTGTTGAATACTTTCGGCTAGTCTATCATAGTTTTGATGCAGTTTAGCCACGATCCAACCAAAGTAACAATTTAGTGATGGCAAGAACAATAAGAAGAAGGCCACATGGAAGGGGTACCTTAATGAGAAGGCGGATTGGACAACCATTAATAGGAACAGAGGAATCATAACTAGAACCACAACCACAATCACAGTCTATTTTCCAATCACCCCCACCCATTCCACAAGCTCTGATCGACAACAGTATCTCTTCATCAGATGACTCAACAAAACCACCAGATGTGGTTTACGAGACTGAATTTCCAAATGTAGGGGTAGAGACAGGTTTAACAATATAATTAGTAATTGAGTTTGTTGAGTTTGTTTATAAGAATATTGTTGACATACTGGTTGTAAGGGGGAATTTCTTGTAGCATCCATGGCTCAAAAGCGTGGCCTAGGATCGGCAAAGAACACAAATTTTGTGAATCTGTGAAAGGTTAGACCAATTCCTTTATTAATCAAGGATAGTGATTGTAAGGTGTCATGTGCGCACGCGGCTATATTTGCTGGAAGGGTAACATATATAGTCAAGTATCATGCTAACATGAGTTACTTTCGTTGGAATGATGTACCTGAGGAGGAGAAGGAAGAGCTATGTAATCGTGTTCATGTAAGGAAAACTCATTACATGATATTAACACAAATTTAGTAGTTAGAGTGATTGTTCATTCTATTTCTCTCTTCTTGTCTTCATTACAGGCTGATTTTATATTACAATGGAAAAAGATGAATCATTGCAGGGCAGTCACTCTACAACTATGGAAGTGATTCAATTCATTCCATTATGAGCTCCATAGAATATACAGTAGTTATGAATCTCATAAAGCAACACTAGTAGGAGGTACTAACAGGGTGGATGAAGATGTTTGGCTGAAGCTATGTATAAGATGGGGTAGTAAGGAATTCAAGGTAATGGTGATATGTTGTCAAGCTTTTTAATTCCACACTTGTATATTGTGCTACCATATAGCTTGGCCATGGTTGGGCTGCACATCAAATGTAGTTGGCTAGCTTGATATAATTGTGCACTAATATTTAATCTTTTTGTGGTTCATGTATAATTTCCACCAGGTATTTTCATTGCAAAATAAGGCCAATAGGAAACTGTTATGAACTAACCATACAACTGGTAGGAAATCTTTTGCAAGACTATTAGAAGAAAAGGTAACAAATCCTATGTTCGTTTTCAAGTTCTGGAAGTTCATTGTGAAAAGATGTTTAAGAGTATACTATCTTTGTGTATATGCTTTTCAAGTGTGCCTTTGAATTATTTGCTTTGCATGCTACAATGTGAGAGTGTGCACAACTTGGTTGATTTCTTTAAGGAGTCATGTTGGTCAAAAAAGAAGAACAAATTTGTAATGGACATGAGTGAAGATATGTATGTGAGTAAATTAACATTATTGTAGCAAGCATTTGGTTTGAATAAGTCGCCCACTTATGTAGGACAACTTTTTTATTGTTATGTTTTTGTAATTTCCTAATTCCTTGTTAACACTTTTGTGCATTTTATTTTTGAAGAATAAAATGGTGGAAAGGCTAATTGGAATGGACCCTATGGATCAAACTCGAAAGGCAGCAGCGGTCATTTTTAAGGAGGTTGTTAGACATAGGCTGGAATATGCCAGAGGGTTGGGAGAGATGGAGATGCCCTAGTCGAGTAGGAGGTAGCATTGTTGTGCATGTGGTGTTGATGACGAGGGGGCCTCACATGATAGTTGTCATTACAAATCAGAACTTGAGGAACTAAAGAAACATGTGCGGGACCTATTGGAGAAATAGGCTAAATTTGATAAGTTCATGACCTATAGCACCATGTCACAGCAACATACATGGTGTTGAGTAATCCAAATGATTCGCAGTGATGTTTTTTGTATAAAGCCAACCTTTTGGATAGGCCATGGTGGGGGAATATTTTGGAAACTGATGGGAGACAACGTTGGAGATGAGTTGGTTAAAGTGATGAATGGAAGGTTGGGTGTGGATCAATCTCAGGAGTGGCTAGCAGGTAAGTACATATTTTGGAACTAAGTATTTGGGCCATTTTGGTGGTGGCTGGATCATCAGGGTTAAACCAGAATTGAGGCCATTTTTGTGTTGCTTAACAGGTAAACTTCACTAACCAACATGTGATGTGTGTGTGGTTGTTGATGTTGTGTTGGCTTGTGCCTATTTTCCAAGTATGTGTAAATACTAACTTTTTCTATTCATGTAGTGTTTTAAATGATCTTTTCCATTTAAACTTGCAAAGTAACTTCATTTTTTGTGCCGTATAGCATATGTTTTTTTTTTTTTGTGGGAATTCAACTTGGTCATTACAAGTGAGGCATATTTATGTTAAACTGGTAAAGTACTGGGTGTTGATGAGGATAGGCATGAATGTCATGTTGTGTATATGCTTTATGGTCGGATTTGTTAGCAATGATGGGCTGGTATTCTTTGGATGGGCCATGTTCCTAGTACTTCATGACACATGGTTTGGGTTGCATCCTCTTTTCTCAAATGAATGCATGAAAAATGGAGATTGACCTTTAATTTGATTAGCAAGAAGATATTGAAGCAACGGAATGCAAATGGAGTGAAAAAGCACATGCTTTCCATTGATTAGTGTGCCACCTCACTGGAGTTCCATCCTATGATTATAAAGGTTGTTTCCCATATATGTATAGGTTTAGAGCTTACACCATGGTTGTCTTAAGAGCACATTTCATGAGTGTTTTATATTTTGTGACATGGCTTTATGGATTGTACCTGAACTTGGCTTACAGATGATGTATAATTAAAAGAGCTTCTTTAAATAGTTTGTGTACAAACACTATATATTTTTGTAAGTGGCTACTTAAGTGTACCCATAAGAAGTGATGTCTCATTTATCGTCGAGAAAATGGGTTTGAATGAGCCAATCAGTTTTCAATCCATTACAAAATAGTAGGTGAGAGAATTGTTGGAAAAATGACTACAAATGTGTCATATATGGACAAATTCGGCTACATGCAATTCTGGAAAGTTTGCGACCATACCACTAAGGTGAAATTAACTCAATTACCATGGATATGGCCATATATTTGTGACCATACCACTAAGACACAAATATAATTGATCTTTTGCTACAATAAACTACCATTTGTGATGATGGTATATGAGCCGCAAAAGGGTCAATTATCCATTATTTTCCTTTTATGACAGTTTTTCATGTGTCGGATGAAAAGTGTTCCCGCTAAGTACAAAGGTATTTAAGACAAAAATTAGTTAGTAACAAATATATCTAAACATTTGGTTAGATAGAGTATTGCGATGACACTTAATAAACATTTGTGATGGTGGTAATTGATGCAAAGCACTAACTTTTAGAAACGCTTTATTTTGCGACATAAAATAAGCTTGGAAGTAATATTTTTTACAACTATATCGAAGTATTTGCATCACAAACAGAATGTCGTAAATGTATTATTTTTTACCCTCGGCGAATGCTTTTACGACTATGGAAACAGGAAATTGCGTCAAATATATTTAGATGCAAACATTCATTCTTTGTGAGATTAACATGTTTCGATGGGATAAACCTTTTGAGAGTCATTAATAGCGTCCACGTTATATTGATCGAATTTGGATGGGAATTGATATTGGCGATAGTGAAAGTTTTGCGTCTAATTATTTAGATGCAAAAAGCCGTTTCTATTGTTGTGTCCAAAAATTCAAACTAGAGCAATGGTGGAAGTCATGTTGTCAAATTATGATCCTAAATCAATTATAACCAATAAGTCTGGTTCTCTTAAGGATCATAGGCCTTTGCATTTGACTTAATTCACATGACCCTTGTCATCTAGTACTAGATTTTGTCACAAGAATCCTTAGGCTCTTGTATTTCTAGTGGAGTATCACATGAAACCTCACAAAATAGATGAGAGAAAGGAATTATTTCTCTTTGCACTATAATTAGTCATGCCATCAGCAAGATACTTCTCTCTATAAACTTGATAACATCAAAAGAAACATAAGTTGATACCTAGAGAGGTGTGCGACACCTTTTCCCATACAAAGCCTCGAATAGTCATGCCTATCCTAGAATGAAAGTTATTATTGTAGGCAAATTTCACTAATAGTAGATGAGTGATCCAACTTCCTTTTAGATCTAGGACGCAATCTCTTAGCATATATTCTAATTTAGATGGTTTGTTCCAATTGACCATCTGTCTGTGGATGAAATGTTGAACTAAAATAAAGTTTGGTCCCCACATCTTCCTACAAGCTTCTCAAAAATTTTGAAGTGAAATGAGGTTATACCTTAGATACTATGGATACAAAAACCCCATGTATACAAACAATTTTTCTGATATATTGCTTTGCTAGGTTATCCATTGAACTTCCAAATCTAATTGGTAAGATTTAATTAGCAAGTCAGGCACCTAGCTATGAATTGAAGAATCTTTCTCTTCATATTATTCCACAAGAGACTTAGTTTTAAGTTGTGACACCCCATTTTTACGTGTATTTTCACTGAAAGAATATTTTAATTTAATTAAAATAATAGTTCTTTTATTTTAAATTATCGGATTTTAATTGGACTTTAATTGCTGTTGAGTTTAAATTGTTGTTTAATTTATTTTAGCTTGTCTTTGGATTTAAAATTAAATAGTTAGTTTTTACTAGTTATTTATTTTATTTTAGTTTTATGTTGTGTTTAAAATATTTTCTTGGTTTTATTGCTTTTAAAGTTATTTTCGTTGGATCAATTGTTGGACTCCAGAGGTGAGGATTGGACCTCATTTCTTTTCCTCCATCTTTTCTTTTCTCTTTTTTTCTCTGTTCTTTCTTTTTTTCTTTCCTTTTTTCCCTTCTCCCCCACGTATTCCCTTCCCCCATGCGTTTTCTTTCTCTCTCTCTCTCCTCTCCTTCATGCCAAACGCCCCAGCCGCTTAGGACCGCCGCTCGTCGGCGACGTGCCCCTCACCACCACCACCAATCTCTTCCCATCCCTCCGGTGAACCACCCCACCAAATTTCATCCCCAACCGTGCCACCGTTTAGCCGGAAAGTCACCATCAAGCTGCATAGTTTTAGCCCCGATTTGCTGCCGTCGCTCCACCTCCGGCCACCACCTCTTCACCACTTCATCACTAGCTCCTTGCCGTCCTAACCCACCCATTTCCGGCCTCGATCCGTCGCCGGAACAGCCCCCACGAGCTAACTCTCCGATTTGGGTATTTTGGCCTCCTACCGCCGTTTTGGCCGCCACCCACGGCCAACCCTCACTTCCACTAGCTTCATAAACACCCCTAAGCCATTCCCTATCCATCTCGAGCCTTGGTTTGTCCCCGTTCAAAAGTGGGTATTTTACAACCCACGGCCACAATGAAATTTCACTGTTACGTTGCTTTTCCTTCACCGTTTGCTGCGCGCCGATCCTTCAAAAATTAAGATATAGCGCTGTAGGTATTTTCCAAACTTCGTTTTAGATTTAAATATATTATTGCCTTTACAATAATTATGTGTGATCTGGTTGGTTATTCCGGACTGAGTCCGAGGAGTCGGGGGTCGGTTGGATTTGAGGTCGGAGCTGATTGATTGGTTGTTATTGATGTTTGGAATATGTTGGTCAAGTTGTGTGATTTTATTGGCATTGCATTGTGCACGCATATGCATGTGGTATATATTGAAACTGGGTTTTCGCGAGTTAAATGGATTTTTGGGTGCGTGTGTATCACGACTCCAAGCCGAGATGGGGTATTATCTCGGTGGAGCTCCTATGGTCACTCGGGAGCGCAATATACTGAGTGACGTCCCCTAGGTTGTCGCTGGGAGACAACGGGAACGGGCGGGATGGTAACGCTCTCGTACCGACTCCGTGGCCCCTCTGCTGGTGGGGGCTAGAGGATGCTTGGCTACGAATGTGTGGGGCGCGGAACTGGGCATCGCTCGTTACAAAGTCACACGCATGGTCATTACCCATGGTGTGACGATGGGAGCCAGGGCTTGCGGATGACCCCTAGGGGAGGTCATGGTGCATTCAGTTAAGAAAAAATGGAAAAATGGTTTTGAGACTTGGATTTTGGGCCATTTTCTGGGAAAATGGCGAGACTGGTTTTTGGGCCATTATTTGGGATAATGGCGA
Organism: Carya cathayensis; assembly: GCA_011037825.1. Lineage (NCBI taxonomy): Eukaryota > Viridiplantae > Streptophyta > Magnoliopsida > Fagales > Juglandaceae > Carya > Carya cathayensis. The sequence goes on along the minus strand of QGSO01000337.1, from coordinate 221,787 downwards.
GGAAAATTTAAAGGAAAGGTTTTGGGCCAAATGAGACTTTTGGCGTGCGTGGAAAAATGTGGTTTTTGAGACATGTGCATTGGGCATTCTTTCATGCATATTGTTTTAGTTGTAATATATTTTTATCTTGCGTTGTTTGGTTTATTACTTACCTGCGGTACCATTTTTGGTACCGTAGATTTTGGTGCAGATGTAGAGGATGAGGAGGCTGAGCCCGAGGAGACAGCTCAGCCGGAGGAGTAATTTGGATGGCTTTTTATATATTCTATGTGTAGTTGTTTTTATTGGTATGTATTTGGATTTGAGATGTTGAACATATAATATTTTATTTATGCTTGTTTTAAACTGGTTTGTAGTTAAACAAAAATTTTGGTACTTAGTTATAAGACTTTATTATCCGCTGCGTGTTTTATTTGTACACATATTGCATGTACACACACTTTTGGCACTTGGCAATGGGATGTGTGACCGTGTTGTCATCATCCCGACGTCTCGATTTTCACGTGGCCGTACGTGGGAGTTGGGGGCGTCACATAAGTCTTGGTACATTTTTGTTCCAAGATGTATTGAATAAATGGATCGATGGGTTTCATACATGATGGTCTTCTTGATTTCCTCATTGCTAGGGATGCAAATCCTACCTCTGCATATCAAGATTCCCTTCTCTGAGAGTTGGAAATCTCCATTTCCATCCTTGTTTTGAAGTTATGTCTTTATTCGAACAATTCGGGGGTCCCTCCCTTGAGCTTCTTTAATGCAATCAGTAAGGGAGGGTTGGACAATAAGGGTTGCTAAATCCGCATCTTGGTTTGAGATAACCTCCTAGCTTTGTCTCTCCATGTCCTTGATTATCTCCTTTGGTATCCTTGTTAGTGGTGATCTTGATGATTTGCGACTCAAGGCATTTGCTACAAAGCTGACTTTTCTGGGATGGTAATTGACACTACATTTGTAATCTTTAATTAGCTACAGCCATCTTCATTGACTCATATTTAGTTCCTTCTATTTAAAGAAGTATTTGGGATTTTTATAATCGGTGTAAATTTCATACTTTTCCCCATATAGGTAGTGCCTCCAAATCTTTAGAACAAAAACCACTATTGCCAACTCAAGATCATGAGTGAAGTAAATTTGCTCACAGAGTTTTAGTTGTCTGGAGGCATAGGTGATCACCCTTTCTCCTGGTTCCATCATTCTTTTTACAAAGAGTATTGGCGCTTTTCACAATGATACACTTGATCGAATAAATCCTTTGCTCAGGAGTTCTTCAAGTTGCTTCTTTAATTCTTGAAGTTCTACATGTGCCATTTTGTAGGGAGCCTTCGAGATAGGAACTATTCCTAGTTCTCTAATTGGAGGTAATCCTGAAATGTCTTTCAAAAACATGTCCTCAAATTCTCATACAACGGGTACATCTCCTGGTGCAATTTCCTCCTGGGGTGGTTCTCTGACACTTGCCTAGTAGCTAGAATAGCTATCCTTGAGAATTTCGTTGCTTGGATAGTTGACACTAGTAGCGGAGGTGATCAAAGCTTAATTCCTATAAAGCTGAATTTAGATTAGTTTAGCCTAGTGAAGGTTACTTTTTGGTTATGGTGGTATATTCTTTCATGGTTGGTAGATAGCCAATCCATTCTAAGAATGAAATCAAACCCACTCATGTTGTAGACTACCATATTTGCCCTTAAGGTTACCTCTGCAATCTTTGTAGGACAATTTTCAACAATTATTTTGCAAAGAGTTGTCTCCAATGGGTGTGGACACATTAAGGTTTTTCTACAATGGTTTAATTTTACTGTTATAAAAGTCTATGTACGCTCGAGATATAAAAGAATGTGTAGCCCCAGAACCAAATAGTACAAGAGCATGTTTAGAAAGTAGTTGTAAGTTACCTGTGACTACGTCTATGTTTTCCTCTGTCTCACCTAGGTTGAAGGAAAATATCCATGTTGGTGTCATGTAACTTTGATTGCCTACACAGGTAGGTGGTGGTAAGGTTGGAAGCCTTCGTTGTTGAGCCGTTCTGGTGGTTAGGCTCTGTGTCACGTTTTTGGGGCATTCCCTAGAGAAGTGCTTGATTGAGCTGAAATATTGCATATTTTGATATATTTAGAATCAATATATTTTAATTCTTTCATTACATTATTATTGGTTTTAGATGAAAAAATGATTAAGATGCATAAATTCAAGTTGTGATTTAAATTGATAAATAGCATGGTTTTTGCTTAATATTATAACTTGTGATTTAATTGGGCAATGTTCATTTACATGCATAACATATTTTTAATATTTTATTCTTTATTTTATTTTGCTTTGTTTGTAATTTTTATTTTTATTTTTTTTATATAGGTTAAGAAATGAAAAAGGATTTATAAGGCACGGCACATGCTTTTTAATTTGACATGAGACTTGGAGAAGGGCACGGCATGAAGGGTTTTTCATTTTATTTCAATTTCAACCACACAACTCTATTTGGACTATGGGGCAATATTGGGACTTTTGGACTTGCATGTAACTTTTTATTTTGAGAGCATTAGGAGCCGCACATAAATTTTAATTCACTTGGGTGTTTTTCAAGCCGCACGATATTTGGGACTTGGACCTCGGACGGAACACGTACAAAATATATTTTGAGTGCCGCACTCCTTCTTCCAGGCAATTTAGCACCGGATGCACTTTTATTTCTCTGGGTATGAAGGAGTCCAATTGCTACTACAGTCCAGCCTCCTTCATTATTTTCAATCTCCATTTCCGTTCATTTGGCTTGATATTTTCATTCCCTACTTTTTATTTAATTTCAATTTGAATTTTATGATGTATTCTTGATATTTTTGACTTAAAAGTTTGGACATTTTATTTGCTGTTTATTTTATTTTATGTTAGTTATTTTTCTTGTTTCTTTGAGCTTCCATTAAATATGCATTACAATTACATTTTAGATTGATTAAAGGTTAATTAGGTCTTTAATTTCAGTTTATTATTTAATTTTCAGATTAATTAAAATTTTTTAGCAGAGTTGAATCTTTAATTATTAATTTCAATTTGTTAGTATTTTACGTTCCATTTCGACACTCAAACAAATCCTAAAGTATGAATCTAGTTTATGACTAGTGCCCATTTTATTTCCGTTGCACTCTTCCATTCATTATGCATACCACCACTTTTGTTTGTAAAACTTTTTACCATTTTAAACGAGTTTGGATTTAAGCAACTTTTCTCAAGGAGATGATCTAGGAATTTTATTCATAATTATTACACAACATCCTCCTGCACTTGAGATAGCCTTTGTGCTACTCATTTTTGAGTGAGTCAGTGCCCCAGCTTGTAGCTTCTGTAATTGGGTTAGTTGCTCCAACAATCTCCAGTGTGAGCTTTATTCAACTTTGGGTAATTGGGCCTTATGTTTCCTGAATTTGAGTTGAAGGAATTTCCTGCTTGCCATAGGCTCTTGCCCTTGTTGGATGTCTATCTTGAATTCAAGTTAAAGGAATTTCCTCCTCACTGTGGCTCTTGCCCTTGGGCAAAGAATGTTGAATTCCTTGCCATGCTCTTCTCCACGATCATGCAGCTTTCTACTAGCTCCATATAGTCCCTTAGCCGTAAGCTACATCTACAATCTTGAATTCACATGTTTGACCCTTCTTCAAGTCACATGGTCCTCTATTCTTCGTTTGAACATGGAAAAGTTAGTCAAGTTTAGTATTGTGAATATCCCTTCAATGTTAAAGACCCGATTTTTTGTAGAGGTTGGTGGTCCTTCATTCCCATTAAAAATAGGTGGTTGTAGATGACAAAACCGGTCAATAGTAGGACCTTCCATTCTAAGAAAATAACTTATTAGTTATGAAAACCAATAAAAAGTTTAGTATAGGATTTACATGGTAACTAATCATCATAAAACCAATTGATAAAATATAATAAGATAAATAATGTAAACCTATCCAGGAATTATGCTCTGTGTGATGCCCCTAGCTCTTGCTTGGGATTGAACAGGGACTAACGCGTCGGGACATGTAACACAAGGTTACATACCCCTCGTACATGACAATTAAGATACAATGCACCTATCGATCTAACAGTGCGTAGTATATTGCAGTGAAAATTCTACTTAGGTCAAATAAAATAAGATAGATATCATGGTATCGAAGCACAAAAATCCCAAAACAATAGTTTTCGTAAAATCTTTCAAAGGACTTAAATGTTCCAAAAGAACTCCCAAAACATTGGACCATCATTTCTAGTGTTGTCAAAATATTCTATCTTTTCCCTTCTCCTTTTGTTTTCATTTTGTGCTTGTCAGAAATGTTGTTTCATAGAATTACGTGTTCCAACACCAAGGTTCTATCTTTAGTTAGATTTAGAAAAACTCCCCTTATCCTTCGGGGATCTAGCTTTGTCAGTCCTAACTCTTCAGCAACCATTTGGGTTTCAGGCAAAGAATCTCGGGCTTGCTTGAGATACCCTAACAGAAATCCATGTCTTTCTTAAATTGCAAGGCCTTCGGGGGATCACAAAATGGAGTCCCATCATTGGACTCATTGAGGGTCCCACAAACTTCCTTGAGTCACTATGCGGTAACCTTTAACATGTCTACAGTAAAATGATAACAAGCTTCTACGGTGTACTCATCATTTACTAGTTCATTAATCTCATCCATACCTAAGGGTCTTGCGTACCTATCACAACTTCTACCATTCCGGGTGAGGGAATGGTAGTGGAAATTACCACAGTGAGATATCAAGAAATCTCAGTAACTAAACAAATAACATGTAATAGATATCATAAGCATATGAAAGCAAACCAAAATGATTGCATAGACATGAACTTTTACTCATGCATTTGACCTTTGAAAACACAACGTGTATAAGAACTTTTATAACTTTTCAAAAAACGTCTTTACATTATTTCGTTCTTGTTCATTTAAACATATAATTGGATACCTCACGGCTCCCCAATGTACCATATGTTCCCCGTTAGTTACTTAATCAATCGTTAGCTCACTTTGACCAATGTGACTATGTCTTACTTTTAATCATACTTATTACGACAGTTCGCCTTTTTACCTTCGCCGTAGGGCACTCACTAGCTTTAGCTGCAACTCCGGTTCGGTATTCTTTTATTTTAGGAACCATTTAAGGCCCACCAACTATACTTCAACGACCCAGGAGTTACCACTTAATTTTAATCACTCCTGAGTAGACAAAGGAGTTCCACTAGGACATTCCCTCATCCTAACATTTGGGGTCATGACAAAACTTTAAAAGACTCTTTTTCTTTTTATAAAAGTCTCACAAAACCCAATTCATGTGACATGGACCATGGAACTTTGTGTTTTCATGAGACACATACTAATGTCGAGGCACAATCATAACTGTACATCAAGAAATCATGCACAACCATGTACGTTTCGCGTTAGGGCTTGAAAATATTAGAACATGTGACCATGTTCTTAATCATAAATTCTAAAGCATTTGATCAGTAAGTAAGAAGCAAACATTCACAACTTCACATGTATTATGCAATGGCTAAAACATACCAACACTAGCATGCATAAGAATTAGTTTTATGCCTTTAAAATTCATGATTTTATGGAAGGAATTATGCATCAAAAGATTTATGAAAATTCATAATTTGATGTGAGAGTTATGCCTTAAAATATTTATAAAAAACCATGCATGATTTTATGTGAAGAGTTCTGCATTAAAATATTTATGAAAAATCATGATTTTATGTGAGGAAACATGTATCACAAAATTTTATGAAAGAATGCTATTTCATTTGAAATCTATGATATGACAAGTATGCAATTATGATTATGATAAATTATGAATGATAAGATATGTAATGGCCTATGTTATGATATGAAGACAATACCATATGTTATGAGCATATTGCATTGCTAGGTTGTACATGGAGGTAGTGTATCTAGTGTGTCTTCCTTATGTATGGATTCCACAACCCGCGGCCATGTGCGGAATTAGAATCTATTTAGATTGGCTAACCCTAACTCACGGGGGTCAACAGTGGGCACTAGCCTATGACGAGTGAAAGAAAAGTTCATGTTCATGTTATTTAAGTATGTATTTATGAGTATGCATATTTTTCAAGAAACCTTATGTTTATTGTATGATGTGTTACTTATTGAGTATTTGACTCATTTTTGTATGTTTTTTTATGTTTTGAAACCACCCCAAGTGATGGCATTTATGAGAATGGGACTGCAAGATAGGATTTGGCCCAGGGCGGCGAGGCAGAGGCCTAGATAGTTTATGGCATGCTCAGTTTTATGATTTAAAGTTTAATAAATTATTTTGGTAAGCACATGAGACTTTATTGAATTTAAATAATTGTTCACAAACTCTCGTTTGGATTTTAAGTATTTAATAAAGATTGACTTATTTATTATGAAATCTTTTGTATCTAGCGCTTCGTTAGAAGAAAAGTTTTTAAGTTCAAAATTAGTAGCATACCGGATCCCTGAAAATTATAAAAATGACTTTATTGGGGAGTGGAGTGTTACATGGCATCATATTGAGTCATAAGATTCACTATGCTAACAGACTAAAACCTACACGATTGATCGATTCGTAAAAACTTTTCAAGGTATCCAAAAAGTCCCTAAAGCCTAAAGAAATTCATTCATTGAACTTTTAGCGGGCTGTTATGCCAAAACTCAATAAAACTATATTCTTCATGTAAATTTTATCCTAAATCCAAATATGTAGTTAGAAAAATTTAAAACATAACATAGATATAAGAAACAAGCATAGGCCGAATCACACCAAGGCCAAAATCCTTGATTTTTATTGTACTTCTTTCAAACTCAAACTTTCATGCTAAAACTGAATCCTGCAACATATAAAATCACATCCAATGCTTTAATATCATGCTAGGACATTAACAAAACACAAACCAGAAAATCACAATTTCCTTCATGCCAAAATATCAAGTCTTTTGACCACAAAAACAACCCTTGGTGTTCTTGGTCAATCCTTCTTCAAATCAACTTCAAGCACTCCAAAAGTTCAAAAACGATATTCTTAACATGATCATAAATCAATCCAAAGAAATAGTATTCTTGAACAAACAAGTCAAAGATCACAGAAATCACAAAACATCAACCAACACCATCGGTTTACATATTTACTCAAAAACCGAGTATTACATGTTTTGGTTTTTGATCAACCACTAGTTTTCATGAAATAAACCATCAAGAAACAACATCATATGCTTCATATACAAATCCTAAATTTTATTTAAGAATTAAAATTAAGATCACATGGCAAAATGTTCATAGAAACACAACACAACCCGTGAGGTGCAAGTTTGTGTTACAACTGAACCTTAACATGCATAAATATTCATTCCCTCAAGATCACAATTAGAAATCTTTAAAATGACTTCCAAAGACATAGATCAAAGTTATAAAAACAACATATGTGAATATCAAGACAATAGGAGCATGCTTCCATAACAAAAAATTTAAGTTTACTCAAAACGGAAACTGTTTTTACACTTCCAGTTTCCAACTTTCTCATATTCTGCAAAACTCTTAGTAAAAACTCTCAATATACAACAAATTTAAATCCAAATTACATTTTAATATATTAAATCTAAACCATGAAAATATCAGACCAAGATCTTGCCAAGAACTTCATAAAAAAAAAAAAAATTCAAAGAATAACACATTGTCCAGTTTATCTACCAGTATGAACTTTCCATGCTTAAAGTCTTTTAACTATTCAAAACTTCTTGAAAAATCACACAAAATATACTAATAGAAACTAGACTCAACAAAGAACAATTTATGTGAAGAGAGTTTTGTGATAATCTACTTACCAAGATTTTGAAAATTTAGAACAAGAAAGCCCAGAAAAGCTGTCTGAAGTTCCTCCTAGAGTTCTCTCCAAGAAAGTGTTTCAAAAGTGACAACAGGCTAAGGTACAAGCCATGGACGACTCATTTACTGCTAGAGGGATTGAAACGGAATGTGAGGGTGAGTTTTTGGTGATGTGTTGTTAGCCAAAACCATGTCCAAAACTGTGTGCTAACCATGAGCTATAGTACATGGTTTTGTGCCTTGAAGCTACTATGTGATAGGGTCGTGGTGAGGTGGTCAATTTTCCTCCCATTAGCCACTATTTAAGGATGACATGAGCAGTGGAAATACACTCATGGTAGTGGAGAAACTTCTTTAAAAAGCCTTGCAGACGTGGGAGCTTTTGGTGGGCCTTAGTGAGCCTAAACTGATTAGGCATCATTTGGGGTTTCAATAAGGTTTGGTTTGGGGTTTTGGTTTCCACCAAGCCCAATCCAATTTTTCTTGCCTTAATGAAAATAATATAGTTTAAAAGAATGAATAAGGGTGTAATTACACGAATTTGAATGATTAACAGCATGTGGAAGTAATTAAACATTAAGCTAAAATCGGCTTCATTTAGGGTTTCGTTTTCCACAAGATATTTGGGGTTTTAATTAGATTCCAAATATTTGAGGTTTCACTAGTTGATAAACTGTAAAAAAATGTGTAATTAAGTGGCTGAAGTGAGTTATCTATTTCCTCAAATAAGAGTTAAGCACTTAATTATACATTAAATCCGAACAATGGATTCCATGTTAATCAAAGACAATATTCTGCACATGAAAACTCGATGTTACCATTAGAGTAATAAATACTCATTTTAGGTTCATTTGCTGCAAGGCATTCATGAAACAAATGAGGAACTGATGAGGGCAAAAGTGTAACTACAAGTGCTGAAAGGGAAAACCTAGAAATAACTAAGTGTTTCCCCTCTTCACCATTCAGTAGACATCTTAGAGGCTATGGGAGAAGGGAAGAACGTGGACTAGTAAAGAATAAAAATCTGTTACTGATGAAGACTATAAGAGTGAGGCAGAGTATGCACCAGAGGGTCTATATATATAAAGAAAATCACACTGAGAAGGGGGATCGCTGGGCTGGAGATTCTTGGAAAATCTGGAAACCAGAGAAGGTCTTTCGAAAACTTTCTTTCAATTTTAGGGTTTATCATTTCTATGATTTTTGGTAATGTCGTTTTTCTTGATTAAAAGTGTAATTTCATGCTTTATGAGTGAGTAATTTCATAACCTAAGTCGAGGGAAGCTTTCGAGTAGTAGGGTTTCAATGGGGTTTTTCGATTTCTGTTGGTTTTAAACTCATACTTCTGTAAGTTTTTGACAGCTCTGATTTGAAGCCAAGGTTAGGATTTCTTGATTCCTTTTGATCCTTCGTTGATTGAAAGTACGAAGGATGCTTGGGGAGTGTAGATACCTATTCCTAAGTTGCATGTTGAATATCAGCTTGATATGAAATTTAATAAGGTTATTTAGACACTGTTTTGCTTGTACACGTATTATATACATAATCCAAGTGTAGTAACCTTGATTTTATTACATTTGAAGGAAACTATGGGTTGTAAAAACTCCCCAGAACACCTACTCTGAGAAAGTGACCTGAGACTTGGGTATTCTTTTCCTGAACGTCTATCAAAAGCCATTTTGTTACTACATTTGCTTCCCTTAACTCAATTTGCAATCTCTTTAGTTCCCTAAAATACCTCTGTTACATCTAGCATATTTTTGAAGATAACAAAAGAAGCAGAAAAAAATATTTTCTCAATATTGCTTATTCTTTTAATCAAGCCACGCCATTGCTAAAGTAATACTCCTAGGTCACTACTTAGTGACTAAGGGTATTCCGATCAATGAACATTCATTCTTAATCTTTCTTTCTTTTTTTCCCTCATAAGGGTGTAGTTCTGATTATTGTTTTAATCCATGTGAAATCGATCTTGGGACTCTCACTATACAATAACTATACACCTTCTGCACTTGGGAGGCACTTTAATTGGAGAGACAAGTTTTTGGCATCATTTCCGAGGATTAAAGGCAAATTTTAGAACAACCAAATGCTATTGTGAGGATGTGTGATTGAGTTGTGAACCTCTTCACACTCTAGTGACATCTGATTTTATTTTATTTTTTTATGATTTTTTCCTTCTGTCGTATTTTATTGTGCTGTTATTTTTTTTATTCGTTGCTAGCCATTGTTTACCTTTTGTTGCACACCTCTAGCATCTGTTTGGTGAGGTCAGTGGGGTTATTGCATGTCTATTTAGGACTGAGACCACACATCTTGTTTGGTCAGAACTAGGGCTGTTCATCCGGGCCTGATTTTTTTTTTCGGCCCGGTCCGGAACCCGGATAACCGGATTCCAGTTATGGGTTTCGGTCCGGATTTAATCCGGGTCGGAACCCGCATGACAAAATCCAGATATATATGGTCCGGGTCGGATATTAAAACACGGGTTCCGCATTCTATACCCGGTGCCCGGTTTTATAAACACCTGTTTCGCAATCTCCATTTTACCCCACCCCCACCCTCGTATCATATATTCGCTTCTTTCAAGTTTGGTAGGGTTTCCGCCTCCCCCTCCTCTCTCTCTCTCTCTCTCTAGCCTTCGAATGATCGAGGCAATCTCTCTCTGTGCTCAGACCTCTCTCTCTCATGCGAAATCGCTAAATCGTGAAACTGTGTCTCTCTATTTAGGCTTTGGTCGTTGTCTCTCTGTCTCGCTGCCATGTTTTTCTCGTCGGCGACCTTTCAGTAAGTCTCTCTCCCGATTTGTGAACAATGAATGTAAATTTGGGTAGATCTGTTGTTTAGGTGAACTGGGTCTCCTTATTGTGCTTGGAACTTGTTGAATGTGATTTTTCTTGTGTTATTTCTCATGAAAGTAGGCGATGGTTTGTCCTAGATCTACCATTTTTTCTTTAACATGCATTATTTTTCTCTGTTTTGTTATTTTTCCTTTAAGCGTCAGAGACCTGCTCTTTGTTTGGCCGAAAATGGTAACTCTCTCACTTAGATAACTCTCTCTCGCAATCTCATCTGGTAGCAATGCCTTTGAACAAATTTATGCGGGTATGTATATTCTATTATTTTGATAGATCTGGTATTTTTTGTTACTTTGTTAAACATGGGTATAATGTATATGTGTTATTTGAGCAAAACCCAGATGATAGAAATTGGTAATCTCTTCTGGGTGTTTAGTATTTAGTGTTTGTGAATAACTGTCTGGTGTGGGTCTTCTGATTCTGAGGATTGAAGGGTTTGATTGGTTTGTGGTCTCATTCTCTGTTGCATGTGTTTCTATTTTTCTATTCCGAGGAAAATGGCTTGATGTAGAGAGTGACCATTTTTCTGAATCTAGTATTTTTTACTGTGGGAATAATTTTGTCAGATACCTTGTAGGCCACTCCAAAAACGTGTTTATTGAGTTCTTATGCCGATGCTCTTCGTGAGGTAATAGAAAACTTCACACTTTAAGTTTCTTTTTGTGGTGTTGGAAGTTATTCCATGTGCTTGTTAATTTTGCATGGCTCCTAAGTAGATTAGATGTTCTTTTAACCAGAGCTTGCATACTGGACTAGTCATTAACATGCATCAAGATGATGACTCACTCACCATGGATTTCCTCTCCTGGTAAAATTTTGGGATGTGCCTTTTCTTTTTACCTCGGTTACTACTTATTACAAATGAGATGTAACTTCCCTAATTGTTATGGGATTGTTGAATTGAATTCCAAATATTTAGGTTATATACATACAGCTCATATTAGTTCCCTTTATTTAAGTTATGAGTTCATTTTTTTTTCACAGGATTTTAATGTTTTACTATCCTTAGTATGCATCAAACAAGCATGGAGTTTGTTCTTTGTTGCCCTGTTTAGCTGTCTTAGAAACAGATGGAGCTTGCGTGCGTGTTGGGTTGCTGTTCTTATGAAATCATATTGGGCGTTAATGGGAAGAAATTCAATAGGTAAAAGAAGGGCTTCAGAGCATAATATATGCAAATATTGCTTTTGACAAAAGCTCTTTAAGAAGTGGGCAACGGGGCCCGCACCCTGCTGACAAAAGCTCTTTAACCAGTCCCTGAAGAGCAGCAAAAAGCTAATATTTACATTCTAAATCATCAAACCTACCATGATATTGCATTGTCAAAAACCAGTGTTGGGTAGGGCTCAAGCCATTAGCTTCCAGATGATGATCATTTGTAGAACAGTGGACGTGCTGTAATGAACTCCAATCATTTTTGAGGAATTGCATTATCTCTTTCCAAGTCCATTGCCACTGAGAGTCAGATATAGATCCCAATATCAGGTCCCACCACCTTCATATGGATGTGTTTTGGAGCAGAAAAATTAAGGCTATCATACAGCAATTAGAGATGATTTATTTATTTATTTATTTTTTGTGCTTCATAGTTCATAACCTATTTTGGAGGAGATTGGTCCAAATTAACAATAAGATCACGTCCTTTTCATATAGTGGTGGCGTGTCCAAGCAAGTCTAAAGTGCACCATCAAATTTATTCTTTTATTTTTTATTTAAAAAAAAAAAACCGGGTTCTGGCCCGTTTCTGACCCTGGTTAACCCGGTCCAGATTCCGGCCCGGATTTGAAATCCGGGTTCCAGTTTGGGTATACCTGGATTTCCAGGTTGGAACCCAGATGAACAGGCCTAGTCAGAACAGAGTCTACAACATATTCAGATTGTGAGTCACTTTCATTTGAGTCATCCTCATAAAGTCTTAGTACCATGGTTGAAGAAGAACACGATGTGAGAAGAGTGGTGAACCATAACAGGATTCTTTGGGATTATCTGCAACCTATTAGGACTAGTTCACCCTCATGCATTATCCAACCCCTAAATGCAAACAACTTCAACTCTAAGCCTGGCATGATCCCTTTGATACCTTATTTCCATGGGATGGAATCTAAGAACCCATACTTGCATATAAAAGAATTTGAGGAAGTATGTTCCACATTTATGGATATGAGCTACATTGAAGAAGTGATTAGGCTTAAACTGTTCCCATTCTCATGAAATGACAAAGCCAAGACTTGGTTGAATTCCCTAAGGCCTAGATCCCTAGGGATATGGCAGGAAATGCAAACTGAGTTTTTAAAAAAGTTTTTCCCTATGCACAAAACTAATGCATTAAAAAGACAAATCATGAATTTTGAACAAAAAAGATAATGAAACTTTTTACCAATGTTGGGAGAGATTCAAAGATTTGAATAATGCTTTCCCCCATCATGGGTATGAAAACAGGAGAATAATCAGCTTTTTCTATGAGGGTTTACAACCTAAGATGAGGCAATTTATTGAGACAATGTGCAATGGAGAATTCTTTAGCAAAGAACTAGAAGAAGCTTTTGAATACTTTGACTATCTATTTGAGAATGCTCAATCTTGGGACACTACAGATATATATGCTAGAACTGAGCCCTTAAAAACCATCACAGGAGGAGGAAAATACAACTTGAAAAAAGTAGATGATTTGCATGCTAGGTTATCTATGATTTCTACGAAGCTAGAGACTATAGATGTTAATAAACCTAATGAAGTTCAAGCTATCAAGAAAATTCCAGACAAATGCAATATTTGTGAGGATGTAGGGTACTCAACTAATGATTGATCTACAATCCAAGTTTTTAAAGAAGTCCTTTTAGATCAACATAATGTTGTTAACATGGTTGCAAAACCTTTTGTAGGTTCCTTCTCAAAAGCATACAATCCCAGCTGGAGAAGCCACCCTAATTTCAGCTGGAGGAATGAGCAGACAACTCAATCCTCATCTCTTTCACTTGTGCCTCATCAATATGTGACCAATGTAAAATTAGTAGTGCAAGGGTCTACCCAATACCCTACACCTGCAGCTGTGAATTAGAGGAGAAACCAGGAGATATTGTCCACCAAATGGCAACCATGTTGCAGCAATTCATGCAAGGGCAAGTGGCCATAAATGCCCAAAATACTCAAGAATTTAATGATCTCAGAGGGACCTTGACCAAAATCACTTCAACCTTAAGCATTCAGGAGAAAGGGAAATTCCCTGCACATCCCCAACCCAATCCTCAAGGCTAGATCCATCAAGTGATAGAAATGGTGGAGGACTCTTCTTTGAAGCAAGTAAAAGCTGTCAACACCTTGAGTAGTGGTAAAACTTTAAAGAGCCCTACTCCTAACATAAGTGGTAAGGTCTCTAACCTAGAACTTGTTCAAATTGAGGAACACAACTCGTCAATCACTTGCACCTTTCTCCACTAGGCTAGCACTTTCTCATAAAGAAAAAAGTCAGGCCGAGATTTTAGAAGTTTTCAAACAAGGATCAATATACCCTTACTTGATGCTATTCAACAAATTCTCACTTATGCCAAGTTTTTAAAGGACCTGTGTACAATTAAATTGAAGTTAAGTGTGAAGAAAAAAGCTTTCTTCACTGGGCAAGTCAGTGCCATAATTCAACACAACACACCTCCTAAGTTTAAAGACCTTGGATCCCCTACCATTGCTTGTATCATTGGGAATTAAAAAATTGGACATGCTTTACTAGACTTAGGATCTAGTGTGAATCTGTTACCTTACACTGTATATGAGAAGCTGGGGTTGGGAGAACTGAAATCAACCTCAATAACCTTGCAACTAGCCGATAGGTCAATAAAAATACCACAGGGAGTGATAGAGGATGTTCAAGTTCAGGTTGATAAATTCTACTATCCAGTAGATTTTGTTGTCCTTGACATGAAGCTATCTGTTAACTCTATTTTTCAAGCTCTTGTAATTTTGGGAAGACCATTTTTTAGCACCTTTAATGCTTTGATAAATTGTAGAAGTGGAGTTTTGAAACTTAGTTTTGGCAACATGACTCTTGAACTGAACATATTTAATTTGTGCAGACAACCTCAAGAAGTGAATCTTTTGGGGGGCATCATTGCAGAATCTTTCCCTTTAATTATTGAAATTTTTGAAGAAGGTTTCAAAATGCTAGAATCGGCTAACAAACCAGTGGTTGTGTTTCATGCAGGACAATCAGCAGAATGGATGCCCAAGGTGGAACATCTAAGTCCAGCACAACCACAGAGAAGGAGATCAAGGAGCCGGTCCCAACGTTGGATCTCAAGCCCCTACTAGCAGAACTTAAGTATGCTTTTCTAGGACCTAATTGTACCTTACTCATGGTTATATCTTCTTGTCTAACGAATAGAAAATAAGAAAAACTATTAAGGGTCCTAACAAAACATAAGAAGGCCATAGGCTGGACCTTGGCTTGGCTGACATTAAGGGTATTAATCCCTTAATTTGCACTCATAAGAAGAACTATTAAGGGTCCTAACTAATAGAAAATAAGAAGAACTATTAAGGGTCCTAACAAAACATAAGAAGGCCATAGGCTGGACCTTGGCTTGGCTAACATTAAGGGTATTAACCCCTTAATTTGCACTCATAAGATTTAACTGGAGGAGGATTCTAAGCCTTCTAGAGAAATGCAAAGAAAGCTTAATCCTTCAATAAAGGATGTTGTGAGGAATGAAGTCCTCAAGTTGTAGGATGTGGGTATAATTTACCACATATCTGATAGTAAGTTGGTTAACCCCAAAGAAATTTTGACTTACTGTGGTAGAGAATGGAAAAAAAAAAAAATTAGTGCCCACAAGAGTCACCACAGGATGGAGAATATGCATTGACTATAGGAAGCTTAATGCTTCCACTAGAAATAACCATTTCCCCTTACTATTCCTTGATCGAGTCTTGGAAAAGATTGATGGCCATGCATTTTATTACTTTTTTGATGGGTTCTCAGGCTATTATCAAATTGAAATAGCCCCTGAGGACCAAGAAAAAACAACTTTTACTTGCTTATTAGGGACTTTTGGATTTAGACGCTTGCCCTTTGGACTCTGTAATGCTCCATCAACTTTTCAGAGATAAATGCTAAGCATATTCAATGATTTAATTGAGAACAACCTAGAGATATTCATGGATGACTTGTCTATTTTTGGATGCACCTTTGAAAAATGTCGTACTAACTTGCAAGTTGTTTTGTGTGAAGAGAAGCAACTGCTGTTAAACAAGGAAAATTGTCACTTTATGTTTCAACAAGATATTGTATTAGGGCATATAGTATCCCAGCGGGGTATTGAGGTGGACAAGTCCAAAATAGACCTAATAACTAAGCTCCCCACTCCCAAAACTGTGAAGGACATTAGGTCATTTTTAGGACATGTTGGGTTCTATAAGAGATTTATACAAGGGTTTAGTTCCATTTCTAAACCCTTGTATAAGTTGCTTATGCATGACACTGTTTTTGAATGGACAATAGAACATCAAAAAGCATTTGGCCAACTCAAAAACCTACTCACCACAGCCCCTATCATGTAGCCCCTTGATTGGTCCCTCCCCTTTGAGATCATGTGTGATGCAAGTGATTTTGCCATAGGGGCTGTCCTAGGTCAACATAGAAATAAGCTCCCTTATGCAATTTATTATACCAGCAAAACCCTAACTGGAGCCCAAAAGAATTACTCCACAACAGAGAAAGAATTGCTT
This sequence comes from Carya cathayensis, assembly GCA_011037825.1. Lineage (NCBI taxonomy): Eukaryota > Viridiplantae > Streptophyta > Magnoliopsida > Fagales > Juglandaceae > Carya > Carya cathayensis. Next base: position 205,371 of record QGSO01000337.1, on the reverse strand, counting down.
GCCATTGTTTTTGCTTTGGATAAGTTCAGAGCTTATATTATTGGTTCACCTGTGATTATCTTTACTGACCATGCAGTTCTAAAATACTTGTTAACAAAAAAATGATGCTAAACCAAGACTAATTAGATGGGTGTTGCTTTGATAGTGGTAAAGATCCTCCATAAACTTTGTATTTTTCCTCTATTAATATATCTTAAGCTTGATTAGGAAAAAAAAAGATGGGTGTTGCTTTTGTAGGAGTTCAATATCACCATTCAAGACAAGAAGGGGGTGAAAAATGTGGTGGCTAACCACCTGTCCAAATTAGTTGTTATTGAAACTAATTGTTCTTTGCCTATTTCTGAATCTTTTCCTAATGAACAATTACTTTTAATTGAAAACTTACCTTGGTATGCTGATATTGTCAACTTTTTGGTAACAGGAAAAACACCCCCACAGTAGATTGTGCAAGACTTAAAAAAATTTCAGGCAGAGGCTAAGTATTTTTTCTTTGATGATCCTTATTTGTTCTAGTATTGTTCTGATCAAATAATTCAAAAATGTGTCCCTAATACTGATATAACCTCTGTCATTTCCGCTTGTCATGTTGAGGCCTGTGGTGGTCACTTTTTTTGCAAAGAAAATAGTGGCTAAAGTTTTACAATCTAGTTTGTATTGGCCCCATATGTTCAAACATGCTTTCGAATTCTATAAAAATTGTGAGCCATGTTAGAAACCAGGGGGGATAACTAGGAGAAATATGATGCCCTTACACCCAGGCTTAGTGTTAGAAATTTTTGACTCCTAGGGTCTAGACTTTATGGGACCCTTTACCCCATCTTTTGGGCACATTTATATCCTGGTGGCAGTGGACTATGTTTCCAAATGGCTAGAGGCCATACCATGTAAAAAGAATGATCACCAAGTGGTGCTTAAGTTCATACAGGATAACATTGTGTCTAGATTTGGCATGCCTAGAGCTATAAGCAGTGACAATGGGACACATTTTTGCAATAAACCAATGGAATCCCTTGTAAAAAAATATGGCATTTATCATAAGGTGTCTACTCCATACCATCCAGAAACAAATGGCTAAGCGGAATTAACAAATAGGGAGATCAAACATATCCTTGAGAAAATTGTGAACCCAACTAGGAAGGATTGGTTTTTAAGATTAATTGATGCCTCATGGGCATATAGGACTGCATACAAGACCATTCTTGGTATGTCTCCCTATAGGTTAGTATATGGTAAGGCATGCCACCTACTTGTGGAACTCGAACATAAGGCCTATTGGGCAGTGAAAAAATTCAATTTTGATATGGCAAAGGCTGGTCTTTAAGAAGGTTCAACTGCCTGAGTTGGAAGAATTGAGAATGGATGCTTATGAAAATTCTAAATTAACTACAAAGCATATGAAAGCCTTACATGATAGGAGCATACTTAGAAATTTTTTTGAACCAAATCAAAAAGTGTTGCTCTACAACTCTAGGCTTCATTTATTCCCTGGGAAGCTAAGATCTTGATAGAGTGGGTCTTATCTAGTCAAGTCGGTTTCACCTCATGGTGCTATAGAGATCACAAAATGGTAATACCTTCAAGGTAAATGGCCAAAGACTTAAGCCATTTTTTGGGACATATGCACCAGATGCCTCATCTGTTCCATTACAGGAACCTATTGTTACTAACTTAGCTGTAGAATAATCTTCAAGTTTTCCTCATTTTAATCAGTTTTTGTTTGTTTTTTCTATTATTTCCCTTTTGTTAAGTCTTCTTATTCAAAGTGTGTTTTCTCTTTTTCTATTTCCACTCTCTATTTGCCCTTTGCTTTGACTATAGGTGTAGCAGGACATGTCCCTTTTAGCTTTACATTCTTCCCATTTTGTTTAAAGGGGTCTGTGATTGAGTTGAGTTATTGCATTTTTAATATTTTTGGAACCAATATATCTTAATTCTTTCATTACTTTATCATTGGTTTTATATGGAAAAATGAGTAAATCAAAGTTGTGATCTTAATTGATTAAAAGCATGAATTTCTGCTTAAATCTTACCAACTATTGATTACTGTGCATTCTGGTCCATATCGCTCAAGCGGTGGCTTTTGGCCGCTCGAGCGAATTCAGGCAGATTCAAACGCTCGATTGCAGCTCGACAGTGAGCTTGAGCGGGTGTGCGGGAAAGGAGATCGCTCGAGCGGAGGAATTTGGCCGCTCGAGCGAAGTCAGGCAGAGTTGAACTCTCAATGTTCGCTCGACACTCTGCTCGAGCGAACTTAGGCAGAGTCAAATGCTCGATGTTCGCTCGACACTCCGCTCGAGCGAATATCGTATTTTACAGATTAGGGTTTATTCCGCTGTCAGAATATATATATATTTTCACATCTTATGGCCGACTCTTGGCCTGGAAAACATTGTTTTGATTAGAGGAACACTTAGAATTCTTTATTCAGATTCGGAGAGAAGGATTCACACAAGCGATCATTCACGCAGCAACACGAATTCTTCGGGATCATTCACTCACACTGCAGCAGATTGAAGAACTCCTTGAGGGGTCCAATTGCTACTGCAACTTAGCCTCCTCCACCACTTCGAATCTTCATCTCTATTCAATTGGCTTGATCTTTTTAATTCCCTACTTGCTATTTCATTTCAATTTTAAGTTTCTAGATTATTTTGGAGATTTTTGATTTAGACGTTTGAGTAATTTATTTGTTATTCATTTATTTCATGTTATTTATTTTTCTCGTTTTGTTAAGCTTTCATTTTAATAGTGATTACAATTTGCTATGGTTTAATTTGAGAATTTGTGATTTGAATACAATGATGAACCCTAGAACATTGATTTTGGGGCTTTTCAATTTTCAGTGCATGTTCTGTCAATTACTTTCTAATCTAGTTTAATTTTTAATTTAGTTTTATTAATTTCTAAGTTTAATCTATTAGTCCTTTACATTCCAATCCAACAATCAAAATGTAAAAATATGAATCTAGTCCATGACTAGTAACCTTTTCCATCCATTGCACATACCATCATTTTTTATTTTCTCTTCGTGAAGTTTTTCACCATTCTCAACGAGTTGAGTTTAAGTAAGCTTTCCCTGAGGAGACGATCTAGGAATTTACTCCTAATTATTACACGACATCCTCCTGCACTTGGGATAGCTTTAGTGTTACTCATTTTTGAGTGAGTCAAGTTTTTGGCGCCGTTGCCGGGGATGGTATTTAACTTAAATTTAAACTCGTTATTTTTTTTTATGCTCTTTAAATTGATGTTTCATGTCATGGGTGAGAGATAGTTCAAATAGGTTGCTTAGAGTCACATCGAGTGTTGAGAGTAGTATACACAGTTTGGAGATAGATAGCTCTTCTGTCTTTTCTATGTGTAAGTCAGGTGAGGAAATTGAAATTGAACCAGAAAATATGGCTGCACCTGCACCACGCACTCTTAAGGATTATTTGCAACCCACTCGCACCACTACACCTTCATGCATTGTTTTACCTAAAAATGCATCTAATTTCTCTATTAAGTATGGCATGTTGTCAGTGATACCTCAGTTCCACGGGATAGATTCTGAGAGTCCTTACCAGCACTTGACAGATTTTGAGTTGGCTTGCACTACTTTTATTACTAGGGCTGTTGCTGATGAATTCATTAGACTTCGTTTATTTCCTTTCTCTTTAAAGGATAAAGCGAAGATTTGGTTCAATTCTTTGAGGCCTAATTCTATTTCTAGTTGGTCTGATATGCAGCATGAATTCTTACAAAAAAATTTTCCTTTTCAGAGAACCCAGTTTTTGCAAGAGCAAATCAGCCAGTCCAATCAGAGACCTGATGAGACCTTTCAGGCCAGTTGGAAAAAATTTAAAGATTTGGTGAACATTTTTCCACATCATGGTTTTGAATCTTCGAGGTTGGTGAGCTATTTTTACACTGGTCTCACTCCAGAATGCAAGCAGTTTGTTCAGACAATGTGCAATGGGGAGTTCTTTAGTAAGGAACCTGATGAAGCACTATCATTTTTTGACTACCTTCCTGAGAGCGCACAACAGTGGAACACTCGTACTGATCGAGTTCCTTTAGCAGCACAGCCAGTGAGGGCTATTTCTGGAGGGGGTAGATATGAGTTTAAGGAAGACACTGATGTTCAAGCCCGAATAGCTGCATTGACTAGAAGACTGGAGGTCATGGAAATGGAAAAAGTGAAGGCCGTAAAAGTAGTAGAGGCATGTTCCATATGTGCTGACTCAAACCATAAGACCCAAGACTGCCCGATTATGCCAGTATTTCAAGAAAGTGGGTCTGAACAGATGCAATCAGCTAACTGGGTCAATAGAGCACAGAATGAGTCTTTCTCCAACACATATAATCCGGGGTGGAGGAATCACCCAAATTTCTCATGGAGAAATGATCAGCCTGGTCGATCCCCACCACCTCAGCAGCAGCCATTTCATCAGGGTGCCCCTCAGCACCAGTTTCCGCCATATCAGAGTCCTCAGAGCTATCCTTTTGTAGCTCCTCCTGGATTTCAACCTCATGTAACTGCACAGAGTTCTCAGCCTTCATCATCTGCAAAGAAGACTCTAGATGACAGTATGGCACAGATGGCCAATACACTTCAGCAATTCATGCAGATTCAGGCCACCACAAATAATCAGCACACTCAGGCCATAAATGAGTTGAGAGGCACTATTAATAATATGAGCACGACCTTAAGCACCCTAGAGAAAGGGAAATTTCCAGCACAGCCTCAGCGTAATCCTCAAGTATATAGGCAACAACAACAACAAGTGCATAATGTCTCAGGGGATGTTATTGAGACAGTGAAGGTAGTTCTTACTTTGAGAAGTGGGAAGGAAGTTCCCCAACCAGATATGCCTATAGACACACAGGTAGTTGCTCCTACACCTGAAGATGTAACAGAGACTGATGAAGTTGAGAAAGAACCAGAGATAGTATGACCAGAGCTGAAGAAGCCTGTGAGTGCAAATGCTGAGACTAGTAAGGGGTACCAACCTGTGGTTCCCTATCCTCAAAGATTGGCAGCTGGCCAAAAAAACAAATACCACACGGAGATTCAAGAGATTTTCAAGCAAGTGAAGATCAATATTCTACTCTTGGATACCATACAACAAGTGCCTTCGTATGCAAAATTTTTGAAGGACTTGTGCACAGTGAAGAGGAAGCTGAATGTGAAGAAGAAAGCTTTCCTAACGGAGCAAGTTAGTGCATTGATATTGAGCAAGACTCCTCAGAAGTTTGGAGATCCCGGCTCCCCCAACATTTCTATTATGATTGGTGAATCACGCATTGGGAGAGCTTTACTTGATTTGGGGAGTAGTGTGAACTTGCTACCATTTTCAGTGTATGAGCAGTTGGGATTGGGTGAGCTGAAAAAGACTTCTATCATGCTACAGTTGGCTGACAGATTAGTTAAGGTACTGAGGGGTATTGTAGAGGACGTGTTGGTCCAGGTGGACAAATTCTACTACCCAGTGGATTTTGTGGTTCTTGATATGCAGCAGCCGATCTCCACTATTTACCAAGCTCCTGTCATCCTAGGAAGACCATTTCTAGCTACATCAAATACTTTAATTAATTGCAGAAGTGGAGTTTTGAAGCTTACCTTTGGGAACATGGCACTTGAGTTGAACGTTTTCAACGCTTGCAAGATGCCAGCACATTTTGATGACACAAGTGATTTGAATGCTGTGGAGAGTTTGACACCAACAGAGTTTATTTGCTCAACTTCTCCCTTCTCTGATGATGATTATATTTTTCAGACACCTGAATTTTTACTTGATGAGAAAATTGATCATATCAATGAAGATGACTTTGAATTTTTTGATTGTTTTGCAGATTCTTCTTTACCACTTGAAGTACAATTTGCAGGAGCAAGATGGAAACCCCAGTTTGAAGCTCTACCACCACCAAACATGCTTAAATCTTCAGAGGAAGAAGTTCCCTAGTTGGAACTGAAACTACTTCCTCAAGATTTAAAGTATGTGTTTCTTGGTCCTGAAGAAGGCACTTTTCAGGTGGTGATTTCCTCAAAGCTAAATCAGAAGGATGAAGCCCAGTTGATTGAAGTATTAAAAAAGCATCGAGGCGTAATTGGTTGGACAATAGCCGACATCAAAGGCATTGATGCCGCTGTATGTACCCACAGAATCCATCTTGAAGATGATGCTAGACCGGTTCCTAATGCTCAATGTAGGCTCAATCCTACCATGAAGGAAGTTGTGAAAGAGGAAGTGCTTAAGTTGCTCGCAGTGGGCATCATTTACCCCATCTCAGACAGTAAGTGGGTAAGTCCAACTCAAGTGGTACCAAAAAAATCTGGTTTGACTGTTGTAAAAAATGATAAAAATGAGTTGATTCCAACTAGAATGGTTACTGGCTGGAGAATGTGCATTGATTATAGAAAACTTAATTCAGCCAGTAGGAAGGATCATTTTCCTTTACTGTTCTTGGATCAAATTTTAGAAAGAGTAGCTGGTAATGCATATGATTGTTTCTTGGATGGCTATTCTGCTTATTATCAAATTGCTGTAGCGCCTGAGGATTAGGAGAAAACCACTTTCACCTGTCCTTTTGGCACTTTTGCTTTTACTAGAATGCCTTTTGGTTTGTGTAATGCTCCAGCTACTTTTCAGAGATGCATGATGAGTATTTTTTCTGACATGATTGATGATATTTGTGAAATATTCATGGATGATTTCTCTGTTTTTAGAAAATCCTTTGAGAGTTGTTTGCATAATTTGGCACGTATTCTCCAGAGATGTGAGGAAAAAAATCTTTTACTTAATTAGGAGAAATGCCAATTTATGGTTACTCAGGGCATTTTATTGGGACATATTGTTTCTTCTGAGGGTATAAAGGTTGACAAGGCTAAAATTAAATTAATATCTAAACTTCCTATCCCTAGGACAGTTAGGAATATTCGTTTTTTTCTTGGTCATGCTGGCTTTTATAGGCGGTTTATTCAAGGGTTTAGTTCTATTGCAAAACCTTTGTGCACTCTTTTACAAAATGAAATTGAATTTGTTTGGACTGATGAGTGCCAAAAAGCTTTTGATACCCTTAAAAAATCGCTTACCACTGTACCTATTGTGCAACCTCCGCAGTGGGACCTTCCTTTTGAAATCATGACAGATGCTAGTGATTATGCCTTAGGAGCTGTTTTGGGGCAGCGAGTGGATAATAGGCCATTTGTGATTTATTATGCTAGTAGAACCTTGAATGATGCCTAGAAAAATTATACCACTACTGAAAAAGAATTGCTTGCAGTGGTTTTTGCACTTGATAAATTTCAGATTTATATTCTTGGTTCTCCTGTTACTATTTTCACTGACCACTCTGCTCTTAAGTATTTGTTGACTAAGAAAGATGCAAAACCACGCTTGATTCGCAGGATTCTATTACTTCAAGAGTTCAACATCAACATTAAGGACAAGAAAGGAGTTCAAAACGTGGTAGCTGACCAACTCTCTAGATTGTCATCATCTCCTTCTTCAAATGTCAGCCTTCCTCGTGATGATAGTTTCCCGGATGAGCAGCTGTTTATGGTTGATAGAGCTCCCTGGTATGCTGACATAGTCAATTATCTGGTGACTGAGCGAATGCCTTCTGAATGGTCCTCCCAAGATAAGCGTCGGTTTCTTTCTGAGGTACGACACTTTTACTTTGATGATCCATATCTTTTTAAATATTATTCGGACCAATTGATTCGAAGATGCATTCCTGATGATGAGTTTTCTTCAGTTTTGAGATTTTGTCATATGGGTGCATGTGGTGGTCATTTTTCAGCAAAGAAAACAGTCTCAAAAATTTTGCAAAGCGGTTTTTACTAGCCTTTCGTGTTTAAAGATGCTTATAATTTTTGCAAGCTTGTGAGCCTTGTCAAGATCCATTAGCAAAAGAGACATGATGCCTCTTTCCCCTATTCTTACTTTAGAAATTTTTGATTGTTGGGGAATAGATTTTATGGGACCTTTTCCAGTTTCTTTTGGAAACGCATATATTCTATTGGCTGTGGATTATGTTTCAAAATGGGTGGAGGCCATTGCTTGCAAAACAAATGACCATCATGTTGTCCTAAAATTTTTGCAATCTTTGTTTGCTCGTTTTGGCATGCCAAAAGTTATTATAAGTGATGGGGATTCTCATTTTTGCAACAAACCATTTTCTACACTCATGAAGAAATATGGTATCACACATAAAATTTCTACCCCTTATCACCCTCAAACAAATGGGCAAGCTGAATTGGCAAACAGAGAGATAAAAATTATTTTAGAGAAAACCATCAAGCCTAATAGGAAAGATTGGTCGGTTAAGCTTCTTGAAGCTTTGTGGGCTTATAGGACAGCTTTTAAAACAAATCTAGGGATGTCTCATGTGACGCCCCCAACTCCCACGTACGGTCACGTGGAAATCGAGACGTCGAGATGATGACAACACGGGTCATACATCCCATCACCAAGTGCCAAAAGTGTGTGCACATGCCATATGTGTACAAATAAAAACACGCAGCGGATAGATAAGTTATAAAACTAGGTACCAGAATTTTTGTTTAATTACAAACCAGTTTAAAACAAGCATAAATAAAACATTACATGTTCAACATCGTCTTAAATCCAAATACATACTAATAAAAACAACGACAAATATAATATATAAAAGCCATCCAAGCTACTCTTCCGGCGGAGCCGCCTCCTCAGGCTCAGCTTCCTCATTCTCTAAATCTACATCAAAATTTACGGTACCAAAAATGGTGCCGCAGGTAAGTAAAATCCCAAACAACGCAAAACAAAAACATATTACAACCAAAACAATATGCATGAACTATGCTCAATGCACATGTCCCAAAAACCATATTTTTTCCACGCACGCCAAAATCCCATTTGGCCCAAAACCTTTCCTTTAAATTTTTCCTCGCCATTATCCTAGATAATGGCCCAAAAACCAGTCTCGCCATTTTCCCAGAAAATGGCCCAATAACCAATCCATCAGAGCACTGTAGGCGAGAATCGCAGGCGGGACTCTACCACCATCCCTGCTCACCACCATCCCTACGTGTGCACCGTAGGTGGGAATCGCAGGTGAGACTCTACCACCATCCCTATACATGCCTCTAACTCAAGCCAATCAATCCCATCGTTCGCATATACCAAAAACCATATCTCGCTCGAAAACCCAGCTTTCAATAAATAACACATGCATATGCGTGCACAATGCAATGCAAATAAAATTATACAAATATACCAACATATTGCAAACATCGATAACAATCAAACAAACAACTCCTTCCTCAATTCCAATCGACCCCCGACTCCTCGGACTCAGTCTGGAATAACCAACCAGATCACAATAATTATTGTAAAGGCAATAATACATTTAAATCTAAAACGAAGTTTGGAAAATACTTACAGCGCTATATATTATTTTTCGAAGGATCGGCGCGCAGCAAACGGTGAAAGAAAAGCAACGTAATATGAAATTTCACTGTGGCCGTGGGTTGTAAAATACCCACTTTTGAACGGGGACAAACTAAGGCTCAGGATTGATAGGGAATGGCCTAGAGGTGTTTATGAAGCTAAGGGAAGTGAGCTTTGGCCGTGGGTGGCAGTGGAAGCGGAAAAAGGCCAAATCAGAGTTGAGCTCGTGGGAGCTGCTCCGGCAACGGATCGGGGCCAAAAATGAGTGGGTTAGGACGGCAAGAGGTAGAGGAAGAAGTGGTGAAGAGGTGGTGACCAGAGGTGGAGCGACGGCACCGGAAACAGCAAAAAGCCGTGCGGCTTAGATGGGCTGTAGGGGGTGATCGGCGGCACGGATGGGGCTGGAAATTGGTAGGGTGTGCGCCGGCCGGAGGGGAGTCGACCGGTGGTGGCTGTGTCAGCCACATCGGCCGGCGGCGGCAGGTCTGGGCGGTGGGTGCTGGACGACGTTGGGGAGAGGAAGAAAGAAGAAGAAGAAATCGCACGGGAAGAAGGGGCTCGGGGAAGAAAAGAAGAAAAAGGGAAAGAAGAAAGAAAAAAAAGAAAGAAAAAGAGAAGAAGGAAAAGGAAAAAGAGAAAAGAAAAGATGGAGGAAAAGAAATGAGGTCCAGTCCTCACCTCTGGAGTTCAACAACTGATCCAACGAAAATAAGTTTAAAAGCAATAAAACCAAGAAAATATTTTAAACACAACGTAAAGTTAAAATATAATAAATATCTAGTAAAAACTAACTATTTAATTTTAAAACCAAAGACAGGCTAAAATAAATTAAACAGCAATTTAAATTCAAATAACAAATAAAATCAATTTAAAATTCGATAATTTAAAATAAAAGAACTATTATATTAATTAAATTAGAATATTTCTTCAGTGAAAATACACGTAAAAATGGGGTGTCACATCTCCTTATCGATTAGTTTATGGTAAAGCTTGTCATTTACCTGTTGATATTCAGCATCGAGCTCTTTGGGCCATAAAACATGTTAACATGTCACTTGATGAAGATTCAGGGTTGAGAAAATTGCAGATCAATGAATTGGATAAAGCTCGTCGGAATGCTTATGACAATGCTCAGCTGGCAAAGAAAAGCTTGAAAATTCTGCATGATCAAAAAATTCATCCAAAGCATTTCACACTTGGCCAGGAAGTTCTTCTTTACAACTCTCGCTTGCATATTTTTCCTGGTAAGTTGAAATCCCGATGGAGTGGGCCGTACATTGTGAAGAACGTTCATCCTCATGGCGTGGTAGACATTGTCAATCCGAAGAATGATAATAGTTTCACTATCAACGGACAACATCTAAAGTCATTTCTGAAGGTCTTTGATCCACATGAAGAGATCTTGCTTGTGCAAGACCCCAGGAAAGTGTTTTGAGTTGCTTTCCTTCTTTACAGTTTTCTTTACTTGCATTTTTTTTTATTTGTTCTTTTGCATTGATTTTATAATTCATGTTGATTGTTTGTTTTGCTTGCTTAGTTTTGTACACTTTGTTTTCTTTCGTTCGATTCATTGAGGACTATGTCTCTCACTAGTTGGGGGGTAGCATGTGCGCACAGAAAAAAATAAAAATAAAAAATATAAATAAAAAAAATAACATGATGTCCATTGATACATTTATGATTGAGCATCTTGGTGGAGTAGTTGAGCGGAATCATTTGTGAAGATTTATTTTCAAGCTTAAACATAGCGCATGATTTTTGATGCATCATATTTTGTTGATATGTGGCTTGAAACACTGGGATGTTATACCTATTGAGATGAAACTTGATAAGATTTTTGTAGAACGAAAGGCAAAGTTTGAAGGAAATTTTGCACATGCTTACGCTTGTAGTGTTCCTTATTTACCATTCATTGATTTAACACTGAAGAAGTAAACTGCAGGACTACGGAGCCATGCCAAAAAAGAAAAAGAGAAAAAAAAGAAAAAAAAAAGAAAAAGAAAAGAAAAGAAAAAGAATTTGAAAAAAAAAAGAGAAAAAAGGAATAAAGGCGACTTAGTGAACTTTCCTAAGTAAAAAGGCTAGAAACAATTACCCAAGACTTTGGGGGTTGGGTGTCCAACCTTTAAAAACAGAGCTGGCATGAAAACTGCTAGTCCCTTGGGCTTTGAGGTAGTTAGAATCAGTAATGATTAATCTTAAGGTTGAAAAATCCTATGACAAATCATGGCTAGTAATGAGGAACACACAACTAGTTTAGCTCCACACACACATTTAAGTTCTGAGACATTTGCCATAATTCTAAGTGAAAGATTGTTGAGATAGTCTTGGTGGGTATAACCCTTGGGGGTTGAGTAGTAACTTGTCACTTTTGTGAGAATTCAGAATTGTGTTCGATTGTTTCTGTTTGAATTTCGATGTTTATGCAATATTCATCTCAATTAATTTTCACTATTTTGCTCAATGATTAGCAAAATGCTAGTTGGGGGGTGTGATTGAGCTAAGTTATTGCATTTTTAATGCTTTTGGAACCAATATATCTTAATTCTTTCATTACTTTATCATTGGTTTTATATGGAAAAATGAATAAATCAAAGTTGTGATCTTAATTGATTAAAAGCATGAATTTCTGCTTAAATTTTACCAACTATTGATTACTGTGCATTCTGGTCCATATCGCTCAAGCGGCGGCTTTTGGCCGCTCGAGCGAATTCAGGTAGATTCAAATGCTCGACTGCCGCTCGATAGTGAGCTCGAGCGGGTGTGCGGGAAAGGAGATCGCTCGAGCGGAGGCATTTGGCAGCTCGAGCGAAGTCAGGCAGAGTTAACGCTCGATGTTCGCTCGACACTCTGCTCGAGCGAACTTAGGCAGAGTCGAACGCTCGATGTTCGCTCGACACTCCGCTCGAGCGAATATCGTATTTTACAGATTAGGGTTTATTCCGCCGTCAGAATATATATATATATATATTTCACATCTTATGGCTGACTCTTGGCTTGGAAAACACTGTTTTGATTAGAGGAACACTTAGAATTCATTATTCCATTGATTTTCATTTAGATTCGGAGAGAAGGATTCACACAAGCGATCATTCACGTAGTAACACGAATTCTTCGGGATCATTGACTCACACTGCAGTAGATTGAAGAACTCCTTGAGGGGTCCAATTGCTACTGCAACTTAGCCTCCTCCACCACTTCGAATCTTCATCTCTATTCAATTGGTTTGATCTTTTTAATTCCCTACTTGCTATTTCATTTCAATTTTAAGTTTCTAGATTATTTTGGAGATTTTTGATTTAGACGTTTGAGTAATTTATTTGTTATTCATTTATTTCATGTTATTTATTTTTCTCGTTTTGTTAAGCTTTCATTTTAATAGTGATTACAATTTGCTATGGTTTAATTTGAGAATTTGTGATTTGAATACAATGATGAACCCTAGAACATTGATTTTGGGGCTTTTCAATTTTCAATGCATGTTCTGTCAAGTACTTTTTAATCTAGTTTAATTTTTAATTTAGTTTTATTAATTTCTGAGTTTAATCTATTAGTCCTTTACATTCCAATCCGACAATTAAAATCTAAAAATATGAATCTAGTCCATGACTAGTAACCTTTTCCATCCATTGCACATACCATCATTTTTTATTTTTTCTTTGTGGAGTTTTTCACCATTTTCAATGAGTTGAGTTTAAGTAAGCTTTCCCTGAGGAGACGATCTAGGAATTTATTCCTAATTATTACACGACATTCTCCTACACTTGGGATAGCCTTAGTGCTACTCATTTTTGAGTGAGTTAGTCTGCTCCTCAGGTTACATCTCCTCATTTATTAATTTTTATGCACACATTGAGGACAATGCTTCATCTTAGTTGGGGGGTATTATGGGAAATACACAAATGTTTGTCACAAATAGGGCATGTCTGATTTTATATTGAAAACACTTCCTAACTATGACTAAAAGGGAATTGTCAGAATCATGAGTTCATGGGTATTCAAGAAACTGAAGTAGCTCTTCTAAGAAGCTCTTTTAATGGAGTAACACTTGAATGAAGGAAGTAGTAAAAACTTTGTTGACTGCCAAACTATTACCATTGCAACCTGAGACACTTGAGAAGCAAGATTTTTCTATTAGGCTTACCCAGAAGTGCAGCAGAGCATACCTTGATGAATCACATCTTAATGGTTTGACAAAAAAAAAAGGGAGAAAAAAAAAAGAAAAATAAAAGAAGAAGAAAGGGAGACAAACTAGAGATAAAAAAGGGGGGGGTGCTTTTGGAAAAGGCTGCCTATCACCAGGGTTTAGTAAGAAAAGAAACAAATAAGCATTTCAAAGTGTGGTAGCGTGAAAGCCACCAAAAAGCAGTGGTTTTGAATCAAGGAAAAGAGTTATTCTTTATATGGAAGCTGCAACTATGGTGTAACTTGATAAAGGATGGTGAGCAACTCTGGTAACTTAGGCACAACATTGGTCATAGTTTGGAATATGCAATTACATTTCTGGCTTCCTTTGTATAAGTATTTTTGTATAACATGAAGGTCTGAGATGGGAAACAATCTAAACTGTGGAATTAATGACTTATGTTTCTGACAAACTCTCAGCTGGGACAACCTATGATAGACGGTTTAAAAACAAATTGAAATGAATTGGTCACTTCTATGTATCACTCCTTTGCTAAGGGCCTAGTGAAAAGCAAGTTGGGGGTTGTGATAAAGTGTAAAAAATGTATAATTAAGTGGCTTAAGTGAGTTATCTATTTCCTTAAATATGAGTTAAGCACTTACTTATACATTAAATTCTAACATTGGATTCCAAGTTAATCAAAGACAATATTATGCACATGAAAACCCGATGTAACCCTTAGAGTAATAAATACTCATTTAATGTTCATTTGCTGTAGGGCATTCATGAAACAAATGAGGAACTGATGAGGGAAAAAGTGTAACTACAAGCGGTGAAAGGGAAAATGTAGAAACAACTAAGGCCTAATTTGTTTTCAGAGATGAGATAAAATAAGATAAAATATTTTGAGATATGTTGAGATAAGATGAGATTAGATAAAATATGTGTTTGTTTATTGAGATGAAATGAGATTAGTTTGACTTTGTTATAGTTATTAATATGATGGGACCCTCAAGTACTTGTAGTACTTTTTATAGTATTTTATTTGTTTAACCGTTGGCCATGGCGCCATTTTATAGCATGAAAGTTGTCACCACTAAAAAGGGAAGAACGTGGACTAGCAAAGAATAAAAATCTGTTATGGATAAAGACTATGGGAGTGAGGCAGAGCATGCACCAAAGGGTCTATATATATGAAGAAAATCACATTGAGAAGGAGGATCGCTAGGTTGGAGATTCTTGGAAAATCTAGAAACCAGAGAAGGTCTTTCGAAAACTTTCTTTCAATTTTAGGGTTTATCATTTCTATGGTTTCTGGAAATGTTGTTTTTCTTGATTAAAAGTGTAGTTTCTTGCTTTATGAGTGAGTGATTTCATAACCTAAGTCGAGGGAAGCTTTCGAGCAGTAGGGTTTCAATGGGGGTTTTCGATTTCTATTGGTTTTAAACTCATACTTCTTTAAGTTTCTGTTAGCTCTAATTTGAAGCCAATCTTAGGGTTTCTTGCTTCCTTTTGATCCTTCATTGATTGAAAGCATGAAGGATGCTTGGGGAGTGTAGATCCTAATTCCTAAGTTGGATGTTGAATATTAGCTTGATATGAAATTTAATGAGGTTATTCAGACATTATTTTGCTTGTACACATATTATATACATCATCCAAGTATTCTAACCTTGATTGATATTACATTTGAAGGAAACTATGGGTTGTAAAAACTCCCTAGAACACCTACTGTGAGAAAGTGACCTGAGACTTGGGTATTCTTTTCCTGAACATCTATCAAAAGCCATTTTGTTTCTGCATTTGCTTCCCTTAACTCAATTTGCAATCTCTTTAGTTCTCTAAAATAACTCTGTTACGTCTAGCATATTTTCGAAGAAAACAAAAGAAGTTGAAAAAATATTTCCTCAATATTGCTTATTCTTTTGGTCAATCCACGCCATTGCTAAAGCAATACTCATTGGTCACTACTCAGTGACTAAGGGTATTCCCATCAGTGAACATTAGTTCTTATTTTTTTTTTTCCTTCTTCTAATAAGGGTGTAGTTCTGATTATTGTTTTAATCCTTGTGAAATCGACCTTGGGACTCTCAATATACAATAACTGTATACCTTTTGCACTTGGGAGGCACTTGGGTTGAATCCCTCTTTGGTTTGGCACAAAAGTAAATGTTTGGATGGAATAGTGTTTAACTTAGGTAACATGATCACAAAATTTGATTTTTCCTTCATTTCCTTTAAATTTTCGTCCCATGGTTCCTTTTTGTGCTAAATGTGCTATGCTATTCATCAAGTGTGGCTAAAATCTTGATAAGTATCCAAATGAAACTTCTTTACACCGATTTGGACATTCCACACTATGATAAAAAATGATCGACTAGACTCTGGGTCACATGGCGCTAACACCGAAATTACCATTCACTCCGAAAATGGTGAAATTAACTTTGTACCATAAAATTCTAAATAATCCTATAAAACTAGGATTGCACTTCATTTTGTGAATTTCAACTCCTAAGTATCGAGAGAATTGAAACGTGTTTTCGAATAGTTGTTGTCCAGAAAATGAAAATCGTTTTATTGCATTGTAAAATCATAAATATTTATTTGAGACTAATGGCGCAAACCGTTTCTCATTCTCATACTCTTAGGTACCTCAAATAAATAAAATTGTATTTCTAACACCTAAATGGATAAGAAACCGATTATGCTGATAGATTAAAGCGTACATGATTGCTTGATTCATGAGACATTTTCGAGGTTTTCACGCGTTCCTAAAGCCTAAATAAGTTCATCCAGTGAATTCCTGGCGGACTGTTACAATTATGCATAATGACTCCGAAATCTCCTCTCCTCAGAATGATAGTATCTCTTTCAACTTTCAGATCTTCAAATTTTCTCTATTGTATTAAGAGATATGTGAGGTTATGAGAGACAGTAAAATCATCATTATAGCAGATTTCACCCCCAAACGATTTGTAGACGTTGGGTTTACGTTGAACCAAATAAATTCATATCTCTCTATTTATATTTCATGTATTTATTTATTATTTATTCTCATAACTATACGTACGAGCATATATCGATGTCCCAACCATCATTGTAGGTTTTTTTACAACATAAAAGGGGCTCAAGTCACATTCGTAGGTCAGGAACGACTCTGTCTTCCGTACTGGCATGTTGTACAACCCAAGAAATTTGGCCCAAAAGGTTCCTAACTTTTTGTTCCCTGCCGGATTACAACTTAGATTTGTTATTTTCCTCAAATAAAAAGATGGTTTTTGGCTGTGTTTTTTTATTTTTATGTTCAATACTTTTATGTAATTGTTAGCGAAAGATCTGTAAAGTAGTGGGGGACTCAACGTATCTAAGTCCATGCACTTTCTTTAGAAAATATAAACAAATGTAGGCTATACATGAAAAAATTCACTTATTAATAATAGACCTTATTATTTTTCAAATAAGTCCAAGTGGCTTATACACTAGATAATTGTATCTGCAGTGAATTACAGATATATTAGTATATTTTTCTGTATGTAGACTAATTTCGGTTTGGCCATTAAAATTTTCATCTTAAGCTCAAAATTTTCTTCTCATTATTACAACTTTTCTAAATTTCTATATAAAATATAATAAATAATTCAATTTTTTCTTAATTTTTTCAAATTCAGAATAATAATAATATTAAAATTTAATATTTTAATATTTTATTTAAAGCTCAAAATTCTATTTTACTACCAAACCATATCTAACTCTTTTCCTTAATTGTCAAAATCCACAAGTTTTGAGTTTTAAAGATGTTGCGGGTCTCGCTAAAAGCATGTATGGCTGCTTTTCTTGTTGCTAGAGTTTTGAAATTTAAAAAATGGGAAAGGTGTAGTTAGAGACATATCATGAAACGCTTATTATTTAATATGTTATTTAAGATACGTCTCATTATAAACTTCTTTTCATTCTAAAATTTTAAATCACTTCAATTTATAAATTTATAATTTTTCAAAAATTAGATCAAAACTTTCTCAGGTTTAGACATCATCTCAAATTAGAGAAAAATATACACACTAGATGTGTTCCACATTATTTATTACTTATTTAATATTGTTCAAAGTATTTATACAAACAATAATAATTATTATATAGTTAATTGTATATATCTTTTCCTCTCGCAATTGAAGTCATCAAAATTTCAGATGGTGAAAATAATAATTAAAAATAAAAAAGCAAAATTGGGAAACAATTTTTCTCTTTAATGAAATGAATATAATAAATAGTTTGAGAAGTGCTACAACCACAAAAAATTTTATAAAAATAAATTTATAAAGATTTACTTTATAATAAAATATTTTTATTACAATATAAATAATTTTTTATAATATAATTTACTACATCAAATGTGTTTGTTTTGGCAGTGAGATGTGATGAGAATTTTGTGAATAGTAATAAGATAATTTATAAATAATAGTAAGATAGTTTACGTTAAGTATTTTTTGAGTTTTGAGAAAAGAATAGAAAAAAGGTTAAATAAAAAAATATTATATAGTCAAAATATTGTTATAAAATTATTATTTTTTTTAAATTTGAAAAAATTAAATTGTTTTTTATTTTTTGTTTGAAAGTTTAAAAAAATTATAATGATTAATTTGACAATTTTATATTTAAATTATGTTTATAAAGATAATAAGATAAGGTGAGATTACAAATTTTTTATTTATGAATTTGATTTTAAGAAATTTGATTTTATGAAATTTGATTCGGCATTCAGAGTTGCCGTCCTTTAACGGGTTAGTGACAGCCAGCCGGCCAGGGCTTAAAATCTTCCGTCCATCACCATTCATTCGTTTTTAAGGTAACCGAAAACAGATTACAAACGTTTTGAAAGCCCTCTAATGCTCTATAGATTCCGCTTTAAATGCACCTAATCCTCCCCTTTCTTCGTAACATTTACTTCATTTCTCATTTTCGCACCTCTTTCACTCTCTCTCTCTCTGTCTCTGCACTCGTCTGTTTGTCTCAAGGTTTTGAAGGCATTTTCAATGGCGACAAATATTGGAATGATGGACAGCGCGTACTTTGTGGGGAGGAGTGAGATATTGACTTGGATTAATGACAGGCTTCAGCTCAATCTCTCTCGTATTGAAGAGGTACGCTATTCCCATTTATTTGTTCGTTCATCCCCATTTCTTGATTTGTGAGTCGGAATATTTTTCCCATGGATTTCTTTGGATAAGTAGTCAACATTTTCCCGTTCTTGAATTTGGGTTTCTTTCAGTGGTGGAATCTAAGAGGAAAAAAGAAACTGTCGATGTTACAGACTCGAAAGTTATACTTCTCGAATTTGGGTGTTATTCTATTTTACTATTTTGTTAACAAAGATGTTGCTTGGTTGCATTTTGATGACCAATATGGACTTCTTGAGAGACGTGATTGCTAGTGTAATTATTAATGTCTTATACTCTACATATCGAGTATCACCCTGAATTTTGTCTCTCTTGTTTTTACCTCAAGTGAAGTTGAAATATGTGTACTAAATTACTGGTAACCTTCTATATGTATTTTAATTGGTTTAATTGATTTGGATACCAGACATTCCCGATTTGTTATTTTGATCTCCCTAATATTGGAAAGTTGATTACAATGTGCCCATTTCACAATTGAGTTTTATTAATGATTGATGCGGCCACATCATAAAATGTAGAATGTGAGCTACATTGGTGTGGGCGCAAGTGTTAAAGCAAGGTAAAGTGACGATTTGGGGAAAATGTCGTCTGCAATTGGCAATTTTGGTTAAAGTACTAGGCACATTTAAGCGCAATCGTGGCCTAGAGTCTTGGCACAAAGGCACAGCGCAAGCTTTAGCTGCAATCACTTAAAAAATATATACATAAAATACAATAAAAATTTTCAAATTGATAGTAATATATTTAGTATATTAACTCAATTTGTTATCTGCAACATGACAACCAAGTGATAAACTAACTAAATAAAATTGAAAAATAGCATTCTATATATTTCTCGTGCTTTACTAAAAACAACCATGAGAGGGAGGGAGGGATGTACCAGGCGTCCAAGTAACTGCTCAAGTTTCTTTTAGGGTGCTGCCGTGTGGTCTAGAGAGGAGAAAGAGCACAGCATACCATATGGCATTCATTTGTATTTGTACCATAAATAAATGGTGCAAATAATATTAATAGTAAAAACTGACATTTTATATTTTCCTTTTTTTTTCCCAAAAAAATTACAGAAGTTTGCTTTTTGTGGTTTAAGCTCACTAAGAGAGGTGCCAAAGAAGGTGATCGAGGCATTCTTCTGTAAATGTGCTTTGCTTACCAACATTGGCAGTTGTGACATGTTATTATCTGCTCAATCTATGTTAAATTTTGCTTTGCCTTGTTGAAATGTGAAGTTTACACTTTCATGAGCTACCATGGCGTAGACCGAGTTTGATCTGACCGGGCCTTAACCTGCTTACGTTCTAGGCTAATTGGCTTTAATAACATGGATAGGCAAACATTTTTTTGCTTTGGCTTGAATGGTTTATGGCTATCCCTATTTTGAGCTTATCAATTCTAGTATTTGCTCTAGTTTAGCACTGAAAAAATCGAGTTAGCTAGGCTTGTTGCTTTTGGGCAAAGCTATTTTCCTCTTAAATAATGATTTTTGTGGTTTGTCTACAACTTCTCATGAATTTTTCAAAGCAGTACATATTTTCAGTTGCTTTCTATGAGAAAAATCAGATGACGATATGTTGATTCAGCCTTAGGCCTTTTACTAGTTAGTTCTGGTAAAGCCCCCAGATGGCACGTTTTTCTGGTACAAGGTCATCTACAACGCGACCTAAATATGTTAAGGTGTTCTCCTCGCCCTGTGAGTTTTTGAAATTGGTCTAATTGTTATGCACACTAATCAATTGCAATGACTTCTATCCATAATATGACCTTTGATACAATACATAAATCCACTAGCTATATAAGATGGCCATTTATATTTATTGGCTCTTTGGTACTACTAAAACTTGAGCAGTTATGCTTGTGTTTACTGGAGAGATTGAGCTAAAGGTCTATGGGGCTATGACTAAACCTTTGCTTTCATTATTGAGCTAAAGGTCTATGGGGCTATGACTAAACCTTTGCTTTCATTGTTAAGTAATTTAAGGAGACATGATAGTCATATAAAGGCAGAGAGCAGAAAATTGTATACCATGGTGTTATTGGCTTTAAAGGAAAAATGGAAACTTTGATGCAAACTTACAGCATATCCCAAAAATTACTCTGCAGGTTATGGTCATGCCAAATATAATATTGGTTTTTGAGGAACCACATCCATAAGTATTGATTTATTTGGTATTGGAAGTTAGCATATTCATGACACAATAACGTGCTAGCATTCAAGCCATTTAAAATTTTATGCTTCTGTCCAGATTTGAATAAAAGAAGACTCTTTTAGCAGCTATGAGGGTTATTCTCGTTGCATGCGTGCTGTAGTATGCAAGTCACATCATGACTCTTATCATCTCAAACTTTTCCCTAAGCAAATAGTGAATTAATTTCTTCTTTATAATCTTTTTTCTATGTAATTTCTTCTATCAAGGCTGCATCTGGTGCTGTGCAATGTCAGATGATTGATTTGACGTATCCTGGAGTTGTTCCAATGCACAAGGTAACAAACTGCCTCTCCCCACCCTTTTTTTGTCCTTTTCTCAATTTTATTGGGGTTAACATTTTTCTTTTTTTGCTATCTTGTAGGTGAATTTTGATGCAAAAACAGAATATGATATGATCCAAAATTACAAGGTTCTGCAGGAAGCATTCAACAAGTTGAAAATCGATAAGGTGATTTCTCCAACTGGTAATATTTTTTTTTAGTGCTTCATGCATGACTTTTGTTTCTATTTTTATCTTTACCAACTTCATTATATTGAGGTTGTAAGTTTTTATTATCTCATTCTTTTGAGTTGTTCATTTCCACATTTCTAACAGACCTTTCTGCCTTTTAGTAAGTTTGAATTGCATTCCTATCTGAATTTCAGGAGCAGATTGGTTTGGGCTTAGTAGTCTAGTCCAAGAAAGGGATATGTGAAGGGAAGAAACTTGAGGGAGATCATTGTTCTAGTAGATAAACAAGAAAGGAACTTGTATAGTTTATAATTTTGTGTTGGTAGCCTCATGGCTTTAGTTTTGGGCTTATCATTCCTCTAGTTGGAGGGCCAGTGGAATGACTCAACTAGTTTAGAAACTAAACCCATGAAATCGTTTCTGGATTTTTTGGGTTGCAACTTTTGTGGCAGAATTTCCTACAGCCGTTTGAGTTTGGTCCTAGGATTTGCCTTTCTTAAATTCTGCATAAGATGTGCAAATAAATACTCATTTTTGGAGTAATGTCTAAATACCAACTGGTCTAGTGTCTACAGTTATAACAGAGTGAGATCGATAAAGTTTCAATTTCCAGAAATGGAAAAAGTAGGAAGTTCTTTATCTGTTGGTAACAGGGCCCTTAAAACCCAGAAACCTCTTTGTTTTATAAATGAGACTAGTGTGATGTAAAGGACTTATGGGTTTATTCTACCTAATGAAGGAGAAGGCAGAAATTTTTTCTTATGGTGCAAGTATTCATTTCAATCATGAAATAGGTTACTTGATAATCAGCATAAAGGATGAACTGCAATGATTAATTACTGTGTTTGCATAGCAACTTAATTAATTGGGAAGCTGAATTAGCAGAAGATACTGCTCAAACCAAGAAGTTACATTTGCATTAACTACAAGTTTTCTGCATGGCAGCATATTGAAGTCAACAGGCTAGTTAAAGGACGACCTTTGGACAACTTGGAGTTCCTACAATGGCTTAAACGTTACTGTGATTCTGTGAATGGCGGCATCATGAACGAGTATGCCGGTTTATTTTTAGTGACGTATTACCCTTCTCTTTTTTTAACAAATTTGAATGTTGCTGAATGTAATCTTAGTTTCTTTATGTTTCCCTTAAATTGAACATGTTCTGTTTTCTTGTAGGAATTATAATCCTGTTGATCGTAGGATTAAGGGTGTGAAGGATCGGAATCCTAAGGGATCTCAGAAGATTCCAAAATCTCTGCAAACAAACAATATGCACAACCCTGTTTCTGGTGACACAGTTGGTCTTGATAGGGCCTCCGGTGAGCTTGTTTCACACCCCTGCTCTCTCTAACAGTCTGTGTGTTTGCCCAACACATTTTTTTTTCATGCTTCCCTTTATTGCTTTTTGCTTGTTGGAATAGGCTTCAGGCAAGGGAAGACATATGCAGTAGCAGGTGGAACTAATTCTTCAAGGGAGGTTCAGGCTTTGTCCGAGGAGGTATTGGCATTAGGTCCACATACAGCTTTTTCCTTGTTTAAATAAAATATGTGCCCAGTCCATGCAAGACTCTTTTCCTATTAGGCATAGGATACACATCATTCTTAACATATTGCAAATATTCAAAATTCTACAAATCAAAGCCTTGGCAACCTTTATTAATAAGCTTCAACAACATACTTTGTCATTACAACTGATAAAAATGAACCTAAAACATTAGCCTTAATCGTTAATCCAAAAACTCACATGAAACATAAACTCTAAATTTCATTAACACTAACTAAAAGCTTCTTCAAGGTATAGAGGATCCAACACTATATTTCGTGGATTGTAACCTCATCCTCTAGGACCTCAACCATATCTAGGTATTTGAGTTATAAGTAAAAAAAAAAAAAAAAAAAAAAAAAAAAAAAGGGTTGAAAACTGAGTAGATAAATATATCATAAACAGTAAACATTGCACACAACATAAAACATTTTTCTTTGAAACTTTTGGCTTGCCAGCACATAATCATACCCTGTGTTATAGTTGGAGATTAAAAGGATCCTGACTCCATTCCTGTGACCATAATCGAAGTTGCTTTTAAGGTATGACAGCACTTGTTAAACAACGGTACAGTCAAGTGGGTTAACACTACCATTGATAATTGATTGATGGGTTATCTGTGCCTTTTGCTCTGGTACCATCAAATCATCATATCACTCAAATATTTATAAAAATTAATACATTAATCATTATCTTATTTTTCCTTTCATTCTTTCTTTTCTCATAGCTTTTGTAACATTTGTATATTTATATCATAAATATAAAAGAAGAACTCAGCATAAAACTTGCAAGCATAAAAAGGGGCTTCCGAAGAGAAGGCTATAGCATGCACACAACTCAAATCATTTAATAAAAAATTGTTAATTGAGAATTTGGAATCACAAAGGCATGATTTATATCTACTTACTTCAATCCTTGGCTTCGAAAGCTCAATCAACTTCACTGAACCTTCCAATCATATTTATAAACAATCAATCTCTTAATACTATATTACGTCATTTGGCCTCTCTAAACACCAGTACTGACACAAAGGGCAGGTCTGGTCTCTCTCTCTCTCTCTTTCTCTCTCTCTAAACTTTCAAAATGCTTGTTTTATAAGTTAAAACAACTTAACAACAAGTAATCAAGCATAAAATCATGCAAAACTAAGTTGTAAACATTTTTTCTACACAAAAACCCTAATTTACTCTTAATACTATATTACGTCATTTGGCCTTTCTAAACACCAGTACCGACACAAAGGGCAGGTCTGGTCTCTCTCTCTCTCTCTCTCTCTCTAAACTTTCAAAATGCATGTTTTATAAGTTAAAACAACTTATCAACAAGTAATCAGCATAAAATCATGCAACCTAAGTTGTAAACATGTTTTCTACACAAAAACCCTAATTTAATAATGATAACACTAGCAACATAAGGACTGATTATAAAATTTTAGTTATATACAAATTTTAGATCTGTCTTAACTCACAATTAGGCATGCACACTTTGAATCACCGTTCAAATGTCCATGCACCATAAAATTAGACTAATATGAAATAACCATGCTATTCAAAGGATAAATGAGTCTAACCTATTGCTGGCAAATTTATAGAAGGTCAAACACCACTCTTAAGCATTCTTCTTCATCTTTTGCTATTTATTCTAAATCATTAACTCTGCAATAACTTAATTAAATAGCACAATAGGAGAATCAAGGCTCTAATCTTGATAAAAATCTTAGGAAAAACACCAAGGGTGGCTGGGTATTGAGTTCTTGATGAATTTAGTATGAAAGATTTGATCTTGCACTGATTTCATGGCAAAAACCATTCAAGAAAGATATAGAAATATATTAGATGATTATTAGATATCTAAACTTGAGCCTTGATGAAAATAATTGAGAAAAATTATAGAAACTTCACCTAAATGAGCAAAGAGAGGCCTGGAAGACGTGTTTACCGGAGGGAGGAAAGGGGAGGGGGGGAAGCTCCCAAAGTTATAATTGGGATTTTCTTGGGCTACATCTTATCCAATAAGGATTTCTTTCCTTTTTTTCTTTTTCCTTTTCTTTTCTTTCTTTTTCCTTTTTTTTTTCCATCCTTTGACTATTCCTATTAGAACCTGGATTGGTTCTTGTCGCACATTATTCTAGGCAACAAGATTATAAATAAATGTGTCCTAAAATCTAGGTTTTATCCCTAAAAACTAGGGTTGGCAACAAAATGGCATGTCTGCCCTATTAGGAATTGATTGACTGTACAATAAACTTTTAAATGGCTTCCAACTTTCAAGGAAATATTTAGCAGAATGGGAAAAGATGCTCTTAATCCTAGGCTCTCTCCTTGAAAATTAGAGGTAGCAAAATTGGTTGTTCAAGAGAAATCCTTATGCAACCAGGAATCCTAACACTTATTTAAAGCTCATTTAATAGAACTACAGTAATAATAATAATATGAAGTTAACATATTACCCTTTAATCAAGTCTCGGCTGTGACAGTCCATGACTTTAGTTGTTTCAATGGCTGATGAGGAGATCATCCTCACTCTATTATTTAGTGGAGGATACCTACTTCAGACAGGACAAAGGTACGAGGATGACCCACTGTTATATTGTTTTCACTTTAAAATGTCTCTGGATTAATCATCACATTTGTTCTAGACATGGTTCTATCTCAGATTCATCATTCACTCTGGTTGAAACAGTTTGTCTGCTAGAGTTCAGTATTGTAGACACTTCACTGTTTATTTCATTGCTTTCTGTTACTGCTGCATAAAAATTGAAAAAAAAAGTAATGTTTCGGCCAGAAGAGCTTCCAATAACGAGTCTGATTACTCAAAGGTATGTTGCTATATATTTTCATACAGATTGCTGCTCTCAAGCTCTCTATGAATCTTCTGGAAAAGGAAAAAGATTTTTACTATGGGAAATTAAGGGATATAGAAATTCTCTGTCAGACTCCTGAACTGGAGAATATTCCAGTAAGATTTTCTTGGGATCTTTGATTTTACTCATTATGGTTTTACAATTTGTTCAATGTATATGCACATTTCTCCCTTTATAAAGATTAATGGCATATATAATATATGTAATCAATATTGTAAGTTTGCCATTCTGCATATTTCTTATGCTAGTTCTGTATATCTTGTTCTATTTTCTTTATTAACCCGTCTCTTATTTGACTCTCCCAGTATATGTAAGGATGACAAAGGAATCTAGTTCCACCACCGAAATGTTCCAAAGAAAATTTTTTTTCTGACCTGGAGTTTTGAATAATTTTCTAGGAGTTTCTTTTATAACTTAATGTAGATTTGGAGCTAGTTGTTATGAAGCTTCTATGGGGTTGAGATCCAAAATAATCCGAGTTCCTCTCATTTTCTTGTCATTACTGTACCTACTAGAATTAAAAGGTTTCTGCTGTGTTTTTGTCTATGTTTTCATATATGGTTGCATTTATATTTTTAAACTGCTTCCATTCTTCGTTTAACCCTTATGTTTTATCCAAATAGGTGAGAATTAATTGTTTTCATGACTCAGACCAAACATAATTCAACATGGTTATATTGTGTTTCACTTCAATTTTTGGCAGATGTCTGTAGCTATTAAGAAGATATTGTATGCTGCTGACGCGAAGGAATCTGCACTTGCTCAAGCCGAGGATTTCCTATCACAGTTTACAACTGCTGAAACTGAAACTGAAGCTGAAGCTGGAGCTGGAGCAGAAAATGATGCCTGAGTGTTTTTTTTTTTAACTGAAAAGGAGGCTAGGCCTGTAAAGTAAAACACTTTGCTGGGTCTTCTGGCTAGATAGCCCATTAATGCCTTCCTTTATCATGAGATGCTTCGGATCCTTTTATGTCTACTTGTATTGTCTGGACATTGAACTTTCTTTATGTCTTCTACTTGTATTTTCTAGACAGATAAGCGCCAATTGCCAAAAAAAAAAACTAATCTAATATCATTAACCAAAATTACTGGAATTTACAAATAGGAAGCTAAATCAAAATTTCAAAGGGGTATTCCATACTATTCGTAAGTATAGAATACTTCTTACTCGTGCGAATTACTTTTTCTATTGAGATATTGATTTTTCAAGAAATCCTTCAAAACGGATGCGGTGAATATAGATTATTTACACCACCCAAGGGCTTATTTATGTCTTATTTACACCATGCCGCCGTTGCACATCGAAGTAGAAGCAGTTAGAGATGGGAAATTGAAGAAGTCAGGGTTGTGTCGTCTGATGAGGAAGCCGTGTTTGGGCTGGGCTTGCTGAGTCGCTGACAGGGCGACGAGTAGAAATTGTTACCAACGGAGTCCATTTGTAATGGTTTTAGTATATTGAGTCTAGTTATTTTAGTAGGATAAGTTCGGTTCTCCTTGTGTTAGTCCAATGGGCCAGTCAGCCCAATATCTGAGTCAGTTATTTACTTTGTTGTGTAGTGATTATCTAGAAGGTAATATTTCGTTATGTTGTAGAATGTCAGTCCATAAAAGGTACAGCATGTACAAAAGGGAAATTATGCAAAATTTGAATGAATCAATTATTCTCTTTTCCTTTTCTTCCTTGGAGGTCCTCACCCTCGAAGTGAGTTATCCCTTTCCAATTTCAACCATCCTGCAAGCTACTTCATCAACAATACCCTGTCTATTACAGATCTTTCACAGAACTCTATTAAAAAAACGTAAGCTCAATACAAGAGTGTTACAAGTTTGGTATTAGAGATTGGATCCCTAGTGTCCAGTCATAGCGGAAGAAATCAGGCTCAATCAACTCCAAGATGGTCTCATAGCCTTGAAGAAGTCCACAGATTCCCAGCTAAAAACTTTAGAGACAAAAATGTTGGTCTTCGAGAGACGATCAGACTTTGTGGTGCAGCAACTTGCATAGTTAATCTTGAGGTTGCAGAAGAGGATCAATAACAATCCACAATGGGAGTCTTCTTTAGGCAATCATGGCTCTCAGAATGAGCAGGTGGATCAAGTGGGGGAGCCCTATCCTAGGCAGGTAAGAATCAATTTTCCCTATTTTCATGGAGAATATCCAAGTGGTTGGTTATACAAGGTGACCCACTACTTTACATGTTACAACACAGTATTCCCTGAGAGCCTTAGGTTATACAAGGTGAATCAATTTTCTCTGTTTTCATGGAGAAGATCCAAGTGGTTGGTTATACAAGGTTAACCACTACTTTACATATTACAACACACAATATAAACTAAGGCTAGCTTCCTTTCACCTAAAAGGTCAAGCCTTAGTCTGGTTCCAAGACCTAGAGGAGTCAGGGGAGGTCAGGGATTGGGAAGGTTTTACTAAGGCCTTATTAATCAGATTTGGGCCATTGTCTTGTTATGACCCCATGGAAGCCTTAACAATGCTCAAACAATCTGGATCTGTTAAAGATTATAAGTCCAGCTTTGAAGGGTTATCCAATAGATTAAGAGGGTTATAAGAAGGATACAAGCTGAGTTGTTTCCTTAGTGAGTTGAAGGATGAGATTAGGCTACAAGTGCGTATGTTTAATCCCAAAGACTTGTTGACAACTTGAAGTCTTGCTAAAATACAAGAGGAGAATGTCTCAATATATAAGAAACATTCTGAGGTAGGGGTGTAAAAAAATAACCGGTGAACCGGTAAATTGTAGTTTATTGTATAGTTTATATCACTATAGTTTATTGTATTAATAGTTATACTATTATTATATAGTGCATATTAATAATTATACTAATATTATATCACTATATCCTATAATATACAATATATATCACTATATTATATATTATAATATCTTACTATAGTCTATAATATAATTATAATATACTACAATATATTATCACTATAGTGTTATATACTATAATATATTATATTATATTATATATAATTTAGTATATTAAAACCAGAAAACGGGACTTGAATTGGTAAAATTGGAAGAATCGGTTTAGGGGGTAACCGGTGCAGAATCAGTTCTTAAAAATGAAAAATTGATTCATACCGTCTTGGTCCCAAATTTTATCAAAAACCAGACCAAACCAGACCCGTTACACTCCTATTCTCAAGTAGTGAACCATCATGAGCTTGGAAGTCTAAAATACAACCCAACCCTTAACCCAAATAGTAACCATTCCAACCAAAAGGCCATTGTCCTAGTTCAGAAAATCAAAACCCAGCAGATGAAAGAAAGAATGGATAAGGGGTTATGTTATTATTGAAATTCCAAGTGGAATTCTAGCCACAAGTGCTAGCAACCTAAACTATTCTTAATAGAGGAAGTAGATGATGAGACAGTAGTGGGTGAAGAGGTGAAGGAATAGGCTATTAATGAGGAAATCCTTAATTTTTTCAATAACCCAAACCAACCAAAAATTTCATTGCATGCTATCATTCGATCTATAAATCCTAAAACTAAGGATTAAAGGGAAAGTGGGGAGTCAGGAGCTAGTGGTACTAATTGACTCGGGTAGCACCAATAATTTTGTGGATCCTTCCATTGTGAAAAGGGGGAAAATTCCAAATAGTCTGAATGAAAAAGTAAGAGTGAAAGTGGCTAATAGAGAGCAAGTCAATAGTGAAGAGAGGTGCTCTAACCTATGAGTGAAATTGCAAGGGCTTGTTTTCGTTATTGATGCATTTGTCTTAGTGTTGGTAGGTTGTGATATGGTGTTAGGAGTCAAGTGGTTGCAAGATTTAGGGCCAATTTTATAGAATTTTAAAGGCCTGACCAATAAATTCTAGCAAGGCAAGAAGGCAATTGAATTGTAGGGACTGTGGCCCACTAACCTTACTGAAGAAGGCAATATAAACCTGAATCATAAATTGGAAAAGAGAGGTTTGTTATTGTAGTTAGTTGAGCCCACAGAGGAAAAGTCAGCAAGTGAAGTACCCCCTCCCATGACCCATCAACCAATTGCTTTAGCCAGTATGAATATGTTTCTGGAGACCCTAAAGGCTTACCCCCACATCGAACCCATGACCATTCCATCACCTTATTCCCAAACACTAACCCTATTTCAGTAAGACCATACCGATACCCCTACATCCAAAAATATGAAATTGAAAAAATGTTGAGAGAATTGTTGGCCTCGGGGGTGCTAAGGCCTAGCCACAACCCTTATTCTTCCCCTATTTTATTTGTGAGAAGAACTAACGATTCATGGCAAATGTGTGTGGATTATAGAGCTTTGAACAAGGTAACAGTGAAAGACAAATTTCCTATTCCAGTTGTAGAGGAATTATTCGATGAACTCAATGGATCTCAGCTATTTTTTAAGCTGGATTTACGGTTTGGATATCACTAAATCAATGTCAAACCTGATGATATTCATAAAACCTCATTTAGAACTCACGAGGGGCATTACGAGTTCTTAGTAATGCCATTTGGGTTAACTAAGGCCCTATTGACATTTCAAAGCCTAAAAATGAAATATTTAGGCCTTACTTAAGAAAATTCATCCTAATGTATTTTGATAACATTTTTGTATATAGTTGAACTATGGATGAACATGTATGGCATTTAAGGGTGACCTTGGAAGTTTTGAGATAGCACAACTTGCTGGCCAAGCATTCTAAACGTAGGTTTGCTACTATTGAGGTTTCTTGCTTGGGTCATTTAATCTCAGCTGAAGGAGTGAGAATAAACCTTCAAAAATTGGCAGCAATGAGGAGCTGACCCTTTCCCACTACTCTAAAGTCACTAAGGGGTTTTTTGGAATTAACAAGACACTTTAGGAGATTTATTAAGGGGTATGGAGGCATCACAGCACCTCTAACTTAGCTGCTAAAGAAAAATCATTTGTTGGAATGATGAAGCTAGGGGTGCCTTTGAGAATTTAAAGAAAGTTGTGACTCAGCCCCTTGCTTTGGCTTTGCCTGATTTCACTTTGCTTTTTATTATCGAATATGATGCCTCAGGGTCTGCTATTGGGGCTATCCTTATGCAAAAAAATAGGCCCACAGCATTTTATAGTTACGCTTTAAAGGGAAGGGTTCTATCTATGTCAACGTATGAGAAGGAGGTCTATGCTTTAGTAAAGGCAGTCCAAAAGTGAAGGCCATACTTGTTGGGCCATCCCTTTGTAGTAAGAACTAATCATCAAGCCTTAAACATCTCTTAGAACAGAAGGTAGGGACACCTATTCGGCATAAATGGATCACTAAGTTGCTAGGGTACGATCAAGTGGTGGAATACAAGAAGGGCCAAGATAACAAAGTGGCTAATGCCCTGTCATGAAGGGCCGAGACAGAGGATCCTAGTGAAGGGGCTACCTTGGCAGTCATCTTTTTACCTACTTTTGAGTGGTGGGAGGACATAAAAAGGGGTTATTCTTAAGACCCTAAAATTAGGAGTTATTGTCCAGATTTCAGTAGGGTGAATTATCTATGCCTACACTATCAGGGATAGAGTTTTGTTTTATAAACAGAGGGTTATGGTTGCTGATGATCCTAATTTCAGGCAAACGATATTGCAACTGTTACATGACAAATCAGTGGGTGACACTTAGGTTAAGACAAGACCTCCATAGATTGAGAAGGGATTTCTTCTAGACAGGGATGAGGGTTGATGTGAAAAATTTATCCAAGGTTGTGACACTTTTCAAAGTGTGAAGGTTGACCAAGCTAAACCCAGTGGGTTGCTTCAACCCCTCCTTGTTCCATCTAAGCCTTGGACACAAATTTCCATGGACTTTATTGAGGGTTTACCCCTCACATGGGTTTAATTGCATATAGGTTGTGGTGGATAAGTTACTAAATATGGACATTTTACCCGATTGGCCCATCCCTTCTCCATAAGAACAGTGGCTCAGTTGTTTACTAAGCAAATTCTTAAGCTCCATGGAATGCCAAATTCAATTATCTCTGATAGAGACAGTACTTTCACTAGGCAATTTTGGTGTGAATTATTCAAGATCTAGGGGGTACAACTAGCTTTTAGCACATCATATTACCCCTAATAAGACAAGCGGAGTGAGGCCATCAACAAGTGCCTCAAGAATTATCTAAGGTGCTTCACATGTGACAGGCCCTGAGACTAGTCCATGTGGATTCCCTTGGCTGAATGGTGGTATAACAATACTCAGCACTCCTCTACACGCATAATCCCATTTCAAGCATCATATGGTTATCCCCCTTCCAGGTTACTTAACTACACCCCTGAAACAGCAAGGGTAGAGGCCGTGGAAGAAACCCTAAGATCTACAGAACAGATGTTGGAGATTCTTATGCACAATCTACAAAAGGCTCAAAATCGCATGAAGAAATATGCGGACCTTAAGAGGAAGGATTAGAGCCTGGAGGTTGGAGAGTGGGTCTACCTCTCTCTCCAACCCTATCGGCAACTCTCAATGGCTAACCGTCATCACCTCAAGCTTGCACCGAGGTATTATAGACCCTTTCAGGTCATCCAAAGGGTTGGATTAGTCGCCTATCAGCTACAACTCTGTCCCACAGCATCCATAAACACAGTGTTTCACATTTCACAACTCAAGAAAAAGTTGGCTCAAATAAATATTCCTCTAGAAGATCTACCTCCCATAGATGTCATAGGGGTGTTAGAGCCTGAACCAGAGAGGATATTGAGCCGTTGGGTTTGCAAGTCTTGAAATCTTTCAATCACCAAGCTCCTGTTATAGTGGCAAGGACAGGGAGAGGACGATGTCGCTTGGGAAGCTTATGAGCAACTGAAGAACTCATATTCTCACCTTGTGGGCAAGGTGATTTCAGAAGAAGGGTTCTCTCACATATCAAAGTGCAAGCAGTTCAAGATGGGAAACTGAAGGAGTTAGGGTTGTGTATGAGGAAGTCATGTTTAGGCTAGGCTTGCTAACGTGCCTACAAGTTGAAGCTGTTGTTACCAATGGAGTACATGTTATTTGTAATGGGTTTTAGTATGTTAAGTCCAATTATTTTAGTAGGACAAGTCTAGTTTTCCTTGTGTGTTAGTCCAATGGGGCTAGTTAGCCTAATATTTGAGTATGTTATTTGTCTTGTAGTGATTGTCTAGATGGGAATAATTCGTTATGTTGCAAAATGTTTGTCCCACAAAAGGTATAACATGTACGAAAAGGAAATTATGCAGAATCTGAATGAAATCAATTATTCCCTTTTCCTTTTCTTTCCTTTGGGGGTCCTCACCCTCGAAGTGAGCTATCTTTTTCCATTTTTAGTCGTCCTGCAAACTACTTCATCAACAATACCCTGCCTATTATAGATCTTTCATAGAACCTTATTGAAAAAAAATTTGAGCTCAATACAAGAGTGTTATAGCAGGCCGAGGGATAGCCCTTGTTTCTCGGCCCTAGCTAAGACATCCCATTATGAGTTGAATGATATGTATTTGTGTTCTTAAACTAATAAATATATGAGAAAATTCAATCTAAGAAGGTTATAAGAACACCTTATATGTTTCATCAATTTTTTCACTCCATCTCTCATCCTTCAATGATCTTTCAATAAAAAGTTAAGATTCCCAATGAAAAAAGTGTAAGCATTAATCGAGAGCCAGTTTTCATTTACATCTAAGATTGTATAGAGATATGATGCTTCCTAAGGTTCAATTAAAATATATGCTTTGGCAAAAGATTAAAAAAAAAAAACTTAAAAGTGAAATTGAAGCATTACTCAAATCTCAACCAAGTTATTCAACAACAATCATGGAACGAACATATATGTTAAGGTGCGTTTTGTAACCACCTGGCCAAAGAGGGAGAATGAGTCATTCTTAGCCCACGATGACGATTTGGGCCTCAACTAGTGTGGTTTGGGGCCCATGATGGCTGTCTGGAATGATTGTATGGTATCTGTATGTACGCCCATTGTAGTAAATAGAAGATAAATACAACAAATATAACTAGAGAATAGGAAACACATATTTATATAGTTCGCACAAGGCTTATGTCCAGGGTCGTTTGGGGTGCAAATCCATTGTAAATAGGAGTATTTTACAGTCTCTTACGGTCTCTCGTAGCTCACTATACAAATGAAAAAACTAGAGTTTTCCATCTAAAGGTTGAAGAAACTCTCTCCTTTCAATCTCCCAAGAGAAGCTTGAAAGAAGAAGTAGAAAAAACCTTGAAGTCTTTGATCTCAAATGCTTTTTATTCGCCCCTGTCAATGGTTGGTGAAGAGCTCAGCTTTATGTTATGGTATCATTCTCTCTCGCATGCTTGACCCCTTTCCCTCTCCTTTTCCCCCTTTTTCCATCACCTCCTTTCTTTTCTCCCTAACACCTTTTCCCTTTCTTAGCTTTTGTCCCCCCTTGTCCTTTGCTTATCCCTTCCAGTTACCGCGTGAATTTTAAGGTTGTGTTACTCCATAAGAGGACTTTGAGAATCTTCAAATCAAGCTACCTATAAAAAATAAACTCCAAACATTGGTCCTTGATCTTCCGTTTGTCGAAACCATGATGATTTTCGAGTGTAAGGCTAAGCTTGAGAGCTAGGTGGGAGCTCAGCTTGGAGAGCTAGACTTGACCGAGCCAGGTGGTGATTGCAAAGCTCGGCTTGGAGAGCTAGGTGGGAGCTAGACTCAATCGCACAAGGTGGCGAGCATGGAGCTTAGGTTGAAGAGATAGGCGAGAATTGGACTTGACCGTGTTAGGTGGCAAGTGTTTGCTTGATAATTGAATGCTCAAATAGTTGCACATGTATGTCTATTTTTAGCAATGAGTGTGTTTTCTTGTGAGCATTTAGTGGGATTTTTCCCCTTGATGAGAGTTGTTGTTAATTGACTATGTTGGGTGGTGATTAGTCGCTAAGGTGCGAGTGCGGAGCATCGACCAAAAGAACAGGTGGGATCAAGAATTGATTGTGCTGGGTGGTGATTGGTCACCAAGATGCTAGCACAGAGCATCAACCTAAAGAACTAGGTAGGATTTGGAATTGATCGCACTGGGTGCAATGGGAGACAAAGCTCGATCGCACTAGTGCGACGAGAAATAGAGCTCAATCGCACTGCTAGGGAGGGAGTTGGAGCTCGACCTTGCTGCAACGGCAAAAGATAGAGCTCAACTACGCTGGGTATAATAGGAGACAAAGTTCGACCACACTACTGGGGTGTGAGATGACTTAACTGTGCTAGTGCGATGGGTGACAAAGCTCAACCATGCGAGGGCGTTCCCACAAAAACCAAATGGGTCAATGTAGAAAATCCAAATTATAACTTTGAGACTTTTTGCAAACTTGGGCAAAGTGGCATGGTGTCTAGTTACCATCCAATCCATGTTGCAGTGTTGAGAGATGGAACTTGATTGCGCTTCTATGTAGGGAGATAGAGCTTGACCAATTTGGGGGAGCTGGAGCTGAAGCTCAATCGTGTTGCTACGGTGGGAGATGACTCGACCATGCTAGGTGCAATGGGAGACAGAGCTCGACTGTGGTGCTACGTCAGGAGACGGAGCTTGATCTTGCTACTAGGTGCAATAGATGGAGCTCAACTGTGCTGCTTCGATGAGAGATAGAGCTTAACTATGCTGTTACATCAAGAAACAGAGCTTGACCGTGCTATTGTGTAGGGAGATGGTGCTAGACCGAGTTGCTGGGTGTGGGAGATGGAGCTCAATTGTGATGCTGCTGCAGGAGATAGGGCTCAACTGCGCTGCTACGATGGGAGATAGAGCTTGGCCGCAACCACAAAAGGGAGATTCCTAACGTTGTAAGGAAGTTCGGGCTTTGCTACACATTGCATGGCCCATGCACCATGTCTAGCAAGCCACACCGGACTTGTTCCTTGTGAGCCCTAAGTACATGGTGATGCAACTCTCCATGTGCTATCATCTTGGTGTAGTGTCAGGGATTGGACCATCGTGCATGGATGCTCATGGTGATGGAGTCCACTATGCAAGAATGGCCACCATGGTGAGGTGAGCATATGGCCGCCTTGGCGAGTGAACATGTTGTGATTGAGGGATGGTGGCAAGAGCCTTCCTCCTCGAGCAAGATGATGCAGTGAGGTAGGGCAACAAGGTCATCCTCCTGTGTGTGAGGGACTCATGGCCAAGAGAGGGTGGCAAGATCCTCCCTCCGTGGGTGAGATGGTGCGGTGAGGGAGGGTGGCGAGGTTCTCCCTCTATGGGCAAGAAGCTCATGGCCATAGGTGGGTGTCGAGGTCCTCCTCCTTGGGCGAGATGGTTCGGGCAGGAAAGAAGCTTTCCCTCCGTGCATAGGGGAGGAGGTGCCTGCTGTAACACCCCACCTAATCAACCATTAGGATTATTCCTAAAGTGGCCTTAGACTAAGTTTATGATTTTGTGTATTAAGTATTTTATTATTAAGAATAGTTAGATTATTAAGACCATGACAATTAGTGTCATTGATTATTAAGCTTGAAGGATTTGAGAAGCAAGCCCATTAATAATCTTTGTAAGGCCATTAGAACTTTAGAGTGTGAATGAGTCAAGCTTTTGAAGCCTTGGACCAAGTCTCTTAAGGAGTACAAAGTCTTGGTAGGTTAAAGGGTTGGCCCAAGTTTGAGGTAGAAGGCCTTTGGGGCCCAACTTATTGTAGATTTGACCCATGGCCCAATTAGGTCAAAGTGAGCTTTTCAAGCCCCATGTTTGTGGATCTTGAGGCCTCTCATATTCTCCAAAATCTAGAAATAAAGGCCTCCCATCAAATAACACTCAAAGCCCATAAAAACTTCCACTCACACTTATGGCCCTTTTAAGCCCAACAAGGCCCAAAGCCTTGTTTTGATTCTCTTCACTCTTCAAATGGAAGCCCAATACACCATACCATGGGTTTCTTCAAGCCCATAGCATACCCTAAGTAATTATTTGAACCCAAATTAAGTTCAAAAATTGGTTAAGACCATTAATCAACTTACCTATGATTAGTGATCTTTAAACCTTTTTGATCTAAAATTTTCTTGTTCTACTATTTAAATATCTCATTATTAGACCATATTAGGACCCTAGATAATCCTTCACACATATGATTAAGGGAAATAACATAGCAAACCCCAAACTACACCATTCGGCACACGTGTGCCCTTTGTGTGCAATGGATTGTTTTGCACTTAAGCCCAATATTTTTGTACCTTGTTCTCAAGGGTAATATGGTCCTTAAACACCTCATGACATCCCTTTAAACCCACCCCAAACCTTGGACGATTTTGGTTTCAAGAACCAAACCAAAACCGAATTGCACCTTGGGTGCTAGTTGGATGAAAACCAAGTTGGTAGAGTTTCAACCTCCCATCTGCCCTTGGCTGAGCCACCACCCCACTCCACGTCCATCACCACCAAATTCCCAAGATTTCCTCATGGTCATCATGAGCTTTGGGCTCATTTTTCCCAGCCAATGAAAACATAAACCGAAATCTGCCCATGGAAATCACCATTGAAACCATCTGCTCATGTATGATGTTTATCTGTTTTTCTTTCTTGTTTCTCCACACCACGACCAAACCAGCTTTCTTAGGCTCAATGTAGCACCTGACTTGATTAATTCATGGTGATTTTAGCTCTCTATCCCCTTTGCACAAGATGAAACAAGCTGATGAAGGCAATCTGAAACTTTCAGCTCCTTACACCACCACCCAAACCAATCAATCCACAAGGGCTAAGGCCAACGTCTCCTCCCCTTTGGCTGCCTATAAAAATCCCCTTCACCCCTTTATTTCCTTCACACCTTAACTCCATCTCCCCCTTACTCCCCCTTAGTTCTTGAGAGAAACCGAAAGTGTGTGTGAGCTTGGGTGTTCTTGAAGTTCTTGGTGTTCTTGTATTGGAAGCTTGAGTGGGCCACAAAATTTTTGAGTTTTCTTGCCGTAGATTTTAGTTTACATATCAAGTCTTGTTTTCAAGTGTTAGAATAAATTTTGGTTAAGTTTGGATAAGGTTACCATGCTTAATTCAAAACCAGGTTCATTAAGAATGGTTTAAGAGTTTAAATTATTTTTAGTGGAAATTTTGGTTATGGCATGTCTTATCATTTTATGATATGATTTATTAATGTCTTAGAATGGTCATGGAAGGTTTGATCTTGAAATTAGAAGCATGGCATGATAAGTTTTGATTGTAATTTGTTTTGATCATCAAGCATGCATTGTTTTTAATTAAGCTATGATTAAGGCATGAAGCTTTGACTTATTCACCTAGGATTGATTATTAAGCATTTAGAAAGCCTTGTGATTGGGATAAGAATGAAAATGAATGTTTTGGATGAATTTAGGAAGCATGCCTTTATGATTTAGGTTAAGAGCATCATGCTTGATTAATGAAGGATTAGTGAAGATTAAAGTTTTTAGCAATGATTAAGTGTTGGGATGAACTTGTTCACCCAAGAAATTATTTCAACCATGTTATTGTGGAATATAATGATTATTTATGATTAATGAAAATGGCATAAGCATGCATTCATAAGGATCGATAGTTGAAAACATACTTAGGCTATGCTATGCCAAAAGGATTTTGAATAAGAATATTTTTGAACTTTCACTTTGATATTTTTGATAACATGTTTATGCTTCCACACTTTGAAAATAAAAAGTACTTTTGTTCTACATTTTCTTTGCTTATTGAGTTGTTGATAACTCACCCCTTATCTCCATAACATTTTTAGATATTTTCTATGGTTAAACTGAAGAACACGAGTATGAAGTATTAGAAAAGTTTGATGATCATATATGAATTAGTGCTAA
Source organism: Carya cathayensis (assembly GCA_011037825.1). Taxonomy (NCBI): domain Eukaryota; kingdom Viridiplantae; phylum Streptophyta; class Magnoliopsida; order Fagales; family Juglandaceae; genus Carya; species Carya cathayensis. The sequence goes on along the minus strand of QGSO01000337.1, from coordinate 166,849 downwards.
TGGTACAAGTATTTTTAGAGGTTCATATTTTGTAGGTTTGTTTACCTTTGGCAGTTATTTTGGTACGTTGAGTTCGGGAAATTCAAGTCTTTATGGAGTTGTTATTCTATTTTTTGGAGGGTTCGGTTAGTTTTTCTTTAGAGGAACATGGATATTTGGGTTGAGTAAATGAATTAATATTTTATGGAGTTTTATTTGGATTTTATAGTTGTGATGTGGGAGTTGATATTCAATAATAGGAGCTAACTCTTCAGACCTCCGGGATCGGGGCATTACACATTCAACAATAGGGGTTGTGTTCCATGGTTTCTCAGAGAATGTTGAGAGCATATTTATGCAGTTAGATATTTGGAGGAACTTTCTTTCATGCATGGTTATAGAGAGGTGAATCAAGTGGCTGACCACTGACTCACTCAAAAATGAGTAGCACTAATGCTCTCCCAAGTGCAGGAGGATGTCGTGTAATAATAAGGAATAAATTCCTAGATCGTCTCCTCAGGGAAAGTTACTCAAAAATTAAACTCGTTGAAAAAGTGTGAAAAACTTCACAAAGAGAAAACAAACAGATAGTAAGTGCAATGAATGGAAAGGTTACTAGTCATGGACTAGATTCATATTTTTAGATTTTTGATTGTCGGATTGAATGTAAATGACTAATAGATTAAATTTAGAAATTAATAAAACTAAATTAAGAATTTAAACTAGATTAGAAAGTAATTGACAAAGATGCGCTGAATATTGAAAAAAAACCCCAAAATCAAAGTTCAACACAAAGTTATGAAAATTAAATAAACATTGTCTATAACAAAAATAAAATACACGAAAATAGCACAAGAACATAAAATGAAAGAGGAGATAAAAGTTAAAAACTCCCTCTCCGTTCTTTCCTCACTCTACTAATCAATAAAACAAACCAGACTATATAAATAAATAAACTAAGAAAACTAAAATGAAACTGCCACCTCTAAACTAACAATAGAAGAAATTAACATATAATGAGAAAAATCATAGCTGCCCACTAGCCGAACAACTATAGCAAGCAAATTAAAATAAAACTATGAAAAATAAAATTCAATAAGCTACCTAGCCGCCTGCTACAAAAACCAAATGTAAGCTATAATGTAAATAAAAGGGCAAAAAAATAAGAAGAAGAACTAGAGTTACAACCTAGAAGAAAATCAAAGATGCTAAACGAAAATAAAAAAAATGATTAATGAGCTGCCAACATAAAAAAATATCTGTAAATGAAAAGAAAGAAGAAGCTACTAAGCAAAATAAAAGAGAATGAAAACCGAATGTGTAACAGCCCGCTAAAATTATCAATTTTGGATTATTTCCCGACAGCAATCACATCTCTCTTGTCTTTACCCTCATCTGGAATCACGCGTATAGATTATCTTTTCCGTAAATCACGTAATTTGTTCTTCACCGACAGCTGTAAAATCATGAACAGTTTTATCCTAAGCGTTGTACCTCGATGGCGTTTTTCCGGATCTTATCCATCGAATTTCAAAGTATTAAATAAGCTTGTTTTTAAAGTAGCACAATTATAATAATTTAATGAGTTCTGAAAATATTATAATTGTGGATATTTATTTAGATTAAATATTTTAATTGTTTTAAGATATTAAGAGGTTTAATTTTACGTTGAAAATTCTTATTTAAATTTAAGTGTTTTATGCACTTTGATTAATTAACGGTACTTTATCATTTTTATATAATGATGAAGAAATATTATTTTTATAAATTTTAGTTTATAAAATAATATTCTACCTTAATTCATCATAGTGTTTTATTTAAAGTGTTTTATTTAAAATAAGACATTTAAGCGTTTTTAATCAGTGTTTTAACTCACTGTTGGTTTATTTGAGGATCCCGAAATGTAGAATTGAAGCGATATACTCTGGCCCTACCTTTTTTCTCTTCACTTTTTCTCTTTTTCTTTTTATTTTCTTTTTTTCTCTCCCTTTCTCTCTCTTTGGCCGACGGATGCGTGAACTCTCCACCATTGCCGTTCGGGTTTGAGCTCCAGCCGGCGCCACCTCCGGCCGCCGGACCCCACCTCCCACTCCGGCCTCTCCCCCTCCCTCCGGCGAGTCCAACCACGCCGGTGGTGTACTAAACCGGCCTCTCCTTCTCTCTCTCTTACCGTTCTCTTCCTTCTTGTCTCATTACCGTCGCCGCCCCTTTGACCGCCCGTTTCTCCGCCGTCCGGTGGAGGTGTCGTACACCGTCCCCGCCATTCTCTTCCTCTCTCACCAAAGTTCATCCCCTCCAATTTTCAGAGCCATCGGACCAGCCGTTAGTCTCCGAGAGCCGCCGGAAGTTGCTGCCCCTGCCCTGTTTTCTCCCCTGTTGCCGATTTCTTTCTCCGCCCAGAACCGCCGCTCGCCGGCGGCGTGGACTACACCACCCACCCAGATTTCTTCCCCTCTCACCGGTGAACATCCCCTCCAAGTTTCACCTCCATCCGAGCCACCGTTAGCCGCCACTCTCGCCTCCAAACAAATGGGTTTTTAAGGTTTTTCACCATTTTGGACCACCATACACGGCCAAATCAGCCACCAAGCACCACCATTGGACTCACCTCATCAAGGGCTTCCTCCCCATGTCTTTCTTTTTCCCAAACTCTCACTTTTTTCATATGGGTTTCTCAAAACACCCGTTCGGTTGCACCACCGTGCGCCGCCGTACACGGCCACCCGTGGTGTTTCACCACCACCATCTTGTTCCTCTCATCCTCATGAACCTCTCCAAGAAATTTCATGGCCAACGGAGCTTCGTAGAGCTCACACTCTCCCTCACTCTCCAAGGCCAAAAATGGTTTCAAACGGCCGATCCGCCGCCGTTAGCCACCGTCCGACCACCACCTCACCACCACAGCTCCACCACATGTTCCTTTACCTTTCCCTAGCTTTCCATGAAGTTCTATGGCTTTTCGCTACCTCGCGTCTCCTCCGCTCACCGTTCGGAGTTACTATTCACGGCGTGACGCCGCCGTGCTCCGCCACCTTTGACCACCACGAGGCGACCGTGAGTCTTCCAAGACCACGCCTAGCCTTTCTCAAGCCCAAACTACCACTTTATGTGGTGGACAGACACCGTACCGCCACGTACGCTCCTCCGACGCATGTTCGTGACGAACAACGAGCGACGCACGGGTTATCCCGTCGATGGTATAACCTTCTATCTCTAGTTATTTTACGTTTAAAATAGTTAGTTGGTTGGTTTGTGAATTGTGTAGTTGTATTTGTGGAGTTCGTTGCGTAGTTGTGAAGGGAAGTGTGGTTGTGAAGTGTTGAGTTTGATTGTGTATTTTGTGGACTGTGCTGTGAAGTATAGGCGTGAGATGGATGCCGTAGATGTGATACGGCGGGTTGTGTGAAGAGAATACGCGTGTAGCGTACTCTGTGTAATGCAGCGACGCGCCGCGCGACGTGCGCTGTAATGATGTGTGTCGTAGAAGGAAGGGAGTACGCATGTAGTGTACTCCGTGTTGTATGGCGATGCATCGTGTGATGTGCATCGTGTTGATGAGTGTTGTAGCGAAGGAAGTACGCGTAGTGCGTACTCCGTGTCGCGTAGCGATGCACTGTGAGACGTGTATCGCAGTGATGGGTTTTGTAGTGTGGATGGAAGAGAGTTCACGTGAGTGTACTCTGTATTAAGTCGTGAAACACCGGATGGCGTGTCACGAAGGGTTGGATGGCGTAACAGAGAAGTGTAGAGCATGGTGTAGTGTTGGGAAACTGTATGACAGTGTCCCGAAGCAGTGGTGTTATGGATTATAGTCTGGGGTGACTGGTGTCATCTTGTGGTTGACTATGGCTAAGAGTATATGGATTGAGAAAGGAATTGTTTGTTGGTTATTATTGATAATTTTAATGAACTTGTTTTAGTGCAAAGGCTTTATGAAGTCAAATTATCTCTTCTGGGTATAGTGAAACCTCAAGTTGCCGTGGTGTTGCAAGTGCTCATAATATGACAATTGAGTTCAGAAGTGAAAATCTTAAGGACTTGAGTGTTCCTCTTCCAGCTGTTGTGCAGTTCCTCGTGTTTCGCACTCTATTCTCATAGAACGCGACGATCGAGGTAAGTTAGCCTCAAACTTACTATCAGTTTATTATGTATGTGTGATGGGTAAGGGAACTACAATTTATGTTGTATGTTATAAGTATGCCATGTTAAGTATGCCATATGATACATGTATGCCATGAAATGTTTATGATTAAATCATATTATGCAATTTACAAGTATACGCCATGTTAGAAAAGTATCTGATATTAATTAATATCTCATGCATTAAGAAATATAAGATATGTTATGTTACGTATAATACGTGGGGCCACAACAACTGTGGAGTACGTATTATATTTATGTTACTTATAATGCGTGGGGCCACAACAACTGTGGAGTACGTATTATATTCTATGTTATTTATAATGCGTGGGGCCACAACAACTGTGGAGTACGTATTATATCTTATGTTATGTTATATAATGCGTGGGGCCACAACAACTGTGGAGTACGTATTATATTCTATGTTATTTATAATGCGTGGGGCCACAACAACTGTGGAGTACGTATTATATTTATGTTACTTATAATGCGTGGGGCCACAACAACTGTGGAGTACGTATTATATCTTATGTTATGTTATGATAATGCGTGGGGCCACAACAACTGTGGAGTACGTATTATATTCTATGTTATTTATAATGCGTGGGGCCACAACAACTGTGGAGTACGTATTATATTTATGTTACTTATAATGCGTGGGGCCACAACAACTGTGGAGTACGTATTATATCTTATGTTATGTTATGATAATGCGTGGGGCCACAACAACTGTGGAGTACGTATTATATTTTATGTTATGTTACTTATAATGCGTGGGGCCACAACAACTGTGGAGTACGTATTATATTTATGTTACTTATAATGCGTGGGGCCACAACAACTGTGGAGTACGTATTATATCTTATGTTACTTATAATGCGTGGGGCCACAACAACTGTGGAGTACGTATTATATTTATGTTACTTATAATGCGTGGGGCCACAACAACTGTGGAGTACGTATTATATTTTATGTTACTTATAATGCGTGGGGCCACAACAACTGTGGAGTACGTATTATATTTATGTTACTTATAATGCGTGGGGCCACAACAACTGTGGAGTACGTATTATATTTTATGTTACTTATAATGCGTGGGGCCACAACAACTGTGGAGTACGTATTATATTTATGTTACTTATAATGCGTGGGGCCACAACAACTGTGGAGTACGTATTATATTTTATGTTACTTATAATGCGTGGGGCCACAACAACTGTGGAGTACGTATTATATTTTATGTTACTTATAATGCGTGGGGCCACAACAACTGTGGAGTACGTATTTATTTTATGTTACATGAAGTATGGGGCCACAACAACTGTGGAGCATACACTACATGAGACACAGCAATTGTGACATGTAGAATACGTGGGGCCACAACAACTGTGGAGTACGTATTATATTTTATGTTATGTGTATTCATGGGGCCACAACAACTGTGGAGCATGAAGTATGGGGCCACAACAACTGTGGAGCATACACTACATGAGACACAGCAATTGTGACATGTAGAATACGTGGGGCCACAACAACTGTGGAGTACGTATTATGTTTTATGTTACTTGAATACGTGGGGCCACAACAACTGTGGAGTACGTATTAACGCACGTTATTAATCAAGACAATTGAATAAGATTCCAAGTTTATGTTAAGTCCAGTTTCAGATCAAATATATGATAAGTCAAGTTTCAGATCAAGTTCATGTTATGTTATGCTCACGTACATGTTATGTTCATGTTCATGTTATGTTCCAAGTTCATGTTCACATCATGTTATGTTCACGTTTATGATACGTTCAAGCTCACGTTCATGTTATGTTATGTTCATGTCCATGTTATGTTTCACGTTCATGTTATGTTGATTGTTCATGTTATGTTTTAAGCTTAAGTTCATGCCATGTTAAGTCAAGTTCAGTTCACGCTTAAGTTCTGGTTAAGTCATGCTATATGTCAAGTTATACTATGTTTATGTATGACTATAATTATGCATTTATGCTTTTACTGCCATGCATGCATTTTTAACCTGTGTATAAGTTTTATGTTAACTTACTGAGATTTGTAATCAAATCTCACTGTGGTAGTCCCAACTACCATTCCCCCCGAATGGTAGATCTTGTTACAGGACCAGAAGGAGAATTGGAATCTGACCAACTGAATACGGTCATCTAGGCTACGGTGCGATGTTGATGATGGTATAGTATTTAACTTAGGTTAATACTTGTACTTTTGGAGTTGTATCTCAAGTATTCTTTTGATCACAACCATTTTGGACTAGTGTGGTGATCACGGCTTTTTAGTATGCCTTTATGTATGAAATATGTTTCAAGTATTTGGGATATTTTTAGTTTGATGCATAGTACTGTGAAAAATAAAAAAAAAAATTTTCCGCTGCGAATATTGCATAATGCTAGATGCATGTTAGGAACATTGCATCTTATATGTCATGAACGGGGGCAGGTAACCTTGTGTTGCATGTCTCGACGCTTCAAATGTCCGTTCAATCCCAAGCGGAATTTGGGGGCGTCACAGAATGACTAATGAAATAGACACTGCCGGAAGAAAGAAAAAAACAGAGAAAGAAACAAGAAACAAACTAAAATTTTTTTCTGCAACCTCCCAAGAATGAATACAAGAAAAAGGAAATAAATAAACTCAAAACCAATCCCTTCAATCTGAAATGAAAACAGAAAACAAACTAGCTCTACGTAAACTTCAGAAAAATACACCGACCAAAATAAAACATAAAGCAGAAAAATGAAAACAAGTATATCTTGCGTCTAAACCAGCAACTGAAAAGGAAAATGAATTCAAAACACTTAGTTTAGGTATGGAAAACAACAACAAAACAAACTGAATGCAGAAAATAAAACAAGTGCTGCTCTTTTTCAAGTTTAGAGTAAATTCTGTGTGTGTATTTTTAATGCATTCTAACGTAAATGACAGAAGAAAGAACAACAAGAAAACAAGAAAATAAATCTCAAACTGCCCTTTATAAAGTCTGAAATGAAAACAGAAAAAAAACTAAACCAACGTAAATTCAAATCTGCTGCAACTTCAAATGCAGCGTAAAATTCTGTGTGTGTCCGTTCTCTCCTCTCAACTTCCAGCCCGTAAGCTTTATAGGGTCTGCATGTGTGTTTGCTGCCGTGATTTCAGCTTGTTTTTCTGCATGTGTTGTCAACTTCCTGATTTTCTGCATTGCTGATTTTCTGTTGCAGGTGCCGTGATTTGCTGCTTGTTTTGCTGTCCTGCATGTGCTGTTTTTATTCCCAGCCGTGAGTTTCCTTTTTATGTGTTTGTATATTTTTCTGCAGGTGCAAGTTCCTGCTGCCGTGGGATACTTTCTGCTGCAAGTGTGCTGTTTGTTCCGTGATTTTCTGCATTGAGGTGAAGGTGCCGTGAGTTGCTTTGCTTTCTGCATGTTGTGAGTTGAATTTCTGCTGCTTTGCTTGACTTTTCTGCATGCTGTGAGTGATGCATGTTTTCGGTGGAAATTCTAGCCGTGATGCATGTGAGTGATTTTCCTGCATTTGTTTCTTCATTTTCTGCATCTGTGGACTGCATGTGCTGGTTGTTGAGTTGCTGTCCAAGTTCTCTGCTTCATGTGCTTAAAACAAAGTGTGCGTGGAAAACTGATCATCTGAAAGGTTCAACAGGTGCAGATTCTTCAAGAAGAGCTGCAGCCTCAAAGCATTCAGCAGCTGCTTTGCTTGACTTTTCTGCATGCTTTTGTTTTCTGCATTTCTGTATTTCTGCATTTCTATTTTTCTGCATTTCTGTTTTCTGCATTTCTGTATGGTGGAAATTCTGCTGCTGTTTTTTCTGGTGCTGTTTTTTTTTCTGGTGCTGTTTTTTCTCTCTACTGCTGTTTTTTCTGCTGCTGTTTTTTTCTGCTGCTGTCCATGTTTTGCTGCCGTGGTCTGGTTTGCTTCTTCATGTGAACTGCTTTATGTGTGACTTTATGCAGGTGCTGTCCGTGGGCCCAAGTGATGCATGTGAGTGAGTTGTGTGCTGCTGCCTTGCATTTTCTTTCCAGACGTTATTGATGCAAGTGTGAGTGATTTTCCTCACGTCCCTTAATTCCAACAAATTCAACTCTCCTATCTCTTTCTTTTCTCTTGCTCCCTTTCTTTGACTGATTCTCTCTTTTTATTCTAGCAAATCCTCAGTCACCAAGAGAAAAATAAATCACCACCAACTCCACCACGTTCTCTCTTCAATGAATCAAATACGGAACCTCTCAACTTTCTGGTCCAACCACCCTTTTTATTTCTTTTCTTGTGCAACTCTTACCAATCCAAATCAAGACATTTTAGCCAATATCAAATAGTTCCAACCGGATCCCATTTGAATTTTATTCAAGCTGAAAATATGAAGAAAAAAAATAACACTCAAAAAAATAAATATATAAAAAAAAATATGTTATATATTTGAAGAGATATTGCCCAATTATATCTTAGTTATAAAATTAAGCATAAACATGATATTAATCAATTAAAAATCACAACTCGTATTTATGCTTATTAACCATTTTTCTATCTAAAACTAATAATAATGTCATGAGGAATTTAAAATACATTGGTTTTAAATATCTAAAATATGCAATATTTCGGCTCAATCAACCACTTCGTGTAAATGGGAGTAGGAGTATCTAAGGATCTTTATTTTTATTTGTCACATGGAATGAACTATCTCAACAAGTTCAACACGTTTTAGCAATGGATAATGTGGGAAGCAAGCTCCACAGTTGGTTTCTTAAAACACTTACTAAAAGAAACAAAGGTGCTTGTTTTATCATTGGAGGGGACAAAATGCATTTGCATTATTGAGAGTAAAAAGGTTACAAAGGAGATGATATTAAGTTGGGCCAATGCACATTGGTTGGCAAACATTTTGGAAGAATGCTCATTATTGGGGGAAGAGAGAGAGAGAGAGAGAGAGAGAGATGTCTGCAAGATGTGTCGTGATGGCAACAAGGCTATCTTCACTCATCGTCTATCTAATGCTTTACAGTGTTATATAGAACTAGCAGAATACGGTAGTAGTGGGTGTCAATAACTTTTGTTGATCCCATAAGAAATGGAAGGAAAGGGGTGGCTAAGCTTCTCTTTGGAGAAAGCGTGCTTTGTCCATCATCCCGGCAGATAAGGCTCATGCATTGTCTTAACTCCTAGCCAAGAAGACAGACAAGGGGAAGGAGAAGCATGTCAAGTTGTATGTAGAAGTGGTGATGGGTGGCACAAGGAAATTAGTGGTGGTGTCACGTGGTGAGGGCTACTCAGTAGCATTAAAGCAAAGTGATAGGGGTAAAGAGGGAGAGCAATAGGGAAGAGTGTTACTGTTGCAGAGAAGCATGGTCAAAGGTGGTCTAATGTGCTAGAAAATCACTCTAGAATTTACACAAACAAGGATGGTAGTAGTTTGCTTAGCATCGGCTCAGTAGAAAGTGAAGAGTAGAGTGTCCTAAAATGCTTGAAGGAAGACTTTGGAATTTTAAAGAAGACGATAGAAGCACTAGTTATGTATAGAGTCGATATGGGCTTGGGCGTGGACATGGGCCAACTAAAGAAGGAATTATGGAATTTATATAGGGCTGTTTAGCAATGGGCTAAAGCCCATTTGGTTTAATAAAGGAAAAAATAAGATTGGATTGGGCCAAACACACTCAACTTGCGTGCCCAGTAAGAAATGGATCCTAAACCAGGTCGAGCTCACTACCTTTGAGAGGGGCTCAATGTCCGCAACTGTGAAAGCGATGCTAGAAGACCAACAACTCCGACCCGGCGTGAGATAGAGCCTCATATTGGAAACACCTAGGATACATCAGACATTAATTTGTTGGTATCGCTGTCGAAAAGTGAGGAGGTAGGTTTGTATGAGACGCTGACATAGACCCTCAAGCCACCGGTAGGGGCAGAGAAAGGCAAGGTGGCATAGAAATGTGTGCTGGAGTTATATGGACTGATGATTGTTGCCATTGCTGCAAAGTCAATGGTACTAGCATTGGAAAATGAGCGCTTAGCCTAAATAATGTCATTTGTCAAGGAGAGGGAGGTAGAGCTCTCAAAAGGGCCATTGCACTATGAGGTGGCACAAAAACTTACGCTGAAGTCATCTGGGCTGATAAAATGATAGCCTTGCTCTGAAGGTGACAGAACTGTTTGAGCTGAAAAATTGCATATTTTAGCTATTTAAAACCAATTTATTTCAACTGCTTCGTGACATTATTATTGGTTTTAGATGGAAAAATAATTAATAAGCATAAATTCGAGTTGTGATTTTTAATTGATTAATATCATGTTTATGCTTAATTTTATAACTATGATTTAATTGAAAAATATTTCCTCACATATATAATATTTTTTTTATATAATCTATTTTCTTTTTAATTTAGTTCGAGTGTTATTTTTTATTTGCAGCATAAATAAAATTCACGAGACCCGGCTCTGACCAAAAGCGCATGCTTTACGAGTTTTATTTAAAGGAGAAAGCTGAGAAAAGATAAAATGTTGAAGTGAACGACGATGTTGAGTTTTTCTTTGACTTAAGAGAGCTAGAAGCCGAATGAAGAAATGTGCAGAAAATAAAATGCAAAGCAAACATGGAAGCCACGGCAGAAAGTAACATGCAGTCAACAATGCTGAAACTCAAGCACATGCTGGAAACTCACGGAAGAAAAGTTGAAGCAGCTCAGCTCACATGCATAAACCCACGGACAGCATATGCAGATCACTTAGGAACTCACGGCAAACCATACATAATGCAGAAAACAGAAAGTTAAAATAGCAAACCAGAAAGTTAAACACTCACACACGGACAGCAACTTACAACATGCAGAAAGCAGAAAGTCATTCGGCAAAGCAGCTCAATCCACCAACACATACAGCAACAACACATAAAGCTGCAGCAGCACATGCAGAGAAGGAGAAGCTGCACACAACCCACATGCAGAAAATAAAGCAAGAGGCACATGAAGGAAATGGACAGCTCACTCACATATGCAACTCACGGCACCTCCTGCAGAAAGTGAAGAAACCACGTGCAGAAAATAAAGCAAAACATACAGGAGGAAAGGCAACTCACGGATGGAGGAGCAGCACTCAAACATGGGACCACAGCAGCTCACACATGCATAAAACGAGCACCGAACGAAAAACAACCGGGGGAGCGGGGGAGTGAAACAGAGGTTTTTTCGTTCGGAGGGACAGTAGGGGTACGTGAGGAGTTGAGAGAGGTTGAGAGAATTTTCTGGGGCTGAATGGGAGTCGGTCATAGAGAGGGAATTAGAGTGAGGGAAAGTGAAGAGAGTGCCGGCTGGAGTTTTTTTTTTTTGGGTTAGAGTTGAGACGTAGGAGGTGGGAGAGAAATGGTTGGAGGTTGTATGTGGGATTTATTTTCTTGGTGGGAGAGAAATTAAATAGAGTTGAGACGTGTAGGGAAAGGAGGTGTGACTTGCTTTGGTAGAATATTAGGGGGAGAGAGTTTGGAGTTAAGAGAGTCGGTTGGCTGGGGGTTTACGTGGGAAGTATGTGTGAGGATGTGAGGGAAATTGAAGAAGACGGTGCATGATTTTTCTGGGATTTATAAGATTAGTTGGTCGGCTTTTCAACTAGATTTTCAGATTTTATTGTTTCTAAGTTGTTTTCTAGTATTGATTGTGTTTTATTTTAGTTTTCTAATGAAGAATGTTTATTTAATTTTTATAGCACTTGTGATGAATATTGTTGGCTAAATTTTTATACTAAGGTTAGAGGTGAAGTTTAATGATTTTAAATTTGTTTTCGGATCGTCGACAAATTTATTTTGTGAGTTTGATCGATTGAATGATTTTATTATTGGATAATTTGATTATCTATATATTTTTCTTGATTTATTGTGATTTCCGAATACAATGAATGCTTGAAAAATCCCTGTGATAGTCAAATAAATTTGTAAGCGTTTTAATCATCGATCACTCAAGCTCAATCATTAGTAATTACTTTCTTGATCTTAAATGTTAAATCTTCCAATTAAACGGAATCATTATTCTAGTTTAATTGAAGTAATTCGATTAGAAACAATATTTTAAATTATTAAACGGATCCTCGAAACCTTAGTCTTTTCCCATATCAATACATTTTATCATTTTAGTCTTATTTTGTTACGTCAAAAATCATCATCTCAATAACTTCATTTAAGTTTCAATCACGCATCTCTTTTAGTATATTATTTTCATTTGTTTGAGAGAATTTTTTTCACATAAGTCAGTCCCTGTGGATTCGATCCTGTAAGGTACTACAACACCTGTATACTTGCAGGTAAAACTGCACTAAATTTTGGTTCATTAATTTGAGTTAAGGTTTAGGCGCAACAAGAACCAACATAAAAAATGATGTTGTAGCTCTGAAACACTCATTGGTCGACTCCGAGGTTGAGGAAATAGCGGGGGAAACTCTATGTGCTGTTTGGGAGATCGAAATGGAAGGAGCCTTGGTATTATGTGAGTCTAATTGGGGTGGTGAGCAGTAATAGTTGTGAAATAGGAGGAATAATACAATAGAGGCATCGATGGTAGACAGTGCCCTTTCCTCGAACCAGCTTGTCATAAAGAACCACATTGTAAGGGATTATGACCACCTCCTCTTAGAACAATACACATGGAGACTTAAAGTGGATTGATTGACTTTTGAATCATTAGATCAAAAAGGTTCAAGGTGGCTTGAGAGGTTGTTCGACGAAGATGAGGTGTGTAAAGTGATATGAAGCATGGCTAGTGACAAGGCTCCAGGCCGTGAAGGTTTTATCATGGGATTCTTCCAAGTTTGTTGGAAAGTGATAAAGAATGATCTCATGAGGGTGTTCCAAGAAGTTCTAGCTAATGAAAGGTTTGAAAAAAGTATAAATTCTACTTTTTTAGCTCTCGTTCCTAAAACCAATGGGGGCCATGGATGTCAGAGACTACCACCCTATTAGCTTAGTGAATGGTGTGTACAAAATCCTTTCTAAAGTCCTAGCGAATAGATTGAGTTCGGTGATTGAGAAGTTAATTTTGAATCCTCAAAATGTGTTCATCAAAGGAAGACAAATTCTTGACTGAACATTAATTCCCAATGAAGCCTTGGATGGAAGACTGAAATCTAAATAACTTGAATTATTGTGCAAAGTAGACATGGAGAAAGCTTATGTGTGGTTTTGGGGTGAAATGGCGTGCTTGGGTAACATTTTGCATTTCTACATCTCACTTTAATATCTTGGTGAATGGTTTGCAAATGAGTATTTTTCCTCCTCTCATGGCTTGAGATTGGGGGATCCACTCTCTCCATTACTTTTCATTTTGTCATGGAAACTCTTAGTAAGATGATTTCAAGCCTTCTGGAAGGTGGCTTCCTCGATGGTTTCTCGCTGGGGAATGGTGATTATGGCTCTATTAATATTTCTCATTTGTTTTTTGCCGATGATATTCTGATCTTTTGTAGAGCAAATCATGGGCACATTCAATCTTTGAGGGCTCTCTTCCACTGTTTCGAAGTTGTGTCTATGTTGAAAGTGAATCTTGCCAAGTCTTTATTGGTGCCGATGGGAGTTGTTCCCAATGTGATGAATTTAGCTTGCCTCTTGGGATGTAGGGTATCTTCTCTACCTATGAAGTATCTTGCGATGGGAATCAAGGTGGAGGTAGCCTTAAAGATCCTTTCCAAGTTCCAAATTGGCCAATTACAAGATCAAGAGGCAAGAAGATCAAGGAAGCAATGCAAGGATTTGTGCAAACCACTTGGGATGAAACTAGGAAGAGCCCAACACTCAAGATGGGCTTGAAGGAAGGAGAACCAGTTTTGATCCACTTGATATAAGCTGTGGAAGACATGACTTAGAGATAGGGCCTATTGTTGTTAAGGCTTTCAATTTATTATTAGTTTAGAATATGTGGGCTTGAGGATGCTTAGCCCACATTTCTAATGAGTTATGGTTTTTGGGTAGGCCTTGTATTTTGGCTAAGGGCATATTTGAAAAGTTATTATTTTATGTAAACTAGGGTTATAGAAGTATTGTAGCGTGGCATTATTCACGCTACAGTACTCGCGGCACTTTTCACTTAGGGTTTTGGGGGGTTGTTTATTTAAACCACTTGTAGCCTCTTTTGAGCAGGTTAGACATTATTGAAGTTTATTGGTGAGTTGAGTTTACTCCTCTTGTTCTTAATTGAACTTCTGAACTTATCAAAGGTAAATCACAACATTTGTGGCGTTCCTTCTTTGTAATCTGGGTTCTTGAGACGGGTTCTTCAACGAGTCTAGATTTTCATATAATTTAGGTGCTTGAAACGAGTTCTCAACGGGTCTAGATTCTCTATCCATAGACTTAAGTTTGGTTTTCTTGGGTTTGTTTTTCCAATATTGTTGTTGGGTCTCAAAGTGAGTCGATTGGGATTCACATCATTTGGTATTCAGAGCAAGATTTCCAATCAGATCTGATTCTATCTTTTATTTATTGCATTTTTAATTCTAGGGCTTCATTGTTCTAGGGTTAAAAAAAAAGTGTAGAAATTCATTTTTCCTAGGGCTGCCAAATTACTCTATCATTTGGGTTCCATGTTCATCATCATAGGGTGGCTAAATTCCTTGTTTGAGAGCTGCCAAAATTTGCACCATCTAGGGTTTGAAAATTTGTAGCAGGTGCATTACATGTAGAAAGGCCAAATCTAAGGTTTTGCCACATGAGTTGTATACACCCTTACCTGTTCCTAGTGAGCTATGGGTAGACATATCTATGGACTTTGTTTTGGAGTTGCCTAGGACAAAAAGGGGTAGAGACTCTATTTTGTGATTGTGGATAGATTTAGTAAGATGTCGCATTTCATTCCATGCCATAAAACAGATGATGCCACAAATATAGCTGACTTGTTTTTCAAGGAGATAGTGCGACTCCATGGTGTGCCCAAGAGTATCGTTTCTGATAGGGATGTTAAATTCCTTAGCTACTTTTGGAAGGTGTTGTGGGGAAAATTAGGTACTAAGCTATTATTTTCCACTACTTGTCACCCACAGACTGATGGTCAGATTGAAGTAGTTAATAGGACTTTAACTCAGCTTTTATGCACTGTTGTTCATAAGAATTTAAAGACTTGGGAGGATTGTTTGCCATTTATAGAGTTTGCATATAATATGACCGTGCATACTACTACTTCATACTCTCCTTTTAAAATTGTTTATGGTTTTAATCCTCTTACTCCTTTAGATTTGATGCCTTTACTTGTTGATGGCAGGAGTAACTTGGATGGACAAAAGAAGGCAGTGTTGGTGAAGTTACTTCATGATAGGGTACAACTTCAAATTTTCCAAAAGAATGAAAGGGTTGCTTCCTAAGCCAATAAAGGACGAAGATGTGTCATCTTTGAACTAGGAGATTGGGTTTGGGTTCACATGCACAAAGAAAGATTCCCAACCCATAGATGGACTAAGTTGCATCTTCGAGTAGATGGACCTTTCCAAATTCTTGAGAAAATTAATGACAACGCATATAAAGTGGACCTTCTAGGTGAATATAATGTTTCTGCTACCTTCAATGTTTCTGATCTTTCTCCTTTTGATGTAGGTGAAGATTCAAGGTCGAATCCTTTTGAGGAGAGGGGGAATGATGGGAACCAAGGTGGAGGTAGCCTTAAAGATCCTTTGCAAGTTCCAGATGGGCCAATTACAAGATCAGAACCAAGAAGATAAAGGAAGCAATGCAAGGATTTGTGTAAACCACTTGGGATGAAACTAGGAAGAGCCCAACACTCAAGGTGGGCTTGAAGGAAGGAGAACCAGTTTTGATCCACTTGATACAAGTTGTGGAAGACATGACTTAAAGATAGGGCCTATTGTTGTTAAGGCTTTCAATTTATTATTAGTTTAGAATAAGTGGGCTTGAGGATGCTTAGCCCACATTTCTAATGAGTTAGGGTTTTTGGGTAGGCCTTGTATTTTGGCCAAGGGCATATTTGAAAAGTTATTATTTTATGTGAATTAGGGTTTTAGAAGTATTGTAGCGTGGCATTATTCACGCTATAGTACTCGCGGCACTTTTCACTTAGGGTTTTGGGGGGTTGTTTATTTAAACCATTTGTAGCCTCTTTTGAGCAGGTTAGACATTATTGAATTTTATTGGTGAGTTGAGTTTCCTGTTGTTTTTAATTGAACTTCTGAACTTATCAAAGGTAAATCACAACATTTGTGGCGTTCCTCCTTTGTAATCTAGGTTCTTGAAACGGGTTTTTTAATAGGTCTAGATTTTCATATAATTTAGGTTCTTGAAACGAGTTCACAACGGGTCTAGATTCTCAATCCTAGACTTGAGTTTGGCTTTCTTGGATTTGTTTTTCCAATATTGTTGTTGGGTCTCAAAACAAGTCAATTGGGGTTCACATCATGTTGACTTATTGTTGAGTGCTTCATTCAGATCAAAGGGGTTTTGGAACATTTTGATTGACAATGTGGAACTTTGATTGGCTTATTGGAAGAGATTATACATGTCTAAAGGGGGTATGCTTACTCTTATCAAAAGTACCCTCTCTACTTTACCTACATATTTTATGTCCTTGTTCTCGAGCCCTACAAAGGCAGCCAATCGTATTGAGAAGTTACAATAGATTTCTTTTGGAGTGGGATGGGAGATGACTTCAAATTCCACTTGGTGAATGGGTCAATTGTTTGCAACCAAAATCTGGGGATGGCTTAGTGATTCGTAGTTTGACGAAGTTCAATCAAGCTATACTAGGTAAATGGTTGTGGTGGTACCAACAAGAAGAGGGCCCAATGGAAGTCAGTTATAGATTCAAAATTTGGGGAGTCTTGGGGAGGATGGCACTCAAATGTGGTACGTGGATCATATAGGGTGGGTTTGTGGAAACACATTAGAAAAGGGTGGGAGACTTTTCTAAGCCATGCAAGTATTGAAGTAGGTGACGGTTCTCGAGTTAAATTTTGGCACAACAAATAGTGTGGTGAACAAAGTCTCAAACAAAGGTAGATTCACAGTTAAATTGTTCTACGAGGTTCTAACTAGCTAGGGCATGACACCTTTACCATGGATGAAAATATAGAAGAAGAAAGCCCTTCTAAAAGCAGTTTTTTCTTTTTTCTTTTTTTTTTTGTTTGAATTTGACTAAGTTCAATCAAGCTATACTGGGTAAATGATTGTGGTAGTACCAATAAGAAGGAGGCCCTATGGAAGTTAGTTATAGATTCGAAGTTTGGGGAGGATGGTGCTCAAATGTGGTATGTGGACTACATGGGGTGGGTATGTGGAAACACATTAGAAAAGGGTGGGAGATTTTCCTAAGCCATGCACATATTGAAGTAAGTGATGGTTCTCAAGTCAAATTTTGGCACAACAAATGGTGTGAGGAACAAAGCCTTAAAGAAACATTCCCTAACGTTTATTACCTTGTATTGGCAAAGGATGCTTCAGTAGCTGATATCTTGTTCTTCTTTCATGACTCTCCTCAATGGAATATAGATTTCATTAGGGTGGCACAAGATTGGTAGTTGGAGGTTATCACTGAGTTCTATGCATTACTATATTCGGCCAGGATGACTGAGGGCACCATAGATAAGATCAATTATAGCCCCTCCAAGAAAGGTAGATTCATAGTTAAATTGATCTACCAAGTTCTAACTAGCCAGGGTATGAAACCTTTACCACGGAGGAAAATATAGAAGAAGAAAGCCCTTCTAAAAGCTTTTTTTTTTTTTTTGGGTTTGAATTTGATGAAGTTTAATCAAGCCATACTGGGTAAATGGTTGTGGCAGTACCAACAAGAAGGGGGCCCTATGAAAGTTAGTTATAGATTCAAAGTTTGGGGAGGATGGTTCTTGAATGTGGTATGTGGAGTACATGGGGTGGGTCTATGGAAACACATTAGAAAAGGGTGGGAGACTTTCCTAAGCCATGCACATGTTGAAGTAAGTGATGGTTCTCAAGTCAAATTTTGGCACGACAAATGGTGTAGTGAACAAAGCCTCAAAGAAACATTCCCTGACGTTTATTACCTTGTATTGGCAAAGGATGCTTTAGTAGCTGATTTCTTGTACTTCTTTCGTGGCTCTCCTCAATGGAATATAGATTTCATTCGGGAGGCACAAGATTAGGAGTTGGAGGTTATCATCGAGTTCTTTGCCTTACTATATTCTGCCAGGGTGACTGAGGGCACCATAGACAAGATCAACTAGAGCCCCTCCAAGAAAGGTAGATTCACAATTAGATTGTTCTACCAAGTTCTAACTAGCCAGAGCATGACACCTTTTTCCATGGAGGAAAATATAGAAGATGAAAGCCCCTCTAAAATCAACTTTTTTTGTTTGGAGAACCTCCCTAGACAAGATTCTTACTATAGAGAATTTGAGAAAATGTCAAGTAATGATGTTGGGCTAGTGTTGCATGTGTAAAAAGAATAAAAAAATTAGTAGATCACATGCTTCTACATTGTGAGGTGGCAAGAATCTTGTGGGATGATTTTCTTGCAAGAATAGAATTATCCTAGGCCATGACTCGTAGGCTGGTGGATTTTTTATCAAGCTGGAGAGGACTCCAAGGCAATCCTCAAGTGTCGATAATATGGAAGATGGCCCCTATATGTTTGTGTTAGCGTATTTAGAGGGAGGGAAATGATAGAAGCTTTGAGGATTATGAGAACACATTGAATAAGCTTAAAGTTCTCTTCTTTAAAACCTTGTTTTTATGGATCCTTGATTTTAATTGTCGAGGTGGAAATCAATTGTCTAGGTAGATGTTTGGGGAATAAAATGAGATGAGAATTCTATGAATAATAGTGAACTAATTTGTGAATAGTAATAAAATAGTATGAATTAAAATATTTTTTTGGGTTTTGCGAAAGGAGAGAGAAAAAATTAAATAAAAATATTATAAAATTAAAATATTGTTAGAATATAATTTTTATTTTGAAATTTGAAAAAGTTGTGTTGTTTTTGTATTTTGTTGGAAAGTTGTAATAATTAGTTAATGATTAGAAGAAAAAATTGAATATTTGAAATTGAAAAGTATTTATATTTTAGTGATGTTCGGGAATGAAATTATAAAAAATTTTGAGATGAAACGAGATTATTTGTGTTCCCAACCAAGCCCAAAATGTCCACAATCTTCTACTTTTGGTTGTAAACCCCAATTAGGTACTTCTCATGTAAATTTCTTATGTACTTAGATTGTGCCTCATTTTCTTATTAATTAGAGAGAGAGAGAGAGAGAGAGAGAGAGAGGTCCTCGATTTCTTGGGGATAGAGGCTTTTACAAGCAAAGTTTTGAATACCGTACCAGATGTCTTACTGGTCAAAGTATTGGAACGAAATATTTTGATACCAATATCGTTTTGGGATAGTCGATATATGAATAAATTATATATATATAAATTATATTCTAAAATAATAGTCTATATAAGAATAAATTATACATAAATACATATATATATTATAAATAGTCTGGTCTGAATTGGCAGTCAAAAAATAATCTTACAGCTTGAAGAAATGAAAAAAAAGAGTAAAGGCCGAAATACCGGCCGGTATAGACAGATATAGGCCTAAATATCGGCCGGTACGATCGGTATTTGGGGCAAAATTTTGATTATGCCCAAAGAATAACGCGGTAGTTGTAGCACAGCTTTGGGGTGTCGATTTCACAGGGAGACAAATTAAAAGAATAGTAGAAGGAATAAAGATGACTCAGCTTATAATGTTGTCTTCCAAGCGTAGAAGCTGTCAAAGTAATACAAGGGTAAATCCCAAGATCGAATTCACAGGGACAATGGGTTATCAAAGCGTTTGTGAGATTTTCTTTGAGTAAAGGATGTATCGATTGTGAAATATGAAAATGGATGTGGATCTATGTTTCTAAAATTACTAAAACTAAGAGACTTAGAGAAAGTGTGTAGCAAATGAATTAAACTTGCAAGAAACAATAAACAAATACT
Organism: Carya cathayensis; assembly: GCA_011037825.1. NCBI lineage: Eukaryota > Viridiplantae > Streptophyta > Magnoliopsida > Fagales > Juglandaceae > Carya > Carya cathayensis. The sequence continues at coordinate 146,788 of QGSO01000337.1, read as the reverse complement.
TGGGTTGGGTTTGAGATTCTTTTTATTTCGGATTCTAGATAATTTCTCGATTAACAATCCAGTCAAGGAATTGATATTCGGAAGATAAAAATTAAGCTCAAGTTTATGCAATATTTTCTCAAGAAATTCTCTAATTCACTAGCCACATTTATATTCATAATCAATCGAAAGAGGCCTTGATAAATTCAAGCTTTTGTTGTGCCTTACGTCAACAACAAAACAAGAGCAAGAGCCGCAATCTGTTTTCCTTTTGAATCCGACTAGTAATTTAGTGAAGTCAACATTACACAACAAAATATTGCATCATACTAGAATCTAAAATAAATTAAATCTCATTCCACAACCCAAGCTTTAGTAATTAGTTACACATGATATTTTTAGTAACAAAAATAAATCTAAGTGGAACCATATCAAAAACTAAGAAAATATAAATAAACTTTAGAATGAAATAAAAAGTCTATAATATCAACTCGAAGAAATAAGACAAACTAAATTAAAGAAATGAAATTGAAACCAACACAAGGTAATAAACTTGAAACTCCAACAAGGTAATAAAATTGAAACTATTACAAGGTAATAAACTTGAAACTAAAGCAAGGTAATAAACTTGAAAACCATAACAAAGTAATAAAAACTGAAACTAACTAAGGAAATAAACTTGAAATAACAAGGTAATAAAATTGAAACTAACAAGGTAATAAACTTCAAACTAACAAGGTAATAAACTTCAAACTAACTCCCTTTCTCCTGCTGCCCCCCCGTTGGTTTTATAGGGTTCTCAACCTTATAGCCAACTCAATAAAATAACAAAACAAACATAAAAATTCTGGAGTCCGAGTGATGCATTTCTTGCATTTCTGCATGTTCTGTTTCTGCATGTGCATATGTTTGGTTGCTGTCCATGTGCATATGTTTGGTTGCTGTCCATGTGCATGTTCTGTTTCTATCCGTGTGATGCTTATGTTATTTTTCTGCTGCATGTTTCTGCTTTTTCTGCATGTGAGTTGAACTTTCTGCAAGTGCATGTGTCCATTTTCTGCAAGTGAGTTGAACTTTCTGCATGTGTTCTCTTTCATTTTCTGCATGTGTATGTTACTTTCTGCATGTGTTTTCTTTTTCTGCATGTGGTGTCCATGTTGCTCTCTGCTGCTGTCCAAGTTCCAGCCGTGAATGTGCTTGCTTCTATTTATTTTTCTGCATGTGTGGTGTGATGAGCTGCTTTATTTTCTGCTTCATGTCCTGCATGTGCCTTGGAACTTTCTGCATGTGCTTCTTTCATTTTCTGCATGTGTGTACTCAACTTTCTGCATGTGTATTTTCTGCACTTTCTTGCATTTTCTGCATGCTATTTTGCTGTGTTGCTGTCCGTTGGTTTGAGCTGCATTTTCTGCATGTGTGAATTCAACTTTCTGCATGTGTATTTTCTGCACTTTCTTGCATTTTTTGCATGCTAATCTGCTTCATGTGCTGTCCAAGTGATGCTTGTGCTTGGTTCTCTTTATTTTTCTGCAAGTGTGGTGTCCCGAGTGATGGTGTGAGTGTGCTAGCTTCATTACAAACTTTTTTAAGGGTAAAATATCATGATTTAACAATTGACTCCAGTTTATAATTTACTGCATAATTAAGTGTTCAATTCATTTTTTAGTTAAATAATTTAATCACTTTAATAACTTAATATTGCAGTTTTAGCACTTTATCAAAAGAACTAAAGGAAAATATTAAATAAGTAATGGAGAGCAAAGATTAATTTTAATTGCAAATTAAAGTGAATCAAAGTGATTAACGGAAAAAGTATTCAAATTTGACGAACAGTAGAGCGTCAGGAATCCCTTGCACAAATCCGGTATTTTAATTATTCTTAATTCATTGGATAACTCAATTAGGAATTCAATTCCCAAATTCCCAATCGGAAGGTATAGATTTATAAACCAAAATTAAACCAAATGTAACCTTTTGAAAAATCATTCATCACTTTTAAAATACATAAATTACTATCCCTATTGAGAAAATCCAACGACGACAATATACTCAAGGAGCGATATTGCAGCAAAGAACTAAATCAATATAGATAAATAATTGATCCAAACATAATCAAAGAACCAATCCATTCAATAGAAAAAGCATGACTGAATCCATAAATAGAATAAATTCTATGATTATTCGGAGAATAAAACATCAACGATGAATTGAGAATGATAAAACAAAAGAGTTTTAGTAATTGAAGATCAAATACATAAATTAAAAATAAATTAAAAATACCATCTAATGTGCAAGTTCATCCCTAGCCCTACTTGAGAATTTAGTTACCCATAAATATACTGGACAACAAAAATCTCCAGAGAAAACTAAAGCGAACGGTGGCCATGGAAGTGATTTTCTCCTCTCTTCAGATCTGCCTCTTGTGCCTCCTCCTCCTCTTTATTTCGTGCTAATGATATCTTATATAGGGTAGGAAAGAAACCCTAATGTCATCTTAATTTCCGCATAAAAAAATCGCCTAAATTTTAGGACTTATCTTGGCAGCCACGTACATGCTCCAGGAGTTCGAATTTGGAAATCCTTATTAGAGGCAAATTTATAGCCCTTTAAGATAGCTTTCTAACTCATCAAGAATCACATCAATCCGATATGTGAGTAAAAGTTACGGTCAAAATACTAAAGTATATCCAGACTGTCTCCTAGCGAATTTCGGATTTGGACTTCTTGTGGTTTCCTTTTGTGATTTCTTTTTCTTTTCTTCCAAATTGCTCTCAAACCCCATGAAAGTCCTCCTTTGAATATGACTGGGCTTGACTTGCTCTTTTATAAACTCTGAAATTAAACATAAAAAAATGCTTAGGAGTATCCAAATGTAAATAGAAACTCAATTCAAGAATACACATTAATTCCTATGATTTCTATTCACATTTTAGTATTTTAATCTAATAATAGGGTATTTAGAGTGCACTTTCGCACACTCATCACACCCCCCAACTTACTCATTGCTAGTCCCTAGCAATTTTCATGTCAAAACAACGAGAGAGACCAAAGAAAATCACACATAATGGCTATCAAGTCACACTTTCCAGATTCACATATCAAAACAATCTAAGGAATCCAATAACCCAACAAGATCAATCCACCTATAGCAATACACTGAGTGTGTGTGTGTTCTCCAAGCCATAACCATCTTACCACTAACTTTGACACATGCAACATTAAGAACGTCTCAAGCAAAAGGTTCAACTCCATAACTTACGGGTATAATAGTATTTCGTATAATGGCTCTCTCTATGGAGTTGACAATGGGTGTACACACACTCTCATGGAAAATAAGGCAATTATGTACAAGCAACAAGCAAACATTGATCTTATGATAGGAACACTTACAAATGAGACTTCCACCACTCTTTCCAAAAGCTTACTTAGGATCAGAACGGTCAACACAAAAGGTTGTAACGTGGCTTGGGTTCGGGGTTATATGAAAAAAAAAAGAGATGAAAAAGGATTCAAAAACTTCCAAGTACATACAAGGAGAATTTTATTAAATACTCAATAGACCACACTTCTCACTTGATGTACTCTCCAACTTTTCAGATCATCAAATAATAATGTTTTTCCTTCTTCTTCCTCTTTTCTCTTCATTTTTTTTTCAACAATTTGATAGCCAAACACATACCAATTTGCTATTCTTTCCATTTCTACCAAACTTCTTTCTTTTTTCTTTTTCTTTTTTTTTTCTTTTTTTTTCTTTAATTCACAATGACAAAACAAAAGAAAGAAAATATAAATTCCACACCTAGTATACAGTTGGAAGTAAAAAGGGTAAGAAAATCAGTGTATAGGTTATACTCCAATGTGGAGAGGCATGGATGATATGGGCATATGAAAAGAAAAAGCTACATGTGTTTATTGGCTCAAAGTTGGCTACTAGGGGTCTATGATAGAAAGGGATAGCTTGAAAGGCTCAAACGTTAATCCTAAGTTGACCTTCGTCATATCTCAAGTATATCCACCATCGTACCACAAACCATGTAATGATTTTCTCAAAAGAAGTGCCCAATTCAACAGATCAATAAACACTTATCACAATTTACTGCATTTGTATGCTCTCAATTCTCTCCAAACTCACATGAATACTTAAGCAAAAGAGTTCTCTAGCTACATGCATCAAACCACCGTCTTACCACAAAGCTTGGATAAGTGAATTAAGGATTCTGTGAATGCTTCAGTAAAAATGATTATGGTGGGTTTGGTGAATTCACGAAGATGGTTATGAATGAGAATGAGTACACATGTGAAAATGATGCACGTGTGATGCAAATTAAAAAAAATTGACACATGAAAATATGCCACAGAAATCCAACAAGCATTTTAAATACTGAATTTGCACCACCACCCCTCAATTTAAATGAAACATTGTCCTCAATGTTTAAGAATCAAAATTGAATGGGGAGTAACTAAAAATGGTAGAATACACCTGATGAGTGACGTGGGTAGCTCGTTACGCACCAATGATGATAACTTGAACTGACAGAATAAAACCAACCTATAAAGAAAAACAAAGAAAACAACAGTAAACAAAAAGGAAAAGAAAGAAAATAAGAGAAAATAAAAACAAAACAAAACAAAATAAATAAAGAAAAACATACCTGGATGGTGTGTTCAAGGTTGATAGACTGGATTCACAAGTGGAATGTCTTCTACCTCCGGAACTTGCCTATCAATTAATACTTTAAGGCGTTGACCATTTACTTTAAAGATCCGACCATACTTAGGATCTTCTATTTCTACTACCCCATTCACAAAAACATTCTTTACTACAAAAGGGCCAGTCCACCTAGACCGAAGTTTTCCTGGGTGCTTATGGAGTCTAGAATCATATAAGTATACTCGGTCATTAGGCTCATACCTCTTCCTAAGAATATTTTTACCATGAATGCTTTCATTTTAACCTTATAATTTTTATATTTATGCAAAGGTTTCAATTTGACTCTTGATGCTTTCATACTTACAGGAATCTGTCTTTCATCTTTGTTAGGCAACTCCTCAAATTTCGGTTGCCAAGCCCGTGTGCCATAATCCTGAGTTTCATAAAAAATAGCACAAGTATCATTAACATCAGATGAATCACTAATAGTATCAAACTCAGAATTAACAAGGGAATATTCAAGGGGATCAAAATCATGAGTTGTATGAACTCCTTTGTCTACGAGTGCGTCAATCATGTATGTTTGGTGGCACTCATCATCTGGTTGTTGTTTCTCAATATGGAAAATGTTGACCTCCATGGTCATATTTCCAAAAGATAGCTTCATCAACCCATTCCTGCAATTTATAAGTTCATTAGCTGTAGTAAGGAAAGGTCTACCTAATATGAGAGGAATCTTAGAGTTAGACTCAACAACTGATTGAGTGTCCAAAATTAAGAAATCAACAGGATAATAAAATTTGTCAATTTGGATCAAAACATCCTCAACTATCCCTCTCGGTTTCTTAACTGAACGATCAGCCAACTGAAACACAACAGAAGTAGGCTTAATTTCACCCAAACCAAGCTGCAAATAAATGGAATAAGGCATCAAATTAACACTAGCTCCTAGATCTAGCAAGGCTTGTCCAAACTCATGATTTCCAATAGTCAATCGTTGGACAACCAGGATCCTTGTACTTAGGAGGAATTCGCTGCTTAATTAGAGCACTAACTTGCTCTGTCAGAAATGTTGTCTTCTTAACATGGTGCTTCCTCTTAACTGTACACAAATCTTTAAGAACTTTTGCGTAAATGGGAACTTGTTTAATAACATGCAAAAGAGGAAGGTTAATTTTTACCTGCCTGAGGTTCTCCAAGATTTCATTACTAGAATCCAAAGTTCGCATACCAGATTTTAAAGCTTGAGGAAATGGTACCTTAACTGGACTCTTGATTACCTCGGCTTCCTTGGAGAACTCAGTACTATCATTGCTTTGTTCCTCTTCAACATCCGCTGGCTTTTCAATTGTTGGGATGTGTAAGGACTTACCACTTCTTGTCACAATGGCATTGACCTCTTTCAAATTTTTTTGTGCCATATGCTGACCTTGGGGTGCGGATTGAGTTTGATAAGGAAACTTGCCACGATCATTCACACTCAAGGAGCTCATTATATTGGATATATGACTCATTATCTTTTTGTTTTCTTCAACAACCTGCATAATTAAAGATTCAAACTTTTGATTAGTTTTACTTTGCGCCTCAATAAAAGCATGTAAAGTATCTTCTAAGGGGCTCCTAGAGAATGAAGGTGCAAGATATGATCTAGGGGGTTGTGCAGGTGGCTGGTCTTCAGACTTCCAGCTAAAATTGGGGTGATTACGCCATCCCGGATTATAGGTATCAGAGAAAGGTGTAAAAGGCTTCTTGTACATATCTAAGGCATTACATTGTTCCTCATACATCCCTCTCATCTCAGCAAATGTGGGACACTCTTGGGTAAGATGATCTACCCCGCCACACACAAAACATGGTCCAAAAGACTCCGAATGATTAGCCACGTGTGTTGGCTTTAAGTCTTTAGTCTTTAAAACCTCTAACTCCCTAGTGAGCATCTCAACCTTAGCCTTTAGGTTATCCTCTTCCCTGAGATGGTAAATTCCACCACTATTTAGGTTTCTTGCAGGTCGTGACCTATTTGTGCTCTCAGTAGCACTAGGTCCAGTCCAAGTGTGAGCTTTTTCAGCAAGCTCATTGAGGTATTCTATGGCCTCATCAGGATCTTTCTGTAAGAACTCACCATTACACATCATCTCCACAAATTGGCGCTCTCTAGGTGTAAGTCCCTCATAAAAATAGCTCACTAAGCAGCCAATTCTCATACCCATGGTGAGGACACATACTCAATAGCTCCTTAAATCTCTCTCAAGACTGATACAAAGTCTCACTGTCCTTTTGTGCAAAGGTGGAGATTTGCCTTTTTAAAGCATTGGTCTTATGTTGGGGAAAGTATTTATTAAAGAAGACCTGAGTCATCTCATTCCATGACCCAATAGATCATTGTCTTAGTGAGTATAGCCAACTCTTAGCTCTATCCTTCAGAGAGAAAGGAAAGAACTTAAGTCTCACAATGTCATTAGTTGCATTTTGACTATGAAAAGTCGCAACTACTTCCTCGAACTCTCTAATGTGCACATATGGATTTTCATTTTCCAAGCCATGAAAAGTAAGGAGTAACTATATCATCCCTGTTTTAAAATCCAATTTGCGAGTATTAGCTGGAAATATGATGCATGATGGTGTGGCTGTGCGTGTAGGATGGAGGTAATCTTGAAGGGTCCTAGTGGGTTGATCTTCGTGCTCACTCATTTTCTCACAATTAGAAAAATTATCAAATAAATAATTAGAAAAAAAAACCAAAATTATAGAAAGAAAAAGAAAATAAAATAAAGATGCAGAAAGCTAAAAGAGGGAACGAAGTTACCGCCTTTACAAACTGTTGAAAAGAAAAATTATCTAACAATTCTTCTACTGTCTCCTCGGCAACGGCGCCAAAATTTTATTACGCCCAAAGAATAACGCGATAGTTGTAGCACAGCTTTGGGGTGTCGATTCCACAGGGAGACAAATTAAAAGAATAGTAGAATGAATAAAGAACTAAAAGAAAATATTAAATAAGTAATGGAGAGCAAAGATTAATTTTAATTGCAAATTAAAGTGAATCAAAGTGATTAACGGAAAAAGTATTCAAATTTGACGAACAGTAGAGCGTCGGGAATCCCTTGTACAAATCCGGTATTTTAATTATTCTTAATTCATTGAATAACTCAATTAGGAATTCAATTCTCCAAATTCCCAATCGGAAGGTATAGATTTATAAACCAAAATTAAACCAAATGTAACCTTTTGAAAAATCATTCATCACTTTTAAAATACATAAATTACTATCCCTATTGAGAAAATCCAACGACGACAATATACTCAAGGAGCGATATTGCAGCAAAGAACTAAATCAATATAGATAAATAATTGATCCAAACATAATCAAAGAACCAATCCATTCAATAGAAAAAGCATGACTGAATCCATAAATAGAATAAATTCTATGATTATTCGGAGAATAAAACATCAACGATGAATTGAGAATGATAAAACAAAAGAGTTTTAGTAATTGAAGATCAAATACATAAATTAAAAATAAATTAAAAATACCATCTAATGTGCAAGTTCATCCCTAGCCCTACTTGAGAATTTAGTTACCCATAAATATACTGGACAACAAAAATCTCCAGAGAAAACTGAAGCGAACGGTGGCCATGGAAGTGATTTTCTCCTCTCTTCAGATCTGCCTCTTGTGCCTCCTCCCCCCCTTTATTTCGTGCTAATGATATCCTTATATAGGGTAGGAAAGAAACCCTAATGTCATCTTAATTTCCGCATAAAAAAATCGCCTAAATTTTAGGACTTATCTTGGCAGCCACGTACATGCTCCAGGAGTTCGAATTTGGAAATCCTTATTAGAGGAAAATTTATAGCCCTTTAAGATAGCTTTCTAACTCATCAAGAATCACATCAATCCGATATGTGAGTGAAAAGTTACGGTCAAAATACTAAAGTATATCCAGACTGTCTCCTAGCGAATTTCGGATCTGGACTTCTTGTGGTTTCCTTTTGTGATTTCTTTTTCTTTTCTTCCAAATTGCTCTCAAACCCCATGAAAGTCCTCCTTTGAATATGACTGGGCTTGACTTGCTCTTTTATAAACTCTGAAATTAAACATAAAAAAATGCTTAGGAGTATCCAAATGTAAATAGAAACTCAATTCAAGAATACACATTAATTCCTATGATTTCTATTTACATTTTAGTATTTTAATCTAATAATAGGGTATTTAGAGTGCACTTTCGCACACTCATCAGGTATGAAACAAGTATAATACCTGTACCAGACCAGTGGCCAGTACGATATATACCGATCGTACTGGCTGGTACGATACGGTATTTGAAACAATGTTTACAAGTCATTGACTTTTGGGGGTTTTTGAGGTATGCAACTGCTAAGAAGTTTAAAAAATAGAACTAGGATATTCTTTTGCCAAAGGTGAAATACAGATACACCGTCCTATTTTAAAAAATAAAAAAGAATACTGACATGGAACATATGAGGCAAAGATTGAAGGGGAATCAGGGGAGTGAGAAGAGAGGTAAGGAGAAGATGATGTTACCTAGGAATGTAATTCGTTCGGTTTGGTCTGGTTTTGAATATATTTTAAAATCAAATCAGTATTACTAGTTTTGCGATTTGAATAGCTAATACCGTACCAGTTAAACCCCTAAACCGTATTATAATATATAGTATAATATATAATATAGTGATATATTGTAGTATATCACAATATATTGTGATATAGTATTAGTATAACTATTAATACAATAGAATATATTGATATAGGATTTTAAAATTTAATATTATATTAATTAGTAATTTATCAAATAATACAAAATTATTTTATATATAATATATATTATATATAAAAATGATATATAATATAAAAATTCATATAAAAAATATTTTATACAATATAAAAAATTATATCTATATATGAACTGGTTTTGGCCAATTTTGACCCATTTTGAGAAAAATAAAACATCTATCGGACTGAACCAAACCCAGTACCATACCAAACCCACTTATTTTTTTAAAACCCTAATGTTACCAGGAATTATAATATGCAAATTGTTAAGACCTGTTGGTGTCACAAGGGAAAGAGAAGGCTAGGAGTGTAAGTTTACCAGTCCGGACCAGATCGAAATATATATAGTTTTTTAAAATATTATATCTATATATATGTATATTATTTTATATAATTGTTATATACATTAATTATGTAATTTTCTTCCAACTTATTACATTGACTATATGTGTTAGAAGTTCGGAAAATATTGCAATTTTCAATTTCATTCTCTATTTTTTGTTTTGACTTTATAATGATGATTGCTAATTCTCCCAGATGAAAATGGATAATTTTGATAATTTTCCCAACTCTGTTTTAGGCTATTTTCAAGATCAAAATGTGTAAACAAAATTAACTAGTTGATATTAAAAAAATATAAAAATTGTGGATTTTTTATAAACTTGGGTCAAAAATACACTTTAAAAGTGATTTTAGACTTTTTGTATGTTCGGCTCATTTTATATTGACAAATTGGACTGACTGGTAATGATCCGGTTTGTTCCATTGGGATAATCACTACAGGATAAAAGTGGACTGAAATTTTTGGTCCAGTCCAAAAATCCCCCTAAGGACCGGTTGGACCAAACCGATTACACCCTAGAGAAGCCATATTTACACGGACAAAATACTTGGTTAAATACCCATTGAATAAAAAAATGATAGATTTAATAACTAATTTAAGTTGGCATTGCAAGCAGGTTTCCAGCTGTTAATCAAAATATAACTATGTGAATTCAGCTTATAATGAGCTGTAAAACCTCTCTCAAAAGGCTGAAAAGTTGCATCAAATTGATACTCTGGCTGAAAACAAAGAAGCGGAGAATCAACATGCAAGTATTAAAGAATCCTGCTGATGGGGAAAAAAATGAAGTGATGCAACCTTTCTTAATTACATAAAGTAAACTAGGAACATTCACCATCGTTTTACAAACCAAAGATTGCTTCAAATACGAAACAGAAAAACTGAGTACGAACCTCAAAAGAAAAACTCTAATAACAGAGAACATCATTTTCTTCATAACACACTTGGACATTGAAAATATATAACATATTGAACTACAATGCTCAATATCTATAGTCCTCGTCATAACTCGGGTGATCTTCATTCCTGGACTTGCCAGCCTGCAGAACAAGACAAAAGAAACAATAAACCAGCTCTGACAAATATTAGTTATTACATGCAGAAACATATAAGACGTGATATCTGTATACTGCTCAGTAAGCCAGTCTTTTCATCGTTTACCAATACTCTCAAAATGTTGCGTAATATATGATTCTCCTAAACAAACATGGTTGCATACCTTGTTAATCATCTTCTGAAATTCTTCAGTTCCATTCTCAGCAATATATTGCTCCGCAGCAGTCAGAATGTCATTTGGCTTACTGAAGATATCCTTCTTCCTTGGGACATACCATATGTTTATAGTTTGTTGGTTGACAAAGAAAGGTCTCACATAATGTTCGTAAACATATGCAGCACCACTGAAGTAAGGAATGACCAACCAGCATGTTAAAATCAGCTTTGCATATGCCCAGATTGGAATCCTGCCACAGAGTAAGCTAAGTAATCCCTGACAGAGCTCTATGCACAATAAAAGCACACTGCAGTACTTTTTTTTCCTACATAAAAGGCTTTGAACCTAAGATATGCCCCCAATTCAATCCCATCTTTAAGCCAAGGCCTAGAGCTACAAAGACAACATTATGCAACATGAGTTCGAACACATGGTAAAATGAATTTTCCATCAGGTAAAATGCTTTTTCCCACCCTATAAACTATGTGGTTGGTAGCAACGTTCAATCTAAGTTTTAAATTTAAGCTCCTGAACAATTAGTTAATTGTAGTGTCGATTGCCATTAAGGTTTTTCCAATTTCCATTATACCAAAACATAAAATTTACAGTATAAATACAAAGATCAAATAGGATGGGGATTGGGACAATCTTTCCAGTGAGGTGGCATTGCAACTGATCAGGACAGTTTACAAGGTTGATCTTAAATTTAACATCAAGGGGAACATTTCAAATTGCAAATGAGCTTATAGTTTAGGGTAGACAAACGCAATTTAATTTACATATTAAAGTTTAGGTTCCATATAAGGACAGCTCAAGTCGAAAGAGTCTTGCAGATAATAAAAATAACTTCCACTACAACACCCTTTTCTCTTGTTTTCTTTTTCCTTTTTCTTTCAGTATTAGTTCTATTAGAGCTCTATAAACTACAAAAATTAGCAGAAAATTGAAGCATTTTGATCAGCTGGTGAAACAATTCAACAACATCATGAGGGTTCTATTTGAATGTTCAGAAATGATTTCTTGAAAAGTATGTTTGATAGTTCCAAATGGCGCTCAGTACTCGAAGAAAGTTACAAATGAGAAACCTATAGGCAAGATGCGCCAAGTTCAATACCCATATTTTCCATTAAGTTGGAAAATAATATATAGATTTTCTTAACAGAAATTGCTTAAAAATTAAAAATAATGGAGAGGAAATCAATATGAGCGTACATGTGCACGCATGCCTTTAACCGAGTAGAATGGCAATTTAAGTATATACACAACTCTTTGTAATGAAGACATTTCAAATCAAATCCAAGGATATAGTCGGCTGCAACAAATTCACCACTACAGTACTTAATCTAAAATTAAGCATAAGCCATACTCAACGAAATTCCCGTCATCCAGGCAACAGGAAAAACAAGCCCTATTATATTGCTGCTCACCATTCAATGACTTTGGCAAAGGTGAGCTCGAATAGCGTGATCATTGAATAGAGAACCCAATAAGTAAGCCATTGTTGATCATCAACAGGGGATTTAGTTTCAATTGCCCTAATTGAGGCATATCTGTCGAAAAATAAAATACCACACGAACCACGAAACAAAATGGGTTATATGTTGTTTGTGACAGCAGAATGGGCATGGGGATAATCATGAGAGATGAGAATGCAGATCCTTTGCTAGCTGTTTGTGACAGCAGAAACAATATTATGACAGCAGAGGCAGCAGAATGCTATACTTTATGGAAGGCATTGCAGGTATGTAGCGAACTTAATGTACAGAAAGTTATATTTGAGGGTGATGCAAAGGCAATTATAGAAGCTGTGAAGAATAATGAAGAGGATTGGTCTGATATAGGTCCTTTAATTGAGGATATTAGAAACGTTTTATCAAATAGGAAGGATTGGTTTATACGGTTTGATTATAGAGAAAGGAATATGGTTGCACATAATTTGGCCAAAGCTGCCTTGAATATGGATGAGGAAAGAGTTTGGATAGAAGAGGTTCCAGAGTGTATTGTTAATAGTCTGGAACATGACAGAGTTTGTAAGAGTTGATCTATATGAATGAAAGTTGAGGTTATTTTCAAAAAAAAAAAAAAATGGGTTATATGTTCAATATCAATCCTCAAAGAAAATCTAGGCCACCCAAAAAATGTAAAAAAATAAAATAATAATAATAAATAAATAAAGGAATGCAAGCTATTATAATTCGAAAGAATATATATTAAAATAAAAATGAAAAGAAGAATCCCACTTACAAAGGATAGACAAGGCTAACCACAGGCCTGCAAATCAAACCAATGAAACAAATTAGTGATGAAGAAAATAAACAAGCACCAGCTCCGCCACATTAACCTAAAAATTAAGCCGCGGCCATAGTGTAATTCCGAAACAAATTGAAAATAAAAATAAAAATAAAAAATCAACTTTCGTTGCCATTGTTCTACAACGTAACTTTCTAATAAAAGAAACTGGTAGCATCCACTTATTCTTTACCAAACCCAGAAAAATCCACCTTTTTTTGTTCTTCTCTTTTATTTTTGTTAAAATAATTAGAAGAGTGGAAGAAAGCATACCAAGCAAGAACATCAAAATTATTGAGAAGCACCTTGAAGAAACTGGCAGCCCCAGAACCCATTTCTCTCCCTGATCCCGCAATGCGCGATTTCTATATTTTATTTCTTGGTTCTGGTTTCAAATTCACCCCCAAAAACAGCTCGCCGATTTGTCTAGTCACCTTTATCAGGTAAAAGTCTTTGCAACGGACAGAGAGAGAGAGACAGAGAGACAGAGAGAGAGAGTCTGTGTTTGTGTGGACTGGCTGATGTTCGGAAATCAGAAGAGAGGAAGCACGTGCGTGAAAAGCAGTAGGAATGGGAATACCACGCTACTAATGTGAACAATAAGACAAAACGAAGCGTCCGCTGCAACAAAGTTTGGGTAGATTGTTGGACTCCGGCCCAACCTCTTCCACTTTCAAATCACGGTATTGCAACTCGCTACCAACTTCTTTAAAAAGTGAAAGCTGGAAAAGTCTTCCGAAGTGAACTCTTTTTTTTTTTTTTTTAAAGCAAATATAGCACTTTGTATTCATTTAACAGCAATAAAATTACATTATAGATTTAGACCAAATAATTTGATAGATATATTTAAGAAAAGAATCCCACCAAACTATCAAATCCTCTAGATGCTTAGCATATCTTGCTAAGGTGTGAGCTGCTTCATTTGCCATGATCCCCTTATGTTGAACTAAACATCTTGGTATTCTTTTCATCAACTCTTTCACTTCATGAGCTAGATTGCCCCAAGTAACCTCGAATCCGAAGTATCATTTAATTCATCTACCAACAATAAATAATCACTTTTAATAACTAACTCTAAAATGCCTATTGGAATGCAGAATTGTAACCCTCTCAGTATTGCTAGTAACTCCACCTCCATAAGATTAGTCACACCATTTTCCTTTAAAGAATAATATATATAAGAATTGCTATGTTTATACAGAGATATTTTATTAAATTAAATTAATAATTTAATCAAATTTAATATAATATATAATTATAAAGTTATTTTTATTATAAAATATATTTAATATATAGTATGAATCACGTCATTTTATTAGTTTATTTTATAAAACCATTTTACAACTGTAGAACCTTTTATAGGAAAATTTTATATACCATAGTTTCATCTTACTTTTATCACATTATGATGAGGTGATATATTGTCCATCAATATTTATATTAATTTCTTTAAAAATAAAAAATCATTCAAGTGATTAAAGTGCCACATCTTATATAATATAATGTGATGAAATTAAGATAAGAGTCTGGTATGTGGCATTGCTCTAAATATATATATTATTAATATTTGTTCCTCAAAATTATATCAAGTCCCACTTATTTTCAATCCTAACAAAATAGAAAGCAGTATTTTTCATTTTTAATAATTAAAAAATGTAATATAAGTTAGCAACATAATAGCTTAAAATCTTGAAAAATTGAAGATACTATTTTTTTTTTATGCGCGTATCATAACCCTTTAAATAATAGGCTATGCCATGACAAATTAAAGTCAAGTTTCGTATAGATAAATTAAATGAATTAAAAAATTGTGAAGTTGTAATTTAATTTAAATCCGAAACTTTGTTAACTGTCACTCCTTTAAGAAACTTACACTGATGAGAATAAATAAATTTAATTATTTAAATTATAGTAAAAAAATATATATTGTTTGTTTGTTTTTCTGCAAAAGTTCAAACTTAGATGCTGCCTTGCATATATATATATATATATATATATATATATACATACACATCGTAAATGAAAATGACAAGCAAAATCAACGGTTTGAATTCAGAGTCAAAATTGTATACAATTCCGAGCTGAGCGAAGAAACTGACGTAAGTTTTATACAGAAGTCTCACAAAATGAAAAATGTTGAATGGAGCAGAGATAAATTTTCTAGAGCCAGCCCCCACAATGTTTGAAACTTCCAATTGTAATGTACCGGTGACCAACCACCACCTGCCAGCCACACATCATCAGCAGATTCATGTTGGGAATACTATGAAATGAATTAGAAACGTCTCATTTCATAATTATAATTATTTAAAATTTTTATATAAAATATAATAAATAATTTAATTTTTTAAAATTTTTTAAATAATAATAATATTAAAATATAACATCATGGCCATTATCCATTTTAAACGTTTTCAGTACGTGTCCGCCAAGCCCAATACTGCCAATAATGCAATTGCTACCAAGTTGATATACCCTCCTCATTGGCATTTGCCGCTCCCCAAGAAGTTCGGATGGCCACGAATCCGCTGGGGTGGGATACCTAGCATGTGGTTTGCTCACATTTAAGTAAGACTTTAGATGTCTGATGGGAAACACCAGGCAACGGATAAGCTTGGGGACGACAAAAATGGCAGGTTCGTGCTGCAATGAGTGTTTCACAGCAGGCAATCCGAGACATTCTGTCGGAAAAGAATAAAATTTGGGATTCCAGCTACCACTCTTAGTTTTTTTTTTTTTTTTTTTTTTTTTTCTTTAGTGATTAATAAAAATTTGTTTAATATTATTATGAATTTTTTATTTTTTTAAATATTTAAAAGTATTAAAAAATTATGTAAATTTTTTTTTTTTTAAACTTAGCAGGAGCCCCATTAGTGGCTCTAGAATGACCCATCGGAAAATGTGATGTCAGTTTTGGTTTCAGATACGGTAGGAGATGGGCCACCCTAGCTTGTAAGTCAGTTTGTAGTTTCTGAATATGATTTTCCTGGGCAAAAATCTCCCCCCTTAAGTCAGTCTTTTCATTGATCACTTGTTCACCCACTTAGATTTAGGGTTAGTTTGGATACTAGAATATGTTATATTTATTATAGATTGTAATATTAAAAATTTTAATTTATTTTACATATTATTTATTTTTGTGAATAATTATTTTAAAGAGATGCATTGGTTCAGTGATAAGAATGTGTTGTTTTAAAGTTAAGGATATGAGTTCAAATCACTATAGCTACACTTTCATTTTTTAATTTTAACAAGGCTATGGAATTGCCCAATGGGCGCATGTGGGCCAAGCCCGAAGAGGCACAATTTTTGGGTGGAAGAGACATGATGTCAGCCCATGCCATACATGGAATCTCTTTAGCGGCCCAAACGAGACATGATGTCAGCCCATGCCATACATGGAATCTCTTTAGCGGCCCAAACATCATGTCTCTTCGGCCCAAATGTTATGGCTCTTCGGGCTTGGCCCACATGCACCCTTTGGGCTATTCCATTGTCTTGTTAAAATTAAAGCATTGAAGTGTAGCTACGGTGATTTGAACTCATACCCTTTATTTTGAAAGAACACACTCTTACCACTGAACCAATGCATCTCTTTGGGATAGTGGTTTATAACCATAAATAATAACCTACAGTAAATTCACATATTTAATATCGCAATCTATCATAAATATAGGATTCCCCCACTTAGATTGCGATATTAAATTTTTAGTCAAATACTGATATCCTCATGCATGGGATGTGCGGGATAACCAGCCTGCCCATGCAGGGGTGGGGAAAACGAGGGTGGGGTAGTGTGGAGCAAGCCCCCACTGCCCACCCCTAGGTTGGGTTCCTATTACAGATGAATTTTTTAAAAGAAAGGTTTTCAAACCTATTCTACTAGATGTACTATTTACCAAATCTCTTGAGAGTCCCTTTATGAAAGGATCCGCCAAGTTTTTACTTGACCGAACATATACAATAGTGCTAATACCATTACTTATTAATTGTTTGACATATTCATGTCTAAAACTTATATATCTAGATTTTCCATTATAGACTTTACGATAAGCCCTAGACACAATAGTTTCACTATCACAGTGCAAAGAAATGGCTGACATCGGTTGTGGCTACAACTTTATGTCAAATAACAAACTCCTCCGCCATTTTGCCTCTTTGCCCCAATGCCGCCAATGCTACAAATTCAAGATTTGGAGGAACCATTTAGGGTTTCAGTTTCAACCAAGCTTTTGGAGTTTTAATTGGATTCCAACCATTTAGGGTTTCACTTAAGTTGAAACCCTCTTTGGTTTAGAACAATTTGGATGGTTGAATGGAATAGGGTATTTCTTTGGTGGCACGATCTCATACCTTGATTCCTTCACAATTCATCTCATGGTTTCTCTTAGTGCCAAGTGTCCAATACTATTAAGCAAGTGTGGCTAAGATCTTGCCAGGTATCCAAATAAAACTTCTCTAATCTTATTTGGACGTTCTACACTGTGATTTTGAAAACACTGGACTTGATACTACTATTAAGGTTACCATTTACTCCAGAAAAGTAAAAAATAAGTTTTGCACTGTAAAACTCTAAACATATACACTAAACTAACTATGTAATTCATTTATCGAAATTCAATCCCAAAGTGCCTCAAAATAAATAAAATACATTTTTGAACAAGCGTTTCGCCCAACCCATATTGCATTTTGACACCTTTAACTATCACAAATAAATAAAATCACACTTATGGCATCATAGTAAGTGGTAACACCGACTCTGTTGACGGACTAAAACCTACATGATTGGTCGATTCGTAAAAACATATGGGGTTTTCATCAGGTTCTTAAAAGCATATAGAAATTTTACTATAGAATTTCTAGCAGGCTGTTACAACTTCATGACCCTTCTATGGAGATGTTGAGCTCCTCAGATAGTCACAGCTCCTGTCAACAAATCTGACACATCGATGGTACTACTACTACATCAAATGTCACAGAGTCCTTTCAGGTACTAAACCTCATCTCTCCAGCAGGGTAAGTGTACCTCCTTCTCACCTTCCAAAATTATCATTTTTTTTTGCCCTTGTTACTCTCCAAGTGTGATGCTCTCAAATTCCACTTGGGATTTGTTGGACTCTGAAGAGTCGAGACATGCAACACAAGGTTACCTGCCGGTTACCTACCCCTGTTCACGACAGATAATGATGCAATGCACCTATCATGCATCTAACAATATGAAATATTCGTAGCAGTTAATTTTTTTCTTGAACAATACTATGCAATAGATATAACATATCCCAAAACTAACGTAAACAAACTCCAAAAACATATAAGAACTGACGTCCAAAAGTTACAATACTTGTGCAAAATGGTTGTAACGTCATAAGTGTAACAGCCCGCTAAAATTATCAGTTTTGGATTATTTCCCGACAGCAATCACATCTCTCTCGTCTTTACCCTCATCTGGAATCACGCGTATAGATTATCTTTTCCGTAAATCACGTAATTTGTTCTTCACTGACAGCTGTAAAATCATGAGTCTTCCAAGACCACGCCTAGACTTTCTCAAGCCTAAACTACCACTTTATGTGGTGGACAGCCACCGTACGCCGCCACGTACGTTCCTCCGACGCATGTTCGTGACGAACAACGAGCGACGCACGGGTTATCCCGTCGATGGTATAACCTTCTATCTCTAGTTATTTTACGTTTAAAATAGTTAGTTGGTTGGTTTGTGGATTGTGTAGTTGTATTTGTGGAATTCGTTGCGTAGTTGTGAAGCGAAGTGTAGTTGTGAAGTGTTGCGTTTGATTGTGTATTTTGTAGACTGTGCTGTGAAGTATAGGCGTGAGATGGATGCCGTAGATGTGATACAGCGGGTTGTGTGAAGAGAATACGTGAAGCGAAGTGTGGTTGTGAAGTGTTACGGGTTGTAGCGTATTCTGTGTAATGCAGCGACGCGCCGCGCGACGTGCACTGTAGTGATGTGTGTCGTAGAAGGAAGGGAGTACGCATGTAGTATACTCCGTGTTGTATGGCGATGCATCGTGTGATGTGCATCGCGTTGATGAGAGTTGTAGCGAAGGAAGTACGCGTAGCGTGTATTCCGTGTCGCGTAGCGATGCACCGTGAGATGTGTATCGCAGTGATGGGTTTTGTAGTATGAATGGAAGAGAGTTCATGTGAGTGTACTCTGTACTAGGTCGTGATACACCGGATGGCGTGTCACGAAGGGTTGGATGGCGTAGCAGAGAAGTGTGGAGCGTATGGTGTAGTGTTGGGAAACTGTATGACAGTGTCCCGAAACAGTGATGATATGGATTATAGTCCGGGGTGACTGATGTCATCTTGTGGTTGACTATGGCTAAGAGTATATGGATTGAGAAAGGAATTGTTTGTTTGGTTATTATTGATAATTTTAATGAACTTGTTTTAGTGCAAAGGCTTTCTGAAGTCAAATTATCTCTTCTGACTTCATGCTCCACAGTTGTTGTGGCCCCATGAATACACGTAACATAAAATATAATACGTACTC
Organism: Carya cathayensis; assembly: GCA_011037825.1. NCBI lineage: Eukaryota > Viridiplantae > Streptophyta > Magnoliopsida > Fagales > Juglandaceae > Carya > Carya cathayensis. The sequence continues at coordinate 127,001 of QGSO01000337.1, read as the reverse complement.
CACAGTTGTTGTGGCCCCACGTATACACGTAACATAAAATATAATACGTACTCACAGTTGTTGTGGCCCCACGTATTATACATAACATAAAATATAATACGTACTCCACAGTTGTTGTGGCCCCACGTATTAAACGTAACAAAAATATAATACGTACTCCACAGTTGTTGTGGCCCCACGTATTATACGTAACATAAAATATAATACGTACTCTACAGTTGTTGTGGCCCCACGTATTATAGTAACATAAAATATAATACGTACTCCACAGTTGTTGTGGCCCCACGTATTATACGTAACATAAAATATAATACGTACTCCACAATTGTTGTGGCCCCACGTATTATACGTAACATAAAATATAATACGTACTCCACAGTTGTTGTAGCCCCACGTATTATACGTAACACAAAATATAATACGTACTCCACAGTTATTGTGGCCCCACAAAAGATGACACCCATCACCCCGGACTATAAGCCAAAACACCACTGCTTCGGGACACTGTCATACAGTTTCCCAACACTACACCATACGCTCTACACTTCTCTGTTATGCCATCCAACCCTTCGTGACACGCCATCCGGTGTTTCACGACTTAACAGAGTACACTCACGATGAACTCTCTTCCATCCATACTACAACACACATCGCTACGATACACGCCTCACGGTGCATCGCTACGCGACACGAGTATGCGCTACGCGTACTTCCTTCGCTACAACACTCATCATCACGATGCATATCACACGAATGCATCGCCATACAACACGGAGTACACTCCATGCGTACTCCCTTCCTTCTACGCCACACATCACTATAGCGCACATCGCACGGCGCGTCACTGCATTACACAGGATACGCTACACGCGTACTCTCTTCACACTACACGCCGTATCACAACTACGGCATCCATCTCACGCCCATACTTCACAGCACAGTCCACAAAACTACAAAATCAAGCCCAACACTTCACAACCACACTTCGCTTCACAACTACGCAGCGAACTCCACAAATACAACTACACAGTCCACAAACCAATCAACTAACTACTTTAAACGTAAATAACTAGAGATAGAGGGTTATACCATCGACGGGATAACCCGTGCGTCGCTCGCTGCTCGTCACGAACATGCGTCGGAGGAACGTACGTGGCGGTAACACCGCGTACGGTGGCTGTCCACCACATAAAGTGGTAGTTTGGGCTGAGAAAAGCTAAGCGTGGCCTTGGAAGGCTCATGGTCGCCTTGTGGTGGTCAAAGGTGGCGGAGCACAGCGGCATCACGCCGTGAACAGTAAAACCGAACGGTGGGAGGAGACGTGAGGTAGCGAAATGCCATAGAACTTCATGGCAAGCTAGGGAAAGGTAGATGAACATGTGGTGGAGCTATGGTGGCGAGGTGGTGGTCGTACGGTGGCTAACGGCGGCGGATCGACCGTTTGAAGCCATTTTCGGCCTTGGAGAGTGAGGGAGAGTGAGAGCTCTACAAAGCTCCGTTGGCCATGAAATTTCTTGGAGAGGTTCATGGGATGAGAGGAACAAGATGGTGGTGGTGAAACACCACGGGTGGCCGTGTATGGTGGTGCACGGTGGTACAACCGAATGTGTGATTTGAGAGACC